>QLNU02014802.1:103200515-103253294 GCA_006491805.2 Dysdera silvatica
CCCCCACCACCACTAGAAGTACTCATATAGGCGCCCACGGACCTGGGTCTAATAAATTTTTGAGGCCTTTCTAAAGCGCCCACTTTGGTTCCAATCCCCGTCGGGCACGTGGGTGGGGGGGGTGGGTCCCTCGTAAGTTTTAGACAGTAACGTATGCAGGAGGTTTATGATGGTCATAACTTTTCCTAATTCTTGATTGCTAAAAACTATAATATTTTATAAAGTAGGATATGTGTGTGTGTGCCTCTGTCGATTTCTATCTTGTTCTTTCAACTTCTATCCTGTTTATCTCGAAAACCTATATATCTCAAAATTTATGCATTTCTATGTGTGTATAAATTCTATGTGTGTGTATATATTATATTATATTTTTCTTATGATGAATGTCAAAAATGTTGTCTATATTTTTCTTGTCGCAAAAAATTTGAAAATTTAAAAGTTACTGCAAAAAGGGCTCCAAAATATTATGGAGCCCAGAGCTTTTGAGTGTGCTAAGATGCCCCTGAATATATATATAGAAACTTTTATATTTCGAAATCCCTCCGTTTCAATTTTTTTTCTTGTTTCCGCGAGATTCGAGATAGGAAGGATCTATATTGCATATCTATATGCATATACATTGTATATATAATATGTATATACAATATATATGCATGTATAAAATTGTAATCCTGTGACCCTTTTATAAATTTTCCGCCTACTTCGTTGATTATTGTCAAGCATTATGTTCTTAAAAATATACGAATTATTTTCTAAATGAGAATTTATTGTTCGATATCGTCAGAATTTTGTATGTGTTGTAATTGCAAAATATTACATACTTATTTTCTTTTGCAGCTCTACTTCAATATTGGGAATCAAATTTGAAGTCTGAAAATTAAATTGTGTGCAGAAAGGTTATGTCTTATGAAGAGACAAAAACATGACGTAACCACTTATATCATCAATAAAAGAAAATGTGATAAAATATTTCCACTGGAAAGATTCACTAATTATTTCCATCATATTAATAAAAATGACATTGTGATCATTATGTTCAAAATTTTCCATGACATTCGAAAATCATTAAAGTATTTCTTTTATTAAAGTTTTAAATATTTATTGACCTTGATCACAAATATGGCATGGTATAATCGAAACAGTTTATAACGAGCATGAAGAGAACGGCACTTTTAATCGTTATATCCGGGTTCTCGTTAAAACCAGGTTACTATTAAAATGACTTCAGTTTGATTTTAAAGAATTTAAAATCTCCAACTTTTGATCAAATCTTTAGGTAGATACGTTTTCTTCATTTGTCATAACTAAAATAAAGGTCTCTGGCACTTTTACTCGTTATATCCGGATTCTCGTTAAAACCAGGTTACTATTAAAATGACTTTAGTTTGATTTTAAAGAATTTAAAATCCCCAACTTTTGATCAAACTCTTTATGTAAGTTTTCTTCATTTGCCATAACTAAAAGGTCTTTTGCTCTCTCTCTCTCTCTCTCTCTCTTTCTTCCTGTATGTGTAGAGGTGTAACTTGAGGGTTAAATATAGCGTAAACTGGGGGGGGGGGGGGACATCAAGTTGAAAAAATACGATTTTGCCTCTGTGCTAAAAAAACTGGCAATCGCCCCCCCTTGCCCCCGCCAAATCATGCCTATGTCTGTGCGCGCGCGTGTGTGTGTGTGTGTGCTATGGGCATAAACTTACAAATGTTTAACAAACCAAGTTTATTTCCTGGTTAACATCTTCTTGCAAATGACCGAAATTGTGGAAAAATCGAAGATAATAAAAATGAGACGTTACTCAATCTCTATCACACCGAATTCCAATATAGGTGAACCGCAAAGCACTTTTATGGACACTTAAGTGTGATGCCTTACACATTTCTTTGTGCGCTTATCAGCTTAACATTTCATAATGAAATATTCCGGTTTGACTTACAAAACAAACAAGTGAACGTGTGTGGGTTTTGTACTTATAGATATGCAGTTGAACGGGTTTAGGTAGCATTAAGAAGATAGGGATTTTTTTTAGACGATATTTTATGCACTTATGTGATTCGTACAGCTATACGGTGTGTACTTAAAAGGGTTTGGCTGTAGATAGTGAGGAGACATTGTTTTGGAACATAATTCCTCAGCCGTTCTTCAGATATTACATGTTTTGGTTTCTGTTTATGGCATATGCAGGGGTGGGCAAATGCGGCTCTTCGTTGAGTTAAGTGCGGCTCCCGTCGAAAGTTTTTAAATCCTTTTTTTTTTCTCAGAACTTTTTTTACGAATCTTATTGAATTGACTAACTAAGGAAATGAATCGGTTAATTAAGAGTAGAGGTCGAACGCAATCGCTTCGAAAGTAGATCTTTGCCTGCGTCGGTAGGTCCTTCTTGGAGTTATTATTAAACTTTGAAATAATTATTTTGTGTTTTCTTTCTCTTAATTATATTTTCTTACATGTATATTTTATACAGCACTTAAGACTTTGGTACAATATGTAACCATATTAATTAAATTTGTGTATTTAATACTATGTAACTATGGCATGGCTCTTTATAATATACGATAAATTGGAATGCGGCTCTCATTGACCTCGTGAGCGCCCACCCCTGGCTTATGATTTCATCTGCTAATGCTGAACTGATTTGTTTAATGAACCAAAATAAATAAAAGGACGACGCTCACATATCCGGGATTGAACACAGGACCTTATATATAATGCCAAAATTCGGATTTGGACAATAACTTCTCAGTTGTTTTTCAGTTATGATACTGTTTTTTTTTTAAAAATTATGCGTATGGTTTCACTTGCTGATTAAAAGCAAACAAACCTCAAGACACTTTCAGGGGCGGACTGGGTGCTCTCAAAGGGCACATATCTTGGATTATCTCAGGGCGCGTCCTATAGCCCATGAGGGCGCAAGTCCTATAGCCATGAAACGCACCGGCCGGGGAGTTGGTTGACCAGCAGCCCAGTCCGCCACTGGATGTTTCCATTTCCGGGATCAAACTCAAGACTGGTAACAGAGTTTCAGCAATCTAGGGCATGCATGCTACGCATGCCCAGTATTACAATTTATAATATATATATCATCATCATCATCATATTCAACCATTATCTATCCACTGCTGGATGAAGGTCTCTCCAAATGCTTTCCACACAAGTCTATCCTGGGCCATTCGTTTCCACGTCACCCCAACCTGTTTTCTTATTTCATCCACCCATCTAGTTTGAGGACGTTTTCTAGGTCTTCGGTGGTCTCTTGGAATCCAGTTCAGAATTTCTGTTGTCCATCGTTGATCAGTTCTTCTTGCAATATGCCCAGCCCATCGCCATTTTAGACAATTTGACGGGATTTCGGAAAACGGTTCGTATTAAAAGTAATTCGTTTTAAGGGCGGTTGCTTTAACGAAGTTAGACTATATTACTAAGCTTGAGTGTACCAGTTTGAGTCGCCATTTCACCCCCTTTCCCAAAGTGTGATTTTTTATTTTTATTTTTTTTATTTTCCTTTCGGTTGTTGGTAGGGAATGGTAAATCGTCGAAAGTGGCTCTGTTTTCCCAGAAAGGCGGTAGACGGCACAGGGTTTGCTGGTAGTCAGGGCCGTAGCTAGGGGGTGGCGAGCAATGCCCACACCATAAGCACAGCTCAGGAAGGGCGTACAATCTGCTGAAATAATTCACAGGAGAGAATATGTCTGTAGCTAAGGGGCGCAATATCATCTAGCTACTGTGCTGTTGATGGTATGAAGAACTGGTTCACTGTAAAGTATAGTCCTTGAGAGAAAGTCCCCATCGCATGGCGGAGATAGCTCAAAGCCTTGTAGGGAGCCACAAAAGGAGAGGTTCCGGAACTCACAGAGGAAATTAATTCAGAACTTCTGCTTTAGAACCCATGTTGTTGATTCGCACAGCAGAGAGTCAGCTTCGGAAATTCTTTTTTCCAATAATCTGGTTACACTTTAGCAGCACAGGTTTCCTCTGTCTCAGAAATTCGCGAAGATTATCCTCTACAATACCTCCCATTTCTCCCTTAAAATTGTGAAGTTTTTCCTGAGCTAGAACTTTCAGATTTCCCGACGTTCAATAACCCCAACCGCAATACCAGGTTCGTAACCTTTACCTTTATCTTTGCTGTATGTTTGATTGTTGCCTATATCATGTGATCGGCGAACTAGCATGTATTCCTTTGAATATGTAGTTGTTAGTCTTGCAGTGTTAAGTGTTCGTGCGTTGTCGGATATGTAGTCACTAATTGTAAAGTGTTTATGAAGGCAGTAATGGTTCCTCTTTGGTCTCAAGGATATTAAATGTCGACGCCTCTTATAATAAAATGGGAGCTAAGGACTCAAAGCCCTTTTGCATATCATATGAAGAGGCAGTGAAACGAGGTGAGCCCGTTTCTTCCTCCTGCTTTAAAAGCCCCGATGTCATTGGCGTAACTAGGGAGGATTATCCCCCCACCTTCCGTAGAACATAAATTTAGCCCCCCTCACATAAAAAAAAATGAAAATTACAAACGAATAAGAGATGCGGGACATTGGGGTAGGGGGCTATAACCCCCACCCCGAAACCTCCTGGCTAGCTACGCCAATGCCCGAAGTGTGCTCATAATAATTTACTCAACTTGAAATTTAATAAATAAAAATTATTTTAACATGTATCAAAACACGCCCACGTCCATTTGGATATTATGGAATGCTTTTCTGAATCGTTCCATTTTATGTTTTAAAATTCAGAATTCGAACGTCGACACAAATTACGTTCGTAAACAAACTTGTTCGCTAGTATGTAGGAAGACAGAAAACACATTTGATTGACTTTTTAATTACATTATATTTATTTTTTTAATTTTGGCCATGTTTTAGTCTAAACAATTTTTGTTTTGGGCGTTTACTTGCGCAACGCTCCTTAGATAAGGTGTTGTTTATTGACTGTTCGACAGAACATTCCATGGAAGAAGAAAAAGTATTTCTGCGATTATTCATACTTGCTTTCATTTCGGCAAAGCAGCCATCAATTATCATTTTTGTGTGCGTTTTTCTTGAATGCGACATTTAGGGTGGGGGAAGATATTTTCACTCCATCCTAGAATTTTAAATGGTTTTGTCCGTGGAGGGACGGCGGCGACGAAATATTCATCGAATTTTAAACACAATTTATGAAACATTCTTAATATACTTTATAGATAATATTAAAATATAATACCTATACAGTTTGAATTTGTTCGATTTGATGGTTAAGTTCATTGTGGGGGGAGGGGGGGATAATTTCTTTTTTTTTTTCAGCCGCAGCGTTGGTACAGGGATACTTCAAACTTGGTTGGAATGAACTGCTCCAATAGGAAATGTTCTTCCCCTTGCACTACCTTGAAATTTCCTAAGATATATTGAAATGCCTTTTTCTTGAAATACAGTGAAATTTCTTAGGATACATTGAAATGCCTTTTCTTTGAGTATAAGGGTGGTAACATCCTTGGCTTTTGGAAGTTGTATTTCCTAGTAAATCCTTAGTGAGGAATTTTGTGTATTTTCAATTTATAGGAATAGCATGGAGACCTGTCACAAATGTTGAGGGACAGAGATAACATTGTGTCATGTTGGAGTCCATGAAGTTCTGAAGGGAATGAGAAATACCATTTGGGTTTTTTGGGTTTGGAAGCAGTCGGATATAGGATAGGATGGGGCAGAGGGTCCTCATTTTTTGTGGTTTCAAATTACCTTGACTAAAAAACGAGATGAGACACAAAAAAAAATTCAGATTTGCAACTTAAATTTAGTTTGGGCCATTCAACAAGGGTTCCCCTAATTGTATCCTATTCTGGGCAGTATGGGCTTCGTCAGGTCCCAAAGTCTTTACCCTTTGCTCGCTTAGACAGATTAACCTAACTAATAAATTGTAAATTATTATCACATCATGTAAAAAAATATATTTGCCTGAATAAAGTTTGATTTGAGATAAGAAAGTTGAATGGGACTGCATGTTGTTTTATCCTGCCTTATTTGGCCCAGACTGTCCCTTGCTATTCTTTCACTCATGAAGATACAACCAATGAAGCTATTGTTTTAAATTTTAGTTAGTAGAGGGAACATTATCTTCAACATAATATACAAACTGTGTATATGACAATGTATATATTTATTAATTAGATATTTTTGCAATTTATGTGATTTTTTTTTTTTGAGGGAGAGAGGGCTTATTTTAAGATTATATTGTATAATGTTTGATAAAAGCAGCTGTCTACTTATATCTTATGAAATATAGAACAACTCACTAGGCATGTACTGATTCAGGAAAAGTATTCGGTCAAAAAAAAAAAAGTCTGGGGACATTTTTCCGACCAAACTATGTACTAGAGCCCAGGCTCTAGTGCATGGCTTGTAACCAAGGTTGGCAAGGTTTTGGACACTACAGTAAAATCCATGGTATTGACCTTACTGTCCAAAACCATTATGTCCAAAACTGTCTAAAACCTCTTTATGTTAAAATTCGAAAAAATGAACACTAATATAAATAACCATATGTAAAAACATTAAAATTGAAAAGTGAATTATGTACACACAGTTATATTAATTGATTTTATATTACTGAGTTCAGCATATGAATTTAGAATGTACAGGTATCGTGTTTTTATTCGATTTTTCATATATACAGCCATTGATGACAACGACTGATACATTTAAAGAAATAGAATATGCATCAAGTTGAATATTAGGTATATTTTCATTTTTTTTTTTTTTAAATTTTATATGTGTTAATTTGTAATTATAAAATGAAAAGTAACATGGAAGGGATACATCTAAAAAAAAAACTGCAAACACTACAGAAATAAGTATGTAGTAAAGAAACATTAATAATATTACAACCATGGTGGATACAGACTTTAAAAAGGGGAGGGCCAATTTTCCTTTTTCCGTATCATCATCATTGTGTCTAAATATATATATTTAATTATTTTAGTTACATTAACTATATAATATATTTATATAATGTAGATCCCCCTTTCCTCCCGCTGGTCATGTCCCTTATTATTAGTGATATATAATATAAATATTAATTTATTAACTCCCTTATTATGTGAGAGTTACTTGATTTTACAAAAAATTCTATTTTCGAAAAAACATTGTAACTTTTTTTAGCTTTGATACCCACCGAAATTTAAATGATTAAATGGGAAATTAAAGCAAAAATGACATTTGTGTTTTGAGAGTAACGTATTTTCAAATTATAAAGCATGGTGTGATCCCAACAACGCTTCTCAAAAAATTTAGCTACATAATTTTCATTTCATCGCAATTTTTGATTAATTAAAAGCAGTTATTGAGAAAACACAAACATTTTCAATCTTTTCAGAATGAAAATATTTACAGATTAATCACGATAACAGTTTACTGAAAATTTTTATTTTTTGACATTTGACAATTTAAAAATTGTCGTTCATGACTAATTTTTAAAAATTAAAAAAAAATCACATTTATATAAAAATTAAATTACAAAAATGATATGTATTAGGATGCATAATAAAATTCCTAAATTGCTTAAAAATATTTGTAAAAATACATACAGTCGAATTAGGGACAGACTCGGTCGTCTCAAAGGGCGTATACCATGGATTTTGGGAGGGCGCATCGGCTGGGGGGCCGGTAGCCTAGTCCTCCCCTGTATACATATAGTCTACTTTTACAACAAACACAAAATTGAAAGAACATACCTCAGCTAGTGAGCTATTTGCTTGTAAAGTACTCAATTTCTGGCAGTTTTCCTGTGGTAATTCCTTGTTTGAATCTTCAGTTGAAAGATCATTAGAATCTATTTGATCACTCGATTTAACTTTTTTCCTCTGAAGAAACGCTTGCAATGAAGTTTGCCTTTTCATTTTTAAGGCATCTATTTTATATCTGTTTAGTTTAATTATATAATATTATATGCATCACTCTTTGTCTATAATAATTTCACATTACCTTTATTTAAAAATGTTGTATATACATAAATATATTTTTTTCATCATAAGTAGAGAGTGCACAAAATAGGTACCTACTACTTACAAATGCAAGGGTTTATTATATGTATAGAATTGAGTGACTTTATTGACATTGTTCAGTCAGGAACTGGTTTTATTGTTATGACCTATAAGTTTCATCGGATTTTTTTCACAGACGATGTGGTGTCGATTTCAAAATTTGTTTACTGCCTTGGGAAACGATTATTGTGCTATAATCCCAGAATAGCGTTAACAAGTGCGTGTTACAGTGGCAAAATATCTCCCCTCATTAGCGGCTTCTTAGTGAAAAGGTTTCTTTTGGGGACGTTCCCCCCAGTGGGACGAACATCGCCAAAAGGAACGTTTCCACGAACTGGGGGTCACCCCTCCAATTCCCATAAGGTGGCCTCGTTGCTATGTTGAACACTGTATAGCTTAGGAAATAAATCTCTTTGTGTTTCCCTGCCCTCTCAAAATCTACCCGCCCACCGAAAACTGAATTTTTTTGAAAGGATTGAATTCATCCATTTTCTAACAATCACTCACATTCACCTGGCAAAATCTTATTTATTTTTGAATAGGTAAATATTTTTATTTATTGTTATTATTATTATTATTTTTTTTTTTTGAAAATTCAATTGATAAATGGCAAAAGAGAGGATAATGATATAAAATTACAATTGACTAGAGGAAGGGGGGCCTGGGCCCCTCCCTAAATTCCGCCTATGACTACATCCAGTCCCCTTAACGTCTTATAACACATAACCAGTTTGACTACTGTGTTTGTGCTGACATGATTTCTGAGTTTTGAATATATTGCTCCAAAGTTGGAAAATCTACTTTCAATCAATACATAATTTGCAGGGCATGAAGGTAGAAAAACAATATTTTATAGTCTTCCTGAAAATCCTTCTGTTTCTAGTATTTTTTCTACTTCTGTCCAATATATGACTGGACATACACTTTTGCAGTGAGGTAAAAGGAAAAGGCGCAGATTCAGCTTCATACTTAATCAAAAGGAAAATGCTGTTGGGGTACTTGTTTACTAGCTATGAATGTGCATTTTTTTGTTTTTGTTTTGTTTTGCTTGGTAGACAGACCTTTTACCTTATATTTCGGATTTAGCAGGTAGGCTAGGAAGTTAAAAGGTTTCATAGCATGATTTATTCGTTTTGAAATTTCCTGAATCCGGGATCATAAAAACTTTTTTTTCAACAACACAGGCCATATATGCAGACATGTAGCCAAGCAGGGGCATGGTCCCAGTTGCCTCATGCTTGGGCCCCATTGAGCTATTTATATGTGTAGAACAATCCCTGGGTGCCCTGTGCTCCATAATATCCCCTTTGCCTTGCCCGGTTACCCCTTCATCCTAGATACAGGTCTGCATGTATGACAGGCTTCATGAATTATAGCGGTCTTTTTATAAACAGTCCATTAAAACAGCAACTCGTTTCAATTGTTCCACTGCATCTTTAGCCTATCTATATAAATTACATTTATAAGAGTGGCTAAGTCTTTATATGCCATCTTCATGCTCCTCAACTGTTTTTTGACATGCTGCTCTATTGCTCAGAAAGGTTTCAATGCAAGTCAGTTGTCTCTTCCACCTTATTTATACGTTGCTCCACCTAATTATAGGTCCACCATAAATAGATGTTATTTCTTGACTTTAAAAAGTAGTTCAGTATACTTATTTGCATATCCTAAACTGCTCATCCGAAGATCCTTGAAATGATGCAAATAAGTCTGTTTAACGTCATGTGCATGACATCAAGTTGAGCATTATGCATCCAGGGCTCCTCACATATATAGGTCCACTTTGATCCTCTCGCTATAATAGCATTCGGTTTAATTGAACTTCATTTCAGTGTCAATTTTCAGTCATGCCACGTTCAGCGTTGGAAATAAGTATTTCATTGTGAGGAGCAGTATTGCTCCTCAAATTCTGATATTGAGGAGCAGTTTTACGACATTTTCAAAATTACATTTTATGCAAGAAAACCTGATATTGAGGGGCAGTTTTACGACATTTTCAAAATTACATTTTTTGCAAGGAAACCAAGAAGTTTAAAGAGAAAATTAATATTTAATGTGTGTTCAAAAAGTGCCGAACAATTTCAATTACAAACTCTTATAACTTAACTTTTACAAGTAATTTACAAAACAGAAGAACTGGCCCAGGAGATTCTGCCATTAAATTCTGCCAAGCAGACATTTATTACAATTTGTGCATATATTATCATGACAGTATACATAAGAAATATAATTTTATATTTGAGGGGGCTACATGGTGAAAAATTGGGGGTGGTCCGTTTTGAAGTCACACTATGTATGCCATGGGTTAAAAGTTAGGAGCAGAACGTTGGGCATCAATGGCACTTAACGATTTTTCTTCAGTTACCAAAATGTTTTACTTGGGTGCAATTTAAAAAAAAATGCTTTTTTGAAATTTTCCAGAATTTCAAGTTGAGACAAAAACAGGAGATATGCTTTCGAGGGGAGGGCAGATCGACGGAATTCTGGAAACTTTACTACCGATTTCGTTTGCGTATCCTTCGTGATCAAGAATTGACAGCAAACTTAAAAATTGAAAATGAGCGTGAAGCCAAAGAACATCGCTGAACGTAAACTATCCCTAAAAAACTTCCTTAAGGGTAGAAAAGGCTACAAAGAAACGCTAAGGGGAGGGAAGCGGGGTATCATAGTTAGCCAGATTGAGCTATAAGTAGCGGATTGGGTGATTTTTAAATTTCCCTCGCTGCAAAAATGTTGAATTGGGTGACAAGCTACTTTTTGGGCTACTTTTAATTACCTTCAGGCTATAAATCTGAAAAATACGCTACTTTTTTATTTTCATATATAAAATCACAAAATATTATTAGTATTACATAATACAATAAAAATTTTGTTTGTTGAACATTTCTATTCGCAGTGAACGATAGTTTCACTAAAACATAACAAGTTCGATACTCGTTCAATTCCTATGAGATCTCTGTGGTTCAATTCTTGTTTTGGTATTTTTTAATCACAGAGATTTTATATGTACTAGATGGACGTCATGTGACTCCGAAACTCGTTTAACAGGGAGAATTTGAGTATTAGCACCTTGGGAGAGGGGTTGCCGTTGGTCTTATTTTCCTATGTTAGCCAATGTTAATTTTTGCTTACTGGGTGAGGGGGGGGGTTGAAATGGCCAAAATATTGCTTACGTAATACTTGAACTTTTCCACATCGCAGTTCCGTGCAAACCTTCGAGCATATATACACTAGTCTCGAAGGTGCAAACCATGGAGCGACGTTAGTGGTCAATTTTATTTTCCTGTGTTACAGTACGTAATTATAATCAAGAGTGCATACAGGGGGGGAGATCGCAGGGGTCATAATTCCCCAAAAAAATATTTTTTCAGTGTAAAACATCCTACCTTTCATAATAAATGAAGGCTGCTATTCCAAGACCATTACAAATTTTGTCTTTGACCTCCCCCAACAACTCAAAATGGATGTCTGTATCCGCTCTCGATCATAATGGGGCATGCTCATTTAGATTTAGATTGTACACCTTGGGATACGGTGAAAAATGGCTAACTTGGCGGTTCTTTCCACAGTTAAGCTAATATGTTTACGTTAATTTGCATTTCATTCAATCTCCGTTATATTTTTCGTTCAGCAATGCAAGTATACAAACGATTAGGTTGACCTACTTATATAAATGCAGGGTGGTTATAAAATAACGTGATGTGTTCAGGGCCCTCTAGCGAGTAAAGTATTCGACGTAACATAATCAAATTTGGTGGACGTACATAGTGGACCATGGGATTTTGATTTCTAAAGAAAAAATTAGCACCAAAAGTCGTCATCAGGGGTATTTTGGCGCTGTGAAAGTGCATTAGATGAATAATGACTGGGTAAATGCCAAACGACACAGCACACATCAACTTTATCAACAATAAACAATACTAAAAGTCACCACCAGAGGGATTTTGGCTCTGTTCATCGAGTAAGATGAACTAATTTGTATAATCATGTTCCGTGTAGCCATCGTGGGGAATAAAATGAAGGGCTGGGAGAGTTATCATTATTCCGAGGCCAACTACTTTTCAATGGCTCTTACCTTACGTAACCGTGTTTTGTTAGTCAAGCTGTATTATCAGCGGAACGAGAATGCCAATGCTGCCCTACATGAATTTCGATGGATGAAGAAATTACGAAAAGGACTGATAAGCATAACAAACTTACAAAACATGATTCAACGATTTAAAACTACAGGAACTCGAACACGGTAACCAGGCCGTGGATGCAAAGCGGTCAGTCAATAACAAGTTGGAAGAAGTTGCAATTGCTGTTGTGGAACAGGAGATGGGGAATGTGCAGGGTATCCGCAGTGTTCTGACAGTATCCCTGCACACACACTCATATCCCATACTCATTGGTGTGGAAAATCCTGCATCAGATATTGAAGTTTTACTGGTATAAAATCTGTCCTGTTCAAGAATTGCACCCTGGCAATGCGGCCACCTGAATTGAGTTTTCATTGAGATTCTTCGCATGCATGCAAGTTGATGATGCATGGCCTTGGCAGATTTTATGCAGTGATGAAGCAAACTTTCATTTTAACGGTAGTATTAACACACACAACTGCATTTGGACTGCAACTAATCCGCACGCTTGTGTACATGAGTCTATCCACTGGCTAAAAAATCAATGTGTTGTGGCTTTACGGCATCTTTTATCAATCGTCCTTATTTTTATGAGGAAACTCGCCAAAGTGGACAAGTGACTTGTACCGTCAATGCTGACAGGTATGCCACAGAACCTCATGGTTCCACAACTGCAGCAACGAGGGTGTCTCGATTCGACCTTATTTATGCAGAAGTGTGCTCCACCCTACATTAGACTTAAGGTACAGCGTGTTTTGTGGCAGCACTTCTCTGATCGCAGAATCATTAGTCGTGCATTTCCCGCTCCAGGGCCACCGAAGTCTCCCGATCTCAATCCTTGTGACTTTTTGCTGTGAAGATTTATTAAAGGTGTTTATTATTATAAAAGGTGTGCAGTTTTCTGCTACTTTTTCACAGTTTGCTACTTTTTAATCTTCAGATCTGGCAACACTGGGCCCGAGCCTACTAGACTTCAGACCATGGGTCTCCCTTTAACGGAAGTAACAATGATTCTGATCTTGTGATGTGCATATGTGAGATTGGCAAAAGGAAAAATAAAGGATTGAGCAATCGAAATTTGCATTATATAAACAATAAAAATTGAAAAAGTTAGGCACCAAAAATGACTGGGTCTAAAATCTTTGTCATCAAAACGAAATTTATAGGTGCAAAATCTGATTGACCGCCAATTTCGAGCCATGGACACACGACGGCAGAAAGATGGGATTCCGATCCTCTTGAACTAGAAGGTGCCGAGGAAGGTCGCATGGTATGAAAGCGGAAGGGAGGGCAGAATGAATGGAAGGTTGGAAAGCAGACAAAAAACAAAGGGCGCAGTACGGATGACAAGTGTTAGGAAGGAATTTAATACAAAAATTTCAATGTTTGCATTATAAATAAAGGTTAATTTTTTTATGATTTTAAAAAATGTTTGGAGGGTTTTTTTTGCATTCGCAAAATTTCCAGTTCAATTTGTGAAAATGAATCATCGTGCATATGTTTTGAATCGTAAACTGTGATGTGATGCTGCTTATTTCCAATGCTGGCCATGTGGCTCAGTTGTCTGAACGCGAGAAGGACATGATCATGGCAAATATCATAAGTGAGGAAAAGGTGTCTGTGAAATTTTAAAGGATATTGGTAGATCTCGTAATGTAGTTGTAAATTTTATACGAAATATGTATGCCTATGGGGAAAGTAAATCATCCAGGACGTTCTTCTCCAAAACTTCCTTCGAGGGACAAACGGAAAATTATAAGAGGTGTCAAATTCAATGGTTTCAACCAGTGACATACGGAGAAGACGCAACCTCAACGACATCTCCTTGGAAACGGTCGGACGCATTCTGAAGTGAAGCCCGCACATTGTATGTGAAAAGCTGAAGATGACATCTCTTCTGAAACCCATTCATAAAACTAGTATAGTGGAGTTAGCACGAAAAAACATGGACTCAGATTGGAGCAAAGTGAGATTCCTAGATGCTTTACAAAGAATTATTTAACCTTGTTTTCTCCCGTCCTTGCCTTTACATGTTAAACCTTTTTGTCTTAGGTTGTGTTAAGTGATGAAAAAAATTCTCACTAGATGGTCCAGACGTCTTTATCTCCTATTGGCATGATCTAAGAAAAGAGCTGAAATACTTTTCAAAGGGGAATTTAGGAGGCGGCAGTTGAATGGTTTGTGGTGTTTTCAATGCCCATGGAAAGGTTTCTTTAGCTTTCCCATCATCAAGAATGGACAGCAATGAATATCAAAATGTCCGTAACAAAAATCTTTTGCCTTATTTGAAAAAGTTATGCTGCATTCCTTTCACTTACCAGCAAGACAATGTGTCTGTTCATGTCATCGCCAACATCAAGTAGTGGTTACGAAGTTATAATGTGGAAGTAATTGATTGGTCGGCATACTCTCCGTACTGTAATACTATGGAAAACATTTGGGGTTTCCTTGTTCGGCAAGTTTATGCAGATAAATTATGACACCACTGAGAAATTACAATTGACGATTCTTGCCGCATAGAAGAATTTGAAGCATAATACCCGCAAAAACTTTGTAAGAAGCATAAAAAGTAGAATTTTTAACCTTATTCAGAAAAATGGAAGTCCAATTAAGTATTAAATTTTTCCATTAACCATTTCCTGTCTGAATTTTTTTATTCTGAATTGTACCTATATGTGTAATACCGCATATTTATTTTTATTTCATTTTCCAATTTTACTTATAAAATATTTCTTCATTTACAAGTTTTCTCTTTCTTTTGTAAGAATATACAATATCCATTTTTATAAAAAACATGCCTAAAACTTCATTATTAAGAAAAAACAAGGTAGACCTATAATTATGTGGAGCAGTGTATCACCTGGCAATTACAGTTTCAGTGAATTAGGAGTTGCGTTAAATAATGCACTAGGTATATTGTGGTGATTCAAGAAAAACTATTGAATCTGCACATGTTGTTTAGTACTGAAACTGATGTTATGTCCTTGTAGGTGTAAATAATGAACACTGCATCCATACATCACCAAGCTGTTATCTTCCTTGCACAGAAGTTCCTTTGTTCCCTACATAACTGTCATTATCAGTGACCACAACCATTACATCACAATTATATTCTTTCTTTGCTTTTGCAACAGCAGACTGTAGATAGACTGTAATAGAGACTGTAATAGAGGTGTTCACCTCTATGACATTGTGCGTTTTTTATAGTATATGCACCTGCATCCTCTGCAGCCAAAAATAAGACTTCCCCTCAATATGAATACAAGTTGCAATAATAGAATCGTTGTGTATGTTACTTCGCCCATTTTCGACCATGATGACTTGATTGCCTTTGATAAGTGTCTTGGTTCCATTTGTAATTTCTGCAGACATGATCTCCAACAGTTACCCTCCTAATGCTTTACAACTTCGTGGATTATATCCTGAGCACAGAGCTAAAACCAATTCTTTGAGGGTATGATGTTCTACCACAGTAAAAGCAATATTATTTGCATACAAAAATTTAGGAACCAGTAATTTCTAAACTGAATATTTTCTCACTCATAGCTTGGAGTTGCCTTTTTTTCCTTCACAAACACAACTTTGAAACCTTTCAACTTTTTGAAACACAACTTTCTAATTTGATTTTGAAATTTTTATGGTGTATATTTATTGGTTTCAAACACAAAATATTTAGCTTCTTGCGACAGCAGCCTAACGGTAATGCTTGAAACTGAAAATTTTCTACATAAAAAAAAAGTTTTTAGTTTATTATTATTTTAAATTTTCTTTTAATCTGTATAATTCTAGAAAAATATACTGAAAATAGGAAAATCTACTGTCAAAATATGAAAAATATCGCATGAAGATATTTTACGTATTTTGACAGTTTTAGGTCTTATACACTTTAGTACACTTCTGTACAGTTTCGGACATGTCTTGTAAAACTAGTGTCGGACGCCCAAAACCCAACCCTGCTTGCAACCCTTTGTGTTTTTCCTTTGTTTTCTTACGAAATTTACTTTTCTCCATGTTTCGATGTATCCAGTGCTCTCTGTAACTACCAGAGCAATTGTTTCGAAAAATGACTTTTTTTTTACCTGATACTTTTTCAAGAATTACTGATTCAGGAGGATACTTTACTGTGGTTCAATTTCAGAATCTAAAAGGCGGTGGGAGGGGGGGGAAGTCCCCACCACTAAGCCTCCACTGATACGAGGAAAGTACTGTGACAAAAAAGGGACCCAAAATGAGGAAAACACAATTTTTCAAAATGGCGGATGTCCCTGGCCAGTCGTCAAAGGTTGTGAACTCCACACTAGTATCAATTAATCAGAATCAGTGCAATCTTCTACATGGTTTGAGTTAATTAATGAATGGTTTCATGGAATTATAGATTAGACAGTTAATAGCCTGGCAGTGTCGCAGTGGTAAGATAAGCGCCTAGCAATCTGTTCACATAGATTTGACTCCCAACTTTGAAAAAAAAAAAAGACATTCACCATAGTTCAGAAGTTGGTTCTGTAGGCTTTAAGAAGTTTGGATTTCTTGTAGGTCTGTTGCCGTATGGTGTAGTGGTGGTGTATCTGTCTGTTCTTGATGTATGCAAAGGTGATTGGGAAAGTTGAGCAGTAAAGTGTGAAAAATGATTTGAAACATAGTGTAGTTCCATGATTCAGAACTATGACGAAGCCTAATGAAGAAGGGCAGGAGCTAAAAAACGATGAGGTAGCCATAACAATGGACAGCCAAATGTGCAAGACACATACTGGCACAGAACGAGTAGAAGCAGAGAAGGCAAACAAGGACACAGAAAGGCGCAACCTGGCAAGCGAAGGATAGGAATCGCAACAGTGGGGCTCCACACAGCAAGGAAAAGTACAGAGCGTCAACGGTGAACAGAGACAGCCTACAGAATCTGAAGCAGAAAGCACTGCCGAGTACTCTGATGCATTCGTTGAAAGCAGACATTCCGCCATTGTAAGAAAAAGCATTGGGAGAGGGTGTCAGAAAAAGGCAATTAAACTGATTAAATCCATCTATCGATGCAAGGCAAAATTAGGGGTAATAACCTAGATAAAAAAAAAACACAGAAGGGAGCAAATAAAGGGGAAAGAGAGGGGAAAAATGAAGGAAAAGGGGAGAGCAGTGTGCACACACATCTGTTCCAGCCAAGAACCGGAATCTTGAATCTGTTTGTGGTGCCATTAAACTAGGTTTGGCTCCCAATAGTATCAGTGGATGCATGCTGTTTTTTCGCCCACCATGGTTTGGGCGTTGATTCTTTTGTCAGCAGAGGTTTTTCAAATTCTTTGAAAAACTGCATATCCCTATATATATATCATGACTTTTGCTATTCTTGTATCGTAAAAACTCAAAAGTGCATATTGCATGGCAAAGTTGCTTGAAATTGACTGATTTAAAAAAGGCGATGTGTGCAGTGTTACAAGAGTTTTATAACGTTAAGTTTTTATGTTTTTGATGCTATGATACATTTAGTTCTTCATATTTCATAAATATAAAACTTGGCGAATTATTTTGTTTGCACTTACCATCGTTTGCAAACCTTATGCAAGGCCTCATCTTGTTTTGTGCAGAATGACCCTTTCTGTTTTGGTACTATAAAAATGAAAACAATCAACTAACCGTCTATTACATGTAGCCTCAATTTATATACATCAGGGGTGCCTTTTGGGCAAATGGAAACCTTTTAAAATCTATGGGGAGGTTAACTATATACGTTTTACAGCACTCAAACATTAAAGAGTAATCTAATAGCATTACATTTAAAGCTCTGAGACAATGTAATAAAAGGAATTTTGGAAAAAAAAATTGTGCTCTTATGTAATCAGTAATGACATAGTGAAGCAGCATTTTAGTTCTGATTGACTAAGTCTTTTATGTGATAGAAGTGTATAGTCATCTTCTATTATGTAATAGTCACTTTTCTTTGCAAGATAATGATCTATAGAAAATTACATAATAAAAATAAACCCAGACCTCTACAGAGATTAAATTTGTAAACAAAGCAAAGCATCGAGAATGAAATTGCATATATAAAAGTTTACATTTTACATGTAGCTTTTACCAATTAATTGATCTTATTTTAGCAAATTTATGTTCCCGAATCATACATATAATTACAAAAATGACTGTCCTTATAATATTAATTCAAAATCAACAACTATGAATGTAATTATTTCATAATATACCGGGTGTCCCAAAAAGGACTTTACAAACTCAAAAATTCATAAAAAACAAATAGATGTTATTCGTTTTGCAATAAACCTATCGATAGAACAACTCAAAAAGTTTTTTTTACCATCTTTCCACATGGGCCCCATTTGTAGCATGTACAATGTCCAAACAATACTTGATCTCTCTCCAAGTAGATTTCAGCATGTCAAGGTCAACAGTTGCAATAGTGGCTGTTATTCATTGTTTAAATTCCTGCACGTTGTGTAACTTCGTTTTGTATACCATGTTTTTTTAAGTAGCCCCATAAGAAAAAGTGTAATGGAGTAATATCCGGTAAATGTGGTGGCCATGGTATGGCACCATCCCTGACAATCCAACGCCATTGAAGATGATTATCCAGTGATTCTCACACTTGTATTGACCAATGTGGAGGCGTGCTATCTTGCTGGCAAAAAGTTTTGGTTGAAGTTGTTCTAGCTGTGGAAAAACGTAAATATCAAGCATATCTAAATATGTGTCTAATTAATAGATTTTTCACTGAAAAAAAGGCCCAATTACACAATCGTGGAGAATTCTACACCAAACATTCGCCTTTTTGCTGCTCCGTTCTATTTCACGTACAAAGTGTGGGTTCTCCTAGCCCAAAATTCTAACACTATGCCTATTTGCCATTCCCGAAATATGGAACTGACTCATCAGAAAACATAATCTGCTTCAGAAAATCTTCATTTTCATCCTGATGATGAAGCATTTCAACTGCAAATTCTAAATGCTTTGCATTATCATTCGGTTTTAAGACCTGAAGGGTCTGAACTTTGTAAGCATGGAGATGTAACTTATCGTATAGCACTCTGTTTAAAGTGGACCTTCATATTTGAAGTTTCTTGGATGCAGCTCTGATCGATGTGGAAGGGCTCATAGAAAATGTTTCATGTATTCGTTCCACATCCTTGGCACTATTATTAGGGTATCCATACCATTTTTTTGTGATCCATATTTCTATTATCCATAAACTTCCGATATCAGTCACGAATGCTAGGACGAGATGGTGGTGCTTGTCCAAACTTCGTTCGAAAATTTCGTTGAGTTTGAACATCAGATTTTGTCTCCATAAACCACTTAACACATTCAGCCTTGATAGCGATAGAAATCATTATCAACAATGAAAATTGAATTGAAATCTCGCATAATCAGATTAGTACTGCGTGTGCAGCCAATATTGCACGCGCTATCTCTCTGTGCTGAAAAAAACTTTTTGAGTTGTTCTATCGATAGATGTTATTTGTTTTGCTATAAACCTATTTTTTTTTTATGAATTTTTGAGTTTGTAAAGACCTTTTTGGGACACTCCGTATTATTATATAATAACTACATAATATATTTCAATATAATCACATAACATCAATGGTGGCCCATGGCAAGATTTAAGAGAAGTTGTGTGAAGCTAATTTACCAAAACACATTAATTTATGTCCATATTTGCCAAGAAAGTGCTTTTTACCTCATTCAGTAAATAAGAAAGAAATTTATAGTAACCTTGGATTTTTGTGAATTGGCATCATGCAACTTCCTTTAAATCTTGCCATAAGCCGCTACTGTGTAACATACTACAGTAAGTACAATAACGTAATATTATTCAATGCAATAATCATGATTTCGTGAAAATGGCATTTTCAAGAGGAGTTATAAATAAAGCAGAACTTGTCTGCCTTGAACCTCTTTATCATAAAAACTTCCATATCTCAAAATGTATTTCCCTACATTTTCACAGGCTCATAGCTAAATGCTTGCTACTGGGGGGTGGGGGCGACTGTGAAAATTACAGAGGGTGGCTCTGAAAGTTACAGGTAAATTAAAATTCATAGATGGTTTACATTGACTTCTAAAAAAAAAAAGCAAACAACATGAACTAGTATGGTGTAAAATACTGGAGCCAGCTACCTCAAGAAGTTACAGTCGGAAGAAATGTCCAAGATTTTAAATGTAAACTGAAAACATATATATATATATGTTTACATGCTGGTTGAGGACCGGGTGTAAAGTTAGGGAGTTTGTGTCTTTAACATCTGTTTTTACAACGTTCCTACGGTACCATGTATGTTTCCAGTCTGTAACAAATTACAAATCATTCTATATTGGTAATAAATGTATATGAGCATGGAAATATAAAATTTTATGTCTCATGTCTTTTGATGAATTTTTGTAACAGTATTAAATATCTAAGCAGACTAATATATTTAACATTAATGAATGAAATTCTTGCCTTAAAATTTGCATTGAAAATTTATAAACTTTAGTATACGTCTCTACCATTTCCACTATCCTTATTATAAAGTAGATGAAGACTAAAATTAAAACCTATGTAAAAAAAGTATGTATCCACGGTCTACCATAGAAAGCTATTTTGAATACATTTTTAACGTCAAAGAACAATTTCCATTGTCATGTACAATTTCGTACAAAACAAAAAATTTAAAGCGAATTTCTACAGTAACCTATTTTGAGCAAAAATGTTTTCTGGAGGGAGGGCTGCTCAGCCCTGTCTACTCCCCTGGCTATGGCTCTGCATTTTCATCCTAAATTCAGTGTGTATTCCATTTTTCATCTGAAAATTTTTCCCAAAACCTGTGTCTTAAATTAGACTGATGTGTCGATTACAAATTCAAAGACAGTTGAGAAAAATCTCTTGCATAGCAAGTCACATCATCACATGGGTAGTAAAACAAGAATATCACAAACATAGGTTGTAAATTTCTTGGAAATCCACAAGGAAATTGTGACTTCCGTTGCCCCCTTATACTAAGGACTTCGGACAATTGGAGGTGGGGGAGGAATGATACAAGCAAGTAATAGTTAATAGGTTTTTGTTTTGTTAATGTGTGTGAAAATTTTGCACCTATACATTTCATTTTGTATTAATAAAATACCTTCAATCAAACCTGTATACAGTGTATAATTCTATCTATACATACCTTTGGTATAAGGGAGCGATAATGCTATGTGACAAATTTAACTCCTTAAACCAGGGTTTGAAATTAACTTTTTAAATCAGGTGCACAAGTGCACCCAAGTCTTACGACTTAGGTGCATAAAATACTAGTTATGTGTTTAAGTAACAGAATAGAAAGTAAACCTCAACATTAGAAACATGTAAAATGCAAGTGTAGTAAACTATATTTAAGCATGTAAACTACAACAAAATGCAACTTTTCAAAATAATTGAACATTCGTATGTAATAAAAAAAAATTCAAAGCAAATGCAGATACATTGAGAAAATTATATAAAATTATTCCGTATGTCACTGTTCTTGAAAAAAAAAAAAAAAGTATGTAGCCATAGTTTTGAATAGTTAGGTGCACTGTGTGCACCCAAGTTAAAAATTTATGTGCATGGATAAAATTTCATGTGCACAGTGCACCCACTAATTTCGAACCCTGCCTTACATGTGCTCTGTCACTAATTTCTGTTTTAAAATATTCCCTGTGATTTAAAAAGTTCGGGAACTGCTGCCCTGGGTAAAATGGTTCTTTATGTTCTTCAGAAATTGCAAGCCTTGGTGCAATGTGATCATACCTGTCTGTGCATCTTAAAAAACAAACTATTACAGTGGACTCTTCTGTTTACGAACTTTCAATTTATGAACTATTGCACTGGCTCTTAAAATTACCTTATAGCGTTAATGTTGATTGCTGTTTACAAATTTTTGATTTTATGAATATTGCTTTTAACTTGTGAAATTGAGGGTCCACTGTTTTTATATATACATATTTTCTGGATATTTAGGAATGTTAAGTCTTTTTTTCCTTTTCAAACTGGCAGTTATCTGTTGACAACCATTATCTGGCTGCAACGAGCATCCCAGCAGAAATTGAAAAAAATTGAAATTTTTGTAACAATGAATCATATCATTTATCTATCATCATGCAGCCTTTTATGGAATAGTCGTTTTATTTTTTAAACTCTAGCTATTGTTTTGCAACAGATAATTACAATGATAAAGGCATGCAGAAGAGTCCCAGTTATTCGAACTTTGCTTAACCCAAATAACCTGCTGCACTGCTTATTTTTTTTTGTCATTACTAAGGTTCCTGGAAATGGAAAAGTAAAATGCATTTACTTTTAAGTTACCTTCAGTAAAATTCGCATGTGTTGTAGCAGAGCCATAGCCGGGCTGAGCCCCCACCCCCACAGATTTTTTTTTTTTTTCAAAATAAATTATTTTACAATTTCATTTAAATTTTTTTATTTTATGTAAAATTGTACACGACAATGGAAATTGATGTTTGACATTTTAGTTATTTTTATGTTGAAATTTTCTTCGCACCTTTACATCGAAAATTGTTTGTTTGGATTTTTATGGTGCAAGAGCATCTGGACTACATTGCGCTAACTGAAAATTGAATTTCTGGTTTATCTGAAATATCACCTATTGGAAAACAAGTTTGTCCGTTCATTTTTTATGATTAGAGTTTTGTTGTTGTTTTTTCTTTACACCCTGAAATTTGAATTATATAATTTATTAACCTGGGAGCGACAATTCAATCACTCCCCCACCCAGATCATAAAAATTCCCTATTTTTTATCGCAATTTTAATTGATCTTTCTTTTTATTGTTAAAATAATTGCGTTTTTATTATTTACATTTCTAAAGAAAGGATAAATGTATTTTTTCACGAAATTAGAAATATAAAAACTAGTAATTTTCACCTTAATGCTCTTGGATTACTTTTTCATGTTATAAGCATTTCAGTGGCTCACAAATTATTATATCTAGTCACATCTTTCTTTTGATGCGACTAACTTATTTTTTAATTATACAGTAAACCCCCCCCCTTTAATGGACACTCTTCAGATGTGGTCACCCTATTTTTATAGTCAGATAGGTAGGCTGTTGAGTCCCGGACCGCTCTTGGGCTGAAAATTTTCATGCAAAATACGTTAAAAGTCGCGACTTTTACATTAAAAAAATATTGATATTTTTACTTTTTTTGGCCCTCCACTGAGAAAAAATCGTAGACATGCTATTGGTTGGAACTGAAACAGGATATTAAAAAGGAAAATTATGAAGATTCTCACCAGCGTTCTGAAGAACTAACTCATGTTAATTTTAACAAACGTAAGACACCAGTACGCATATAATTACTACTTTGAAAAGAAATCCTTGATGTTTGTTTTCATTTTTCTTGAGAGTTGACATTTAACATTGCTTTTTCAGTTTTTTCAAATACATCAAAAAGATCATTGTTGATGATGTCAAAACGCATTAAATACTTCTTTACATACTGTAAACCAGTATTGTCTTCAGTTGAGTGAACTTAATTGAAGTTAATTTTAGATGGTAGTTGATTTTCAAACTGAAATTCTACTTACAGCTACTGGCTAATGATGAAAAGTTATTAAATCGAGGAAAATAAATGTTAATTCAAGGAGAATATAACACTGGACTCAATGTAATTTAATCCAGATCAATAAAAACAATCATGAAATTGCAGATATGGTTAAATTGAAGTTATACTGTATGTGTGTGTGTTTTTTTTTCCAAAATGTTATGGGTCTGTAATAAAAATATTTTTGGTTGCTTGCAGTTTCTGAAGCGGAATTCAAGAGATTGAAAGAGGCTTTCAAAAGGTCTTCTAATCTAAATGGCTTCATCACTTGTCAAGCTTTTATCAAAGAAGTGTTAGGAGAATTTGTTCCTTTGAAGCTTGCAGAAGTAAGTTTGTTTTATAAATATTATATTTGTTGTACAGTGGAATTTCTGTAGGTTGACACATCACGAGGTGAGTGAATTGTCGAGTTATCAAGGTAAAGGGAAATAATAAAAAAATAAATTAACGATTTAAATTTCTAAAGAATAAATATGTAATTTTCTAATTTCTTACTTTAATATGAATTTTTTGTAGATTTTTTTTTGTTTATATTAAATTATACTTAATGGCATTGTGATTTTACATTTTAATTTGTTTATACTGAAGATTGTTTTTAAATAACTTTAAAAGGTCCTGAAATGCCCCCCCCCCTCGTGTGAATATAAACTATCTGACAACATATAGTGAAGGAATACTTTTTGGAAGGGAGATGAATTTTTTATTGACCAAGTGGGTATTCATTTTGTAGTGTTGAGTTGTTTTAGTTACTAAGACTAGTCAACAGGAATGTAAGACTTAACCAAGTTTAGAAATATGGAGACTGCACTGTAAAAATATGTTTAGTCTTTAATCATGGGTGATTATGTTCTGGGATTTCCGTAAATTCTGGGAATTTCAACTTGCCTCTTCCAGGATTTCTTTTTAAAAAATTGCGAAATCTCATTTTATTTCCTATAATTTTCTATATTCCTTCGGAAATCAGTGTTTTTACCAAAAATATTACGCAACTTTTTAGGGAATTTTCTGGTATGTTCAGGGAATCTGGTTTGGACTGACAATCACACTTGTTTAATGTGTATGAAGGTGAAATATGATTCTGCCATGGTAACATTACAGCACAAGTATGTCATGATAGGTTCTGCATGATATTTCAATAAAAATACATCTAATGTATGATTAAGCTTGTACATAGGATTTCAGAAAGTATGGGGGAAGGGGGTGTGTGATGGAAAATAGAGATTATTTTGTGATCGTTAAACATTTTTTAGGAATTTTTGTTTTCGGTTATAATTCAGACTTTAAAATGGGGAGGGAGTGCCCTTTGTTTATATATCAATACTTTATGATGTGT
This sequence comes from Dysdera silvatica, assembly GCA_006491805.2. Taxonomy (NCBI): domain Eukaryota; kingdom Metazoa; phylum Arthropoda; class Arachnida; order Araneae; family Dysderidae; genus Dysdera; species Dysdera silvatica. The sequence continues at coordinate 103,225,540 of QLNU02014802.1, forward strand.
GTGCGTTGTTTGTATTGCAGCATATTTATCAAGCATGTGGTGGAACAAGCAAAGGCCTGATATTCAAAGACCTCTTGTGTGGATTGGTGCTACTCACAAGAGGAGAAGAATCCGAAAAGATCAAATGTTAGTATTTTTGTCAAAACTACTTTTTAAATTGAATGTGCTTTTAATTTTTGTAATGTTCTGTGTCACTGTCCTTCCTGTTGAGTTACTTTTTGGTATGTGTTATTCATAAATGATTACTGATGTATTTGTTCACACCTGCCTCCTATGTGAGAATGTATGAGTCATGTTATTTTTTAATTTTGGGAGTGTTGGATTCTGTCTCCTCTTTCATAAATGATATAAATATAAAGTGTGCTTTATATTTTTTCTGATAACCCACCGACCGACCGATTTATATGCATAAAAAATTTGCTGTCGTTAAAATTGAAGGCACCTTATACCAGCACTGAACCAGCATCGAACTGATGTTTTGATTTCATCTTTCATTTTGTTCTCAGATTGTGTCAATAAGACTAATATAATAATTGTGTAGTTATTAATCATGTCAATAAGGCCAAAATTATCAGTATTATGTAAGTGTCAGTAAGATCGTGGGAACCAACCATCTGGCTCATTTTAGTATATTAGCCTATTTTATTATAATTTTCGGATTAAACTTGTCGCTAACTGCAACTCCTTTTCATTAGTTTTCTCACTCCATGCGAATGGATCTATGTGCTTTAGTAAAATCTGACTTCATGGAAAAGTTGACTTAACATTTTTTTTAACCTAGAGATAATTAGGTAGTTGTTTCTGAACAGGCAAAGTCCAAATCCTATTGTATGTGCTGACATGACCTATTTTGTATTGCTTCTTTTATCACATGTTGTTGGTCTGAAGAAGCGAGGATTTCCTTTTTGAAATTAAATGATTAAAGTGCCATCACTGTTAATAGTTCGTTTCCCCTTCTAGTTATTTTCAGTCTGTGTGCAAATGAAAGTGGATCGCACGTCATCAAGAATGAAATGATACGACTGGTTCAAGCTTGTGATAATGGATATGTTGCTGAAGCTGTTGCTGACTGTTTTTCAGATGTAAGTGCTTCTTCTAAGTGTAAAAACCGTGAATCATTTCAAATCAACAGAAATATAAGCTAATAAATATATATTAATTAAGGAAAAGAATTATAATTCCCTTTACACATGAAATCTATTTATAACTGAAACATGTTTTTTTTTTTAGAGTGATCGAGTAACATTTGAAGAGTTCTGCGATTGGTTATTGCATAGACCAGATGCTACTTCTCTAACGAGATGGCTTTTAAAGGAAAAAAGTACAGTCTCCTTATCTAACGAACTCGAAACACCAACTTTCTATCAGACACTAGCTGGAGTCACTCATTGTATGTAATATTTTGCCTTGTATATATGTATGTATATATATATACATTTTTATTTTTAAATTGAAGAGTTAATTTATCGTAATTTATAAAAAAACTTTGGGTTTAGTGCTGGAAACGGATATCATTGATCTTGAGAAGAGGTACTGGTCTCTTAAAACCCAGTCAAGAACAGGCCGGCTAGATCTTGACACTCTGGCACCACTGATTTGTCCACCTGTCCCTGTAGTTTTATGTGAAGGTATTTTCCTCAATTTTTTTTTCCCGAATGCAAATCTGTATGTCCATTAATTCCATATTTAAGGACCACATATGTATATAATCTGATACGTATCATGTATATCAGATTATATCATGTGATATATACTTTTACAGTAAAACCTCACTATTATGCGGACCGAGAAAAATTATCGTTGTAGAGGGATTTATCGTTATATCGGATATCGTTGTAGGGAGGTTTTACTGTATAAGTATATTTAAAATAAAATTCATTTGCATGTACATTTAACCATATGTGTATATTTAAAATAATATATATTGAATTTTTTCTTTCAATTTTTTACTTTCTGGAATTCATGTTATATAAGTAATTTTTTCAATTTCTCCATATTTTCATAATTATTACTTACTAGTTTTCTCATAAATATTTGCATTACTATTGTAAAATTAATAATGTGCTAAATCTGCATATATTATTGGAATTTCTAAACCTTTTCAATGAATTTCTTTCTGTTAATTTTTCGTTCATGTCCTTCGGCTCTTCAACTACCGAGACGATTTTCTTTTCTGTACATTGGGAGAGAGGAAAAAGAAATGCTCATTTTTTTTATGAAGGCTGTAGTTAGGTTCATTTAATGTTCATTTATTACAAAGGATATAATTACGCTCATTAAATAATACTAAATACACACATTAATGTAGTGTAATATAATGAAGGACAAACTCACTAAAGGCAGTGTAATAATAAGTAATGCAATTTTGTCAATGCGGCAGTGGACAATTCTTGATGCACTGAATCATGAACTCGTAAGTTCAGTGTAGGAGAGGCCCCATGTTACAGTGGTAAAGTATTTACCTAGAACATTGTTGTGCCAGGTTTGACTCCCGATGGCATTTTAAAAAAAACACAAACCACTTACCGTCTACCTGCTCCCTGTTGTTTGTGGGGTTAGTGTTCTATGCCATGAGAGGCTTGGATTCTTCGAAGAATCGTAAATCCTGGGAAAGTATGACCTTTGCTGTCCTTGTGCCATAAAACGAACAATCAATCAATACAGTAACTGTTTGTGTACAGACATTATAGTAGATTTGATGCTGCTAGCATGCAATTGACATCGTTGAAAAAGTGGTTTCTGTGCTCTATGCTGGCAGTGAGGGTTTGAATCTAGCATACTTGCCATTCCCTTCTACAGATACATAATACATACTCAGAGGTTGATTCCTCTGGAAATCGCAAGCTTTGGTGCAACATAGTTTTGGTTGGCTTTTCGTCATTAAGTACAAACGAGATACGTTGAAAAGCCTTTCTTTGCCATGCCTAAATTCCAGATTTGACATGGTAGTTGATTCTCTCAGTTCATGGTAGTTGATTTTCCACTATCCGTAGTTCGATAGTTACATTTTTCAGGTAGCAGAGGCTTGGGCTTCTTGAAAAACCATAGTTCTGTTGGGCAAGGGATTGATTGTCAAGGGAAAGACTTTTTTAACAAAACTGTTCTGGAATAACCGGAAAGGTTTGTTAAAAAAGTCTTTCCGACATTGTTTCATTAAGTAGTAATAGTAGGTAATAGTTATGATGCCAATATGATATAGAATAATCATTCAAATGCAAGTTCATTCTTTTGTATTTTTTCAGGTATTTTCAATGCTTTTGATGAGAACAGGGATGGCCATATTGACTTCAAAGAGATGGCTTGTGGTATTTCAGCTTGCTGCAGGGGTCCACTGACAGAGCGGCAAAAATGTATTTTTTTTTTTAATGTTTTAAAATTAAATTTTGATGACTCGTTTTTAAACGATTATGAGAGGAATTGATCTCTGGTTTTTTGTTTAACGTTATGGCATAAATTGTCTTGAAGTGCATCCTTGTATTTTCAGTTTGTTTCAAGATATTTGACCACGATCGTGATGGCATTTTATCAGAAAATGAGCTACGGCAAATGGCCCGAGCACTTTTGTTAGTAAAGTACGAAAGCAAAGATCGCACACGATTTAACACAACAGTTAAGTTTCGGCACCATCTGTTTTCTGTCAGTTATTTAAGTGACCATAATTTTGTCTTGTGTTTGGTTATTTCATATGACATTAAAAATTACCCTCTTTTTCCTCCAGAATTTATCTGAAAGTGAAATAGAGGCTGTGTGTAAAGATATTTTAAACAGTCATAATCCTAATCAGGTATGAATTCTGTGTTTTTCCCGAAAGTTCTAATCCAAATGTAAAATAAAAAAAATGCTAAAGAATATAAAATTATCTTGCATTAACTGATTTTTGTGCTAACAAAAGTGAACTAGACCTACCTTTAAATTGTATTATTGTACTTGTAAACATTGCATATGTGTGTGAAATGTGGCAGGGTCCCCATGTGGCTTTAAGCAAAATATTATATAATAGTAATTTTATTCATTGGCATACATGGCAGCCCAAATGAGTACTTTTAGGGTGGCAGACAAAGAAAAATCAATAAAATAATAATACATAACACACCCCTTTTCCACTCATAAAAGCATTACTAATTCATTGGTTCATAATAAGATGTGTTGAAACTATCTCCTAAAATTCATTGTTGTACTGTTGAAAGTAAATGTATAGCAGAATATCGGGCAAGTCAAATTTTTAAACAATTGCTGGGGACTTGGATTAACTTGTCGCTAGCCTTTTCGCCGAAAGGCGATGTTAACCAAACTTCGACTAGGAAAACTGCTGAGCAATTTACTGAAAAGCTCCAACTACAATTGGAAAGGTGTTCCTGTATTTTAGGGAGAGTTGGGATGAGAAAAAGAGTATAAAGGTGGCTACACACGTAGCGATTTATCGCAGGAAGACAGGCCGAAGTGAGAAAAAACAGCCTGTGTGTATGATGAAAATCCGTGGGTTTTATGGGCTTTGTGATCATCCCAAGCAAGATTGAAAACCATTCTTTTAGCCTCAACAGGAATAAAGGCATGGGGAAACCCGAGTTTGTGCGGATACACAGAGAAAATCTGGGCGGAGAAAATCTGTACGATAAATCATCACATGTGTAGCGAAATATGTGGGAACAGCGGTCAAAGAAAAAGGTCGCTCATAAACGTGTTTACTTACTTTTTGTTTTTAGCCCTTCTTTCTTTCCTGTTTTTTCCTGGTTTTGTAAAATAATCTGCAGACTGCTAAAAAATCTGCGACGTGCGTCTCCCGTCTCACATTTTCTGCTACTGGACTTAATGGAAAAACCGAGCTGCTTATTTGCAGCCAAAGCTCCTATAAATATTGCACACTCAAGGAGACAAAACACTCTGACATGTAGTAAGGGTACCTCTCAGTTGCCTGTAACTCCAAGTAATACCCTACAAAAATATACTGTGCTTTTGAAGAAAATTTATTATGCAAGTGCATTGCTATGCATATGACATGTGGATTTGAATTGTAAATTCTAGTACATACTGTAGATTTTGAGAGGAAATTTACTGAAATGAACATAAAAACAGATAAATAATATAATATTATTTATCTTTAAATAATTTTAAATAATAAATAAATAATAAAACATGCCAATCAATGGGTGAGAGAGAGGAAGGGATTTGACTTTAAGGCTGCTTATCTTTCCTGGTGAATGCACTTGCATCAAAGAGTGAAGTCAAAGTATAAAAATAATTAAATACCATTGTGTGGGGTTGGTTGTTTCTGACCAAAAATTCTTGTAAACTTAAAAACAACTTTTCCAATTGGCTACTACTTTCCAATTCAGCTAGAACTCTTAGGTACAAGTTAGCAAAAAAAATAAGAAGCAGGTTACTCCTTGGCTGAAGGGATCAACACCCCCTTTATGGTCACCCATTTTGACATTACAAATATTCCACTTTTTTGATCAAATTGGTGGGAGCCCTCTGTAGTTGGTAAACCATGCATGGATTATAGTGTGCATGTGCCAGTTTTAATGCCAGAAAGGCCAGTGTCAGTTGTTGGTTCTCAAACTTTTTTGCCTGTGCATCTTTTGCACTATTATCTCAAGATGTCACTCCCCCCACTTTTTAATTGATTTCCCCACTAATTATGAATTACTACTGCAGCCTATTGTCATAATTATTAAATTTTTTGTACATAATTTCACTCTTCTGTTTACACATGTAGGGTCGTTGCGTTACTTTGGATGAGTACCTCTTTTGGACTATTGGCAACACTTTGCCCCTTGAGTTCCTAAGTCTTCTGTTCCAAGTAATTTTTCTATGGTTACTTTATAAATTCAATAATTTAATTAACTAAAATTCACTAACATACTTAATTCATGAAACCAAAATTTACTTACAATAAATTTGTGTTTCATGAATTTTGTAATTATTTCTGTTAGGATTTTTTATTACGGTATTTTTCATTGTCTAGGTATGCCATATTGTTTTTGGTCTGAGGCCGGCTTCCAAAGAGGAGGAAGGAGAAATTGTTCGGTGAGTGCAATTTATTGTAATAATTTAACATAGTATTTGGATCTCATTCCAGCACTGAATTTTCAAACTAGCATAACTGTAATGTTTGTCATTTCATGCTAGGTATAATTTTCCTTTCAGAAATTGGCTTGAAAGAGAGGAAGGGAGATTGATGCATGTAGGCCAATTTTGGTATTTGATCGCAATCGACTGGTGGAAATCGTGGAATGAATTCATTGATTACCAAGTAATTATATATGTATTTCATAATAGGAAAATCTTTGCAAGCTGTAAAGATTAATCGAGTGAAGTTATAGCTATTGGAAGTATTTTGTTATGTAGTGAAAGCTTGCAAAAGCAATCTCTCCCAGCCCTGCGGTGGTAACATGTTGGCCTAATGCTCCATTATCCAGGGTTTGGCTCCCTAACTGTCAAGAAAAGAATGCTCGTTGACCGACTGCTCATGGCAGTGTCAAGAAAAGAATGCTCATTGACCGACTACTCACGACGTGGTTCCCACGTAACCTGGAGAACCTAGAATTGTCAGGGAATTTCAAATAGTCTCTGAAAATCAGGGGGGGCCATACATACGGTGGCACAGTGTGGGAACATGTTCGCCTAATGTATTGTTAACTCAGGTTCGACTTCCAATGGTGTAAAGAACGCTTACTCAGAGGTCTCATAAAGATTGCACTGCTAACTGTAGTCCGGGGTTTGGTTCCCTGTGCCTTAAGAGGTTCAGAGTCCTCAGAAAATAGTAGATCTCGGCGCAGCATGACCATTGCAGTCCATGAAACACACAAAACCACAAACAAACTGAAGGTCAGGGAAAAGTAGGATTTTTTGGTCAAACGTGAAAAAATCAGAGAAAACCCTTAACATGTTTTGAATAGCTAAATCTCCCACGAGCATGAAGCCATTTTCCCCACAACCAAAGTTCAGTTGCAAATAACTTGTGATTGACTGGTCAAGGAATTTTGCTACTGAAGTCAGTGAAAAGCCTGGAAAAATGTTTTTTTTTCTCCTTCCAATGTGTATGAGGGAGAACTTTGTTGCTGTAGTTGGGGATTGGATCCCTAGGCTGTAAGAGGTTCAGATTCCTGGGAAAATTGTAGGTCCCGGCGCAGAATAGTATTTTCTGTCGTGCTGTAAAACTCAAAAACACCAATCTTTCCCCTTAATGACTTTCAAGGAACAGGATGTGTCAAAAAAAAAGTGAGATTTTAATTGAAATGTAAATTTCTGTGAAGCATTTTCTAGGATCTCAAAGTACCACTGTTGAACAGAAATAGTCGTTAATTAAAATCAAGTCATGAAGATTGCTGTAACAGCGAATTTCACATGTTTTTGTAAAAGACTAATAATCGTTTATTGATATATGACTATATAACATGCGTATATATATGACTATATATATATGCGTATATATAGAACATGCGTGCGGCAATGAATCCGGATATTTTATTCTATGGAGTTTCTCTAAAAAACTCCCATTTCTGTTGCCATGCTGTCCTAAAAACTTTCCTATTTCAGTCACCATAAATTTTGCTGTATGTTTTGTGAGCTGTATTTAATATAAGATTTTTGAGTTTTAATGGGAATGGCTAAAAAATGTAACTTGATTTTATCTAGGGAAGTACGTCAAGCGGAAGTTGTACTCCTACCTACCCTCTTGGGAGCTTAAAACGTACGAGCAAAATGCAGCGTAAAGTTGATGGAAGTGTTGCACAGACGTTAGATGATGGCAGCTCTAACGTTGTCTTGTCTAGCGTAACGAACATGGGTGATGATATTGCTGCTTCACTTTCGGACAGTTTGAGTAGCATCTTCAGCTCCTTTAATTCAGAGACTGCGAACAGTCCAAGGTCTCTGAGCAGCGAAAGTCCAGGAACACCATTGCAAAATTCTAGTTCGAAAAAGAATAACAATAGTCTGCAGGTTAGTAGTTCACTGTTCGTTTTAGCTATATTTTCCTAGGCCTTGTTCCTGAATTTCTACATATGCTCTCTTGATTTTTTTTTAAAGCGTGTAAATTTAAATTTATTTAGCTTAAAAAACTTAGCATATTTGTTTTAATAATTCGTGAGTAAACAAAAAAAATCAAACACAAAGGTTGTATTTAAAGGTTAAAATTCATGGTTGCCAATGGCGACTAAATATTGAGAAATGGCGATTAAAAATAGGACTTCAATGACCATCAAACTCGCCACTTTAGTGTTTTCTAATGCAGTCCTCTCCGTTTTGGCTCTGCAGGAAGGTTACATTCTGAAACTGCAAACTACTTACTATTCTTCATGAAAAATGTTGATCAGATGAACCCTCCAAAGACTGCAGTATTTAAAGGTTTTGTAGCCACGCGAAAGTGGCTACTAACTTAAATGAAGTGGCCTCTAATAAAAAGGGCCCTGTTGGCTGGTGGCGACTAATTAAATACCTGAGTTTTAAGCTTTAGTTGTATTACTAGCCAATGATTGATTTCTCTGCATGCAAAATTCCTCAGTTTTTTTTTTCAATAATGGTTTTTGTGGTTCTTTTAATAGAAAACCTTGTATCTCATTAATCTCTATTCAGAAGCCTGCGTTTCTTGAAAAAGTAAGCTAGAAAATTCGATATCTGCATCCTGTCTTCTGCAGTTTGAATTTTGTATCTTTACAAAATCCTTTACAAGATTGCTTTGAGATACAAGGTTCTTTACAGAATTTTGTATCTTTACAAGATTGTTTTGAGATACAAGGTTTTAGAGTTTCGGTAATGATATATGCATTCAAAATGTTTAAGAGCGGAGGGAAAGGGGTATTGGGGTGCCATATTCAGAAGAAATTTCTAGAAACTATTGATTCAATGTATTTTTAAAATATTTTGTAATGAAGTACATATATTCCTTAAGTGTCGTTTTGGCAAGTGGTGGCCATCATGGAACATAAATACTTCTCTGCATTCTTGGACGAGTTTTATTTGTGCTTAGTCCTGTATCCACATCTTCAAATCATCCATTCATTAATTTATATTTTTTTTCCCTCTGAATTCAAATCTTTGCCTCATTGTGTTTCCCTCTAGTACCAATTGGGAAATTTATAGTTTTCACCTTTTTCTGCATGTCCACAATATGCTAATTTTCCTTTAAATATTAATGATATCACTTCCATTTGGGTTTGTTCAAGGTTTTTTTATTAGGGATCTTGGGCAGTGCATATCTTTATTAACGATGGGCGATTGTGAAATGGTTTTACAATTGAAAGAATTGCAATCGACTGAAATTTACAACCTAGTCAACGATTAATTCGTCCTTGAACTTAGCAATCAAGATTTTCAATTGCAATCTTGAGTCAGCTTCCCAATCACACTGTGCTTTTTTTTTTAAACGCACAAGAACTTCACTTTTGAATTCATTGTATATAGATATATGGAAACTAAAACACATCTGCTTATTACCTCTGTGCTGCTTTTAAATGAAAATCATAGAAAATGATGTAATTTATGGTATACGACATTGCATCGAGTGATTCAAAAATAGACCCTCAAATATTTTAAGCTGCATTTGGTCGTAAAGTTATTTATGAAAATATTTGAATTGCTTTTGTTGCTATAAGAAAGGTATGGTAAATGTAGTGTACGATATCTTATTGTTATTCCAAAATATGGCTGATCAAGGTAATTACCATTTTATTTTGTCATTTAAAACAAACACTGGCCAAATATTGTAGATAAGGAAATGGTAGTCGGAGTTCAACAAATTTTTTATGCATATATAATCTAATCTCGTAGAATATAAAGACTGATTAACTCGTAACTTTATGAGGCAGTTGCACACTTTTCCTTGAGCCATAAATATGCAACCAACTAATCAAGCAGTCGCACACTAGTGAAGTAAAATTTTTTTGCAATGGGTTTGATCAGAAGGAATAGTGATGTCAAATGAACATCTTTGGATAGATTCGAATCTGTGCATTTACAGGGTGTCTACTAAGTCATGGAAGTCAGGGAAGGGTCAAGAAATGAGTAAAAGGTCACGGAAGTCAAGAAAAAGTCATTAAACTGATAGTGTAGGTCATGGTTACGTTGATTTTTTCAATTTTACGCTTGCATTGAATTGTAATTTTCATACGATTTTTTACTGGTTTAGTAATTTTTAGCTAATTTTGTCATAACTAGGCAATTTTTTTGTGATTTTTAGCTATTTTATTAATCATAAAAAAAAGTCGAGAACTTCCTTTAAGGTCAAGAAATGTATAAAAATAGTCAAGAAAAGGTCAAGGAACTGGGTTTCTTATTTTTAGTAGACATCCTGATTTACAGCGATCCTTATTTAAAAAGTCCGTAGTTTGGATTTTTTTTATTGAGCTTACAGTAACACACAACAAATCAAGAACTGCTTCCACCACACATGGTGATGTGATACATTGAGTCAATTGTTAAAGCCATTGAGATGTTTTGCGATGTTTAAATAATCGAGACAATCAACTAAAACATCTCTCAATCGCACATCACTAATTCTTATATATATATATATATACACACACACAGTGAAATCTGTTTATAACGATACTCTGTGGACCAGGAAAAGGTATTGTTACAGACAAATTTGAACCAAATATACTTTAAAATGGAAATTAATTAATTTGGCTGTAACATTAAGTAATTTCATACTAAGCAAATTAGCAAATGATACAGATGTGGAATGTAGATGATGAAAACAGGAAGCTGAAAGGTGCACTGTTATTGTTTCAATTCAGATACAAGAATGGAATAATTTTTGAAAGTCATTTCAAAGGGACTAAAGCCTACTTTGTTCCCAAGCTAGAAAAATATGTTCTTTATTTTAGAACTGTCTGCATTTGTGCATACAATATTTTTAGTACCAAACACTAACAGATATGCAAAAATTATGTTGCTTTAAGCAGTCTTGGGAACAACAGTTGGTTAAAGTTTAAAAAAGCAAAATTAATATAAAGTTTATGTATATACAGCTTTACTTAAAACAAATTATCGATATTATAGACAAGTCAAATAAATCTCATTATAATCGGTGATGTGGTAATGTTAGATGATGAAATACTTGAAAAGAATTTGTCAACCTCTCGTGAGACACGAAGCCATAATCCCTTGATTGCCAGTCAAGTGCTTTTTCATTAAGCTACAGTTACCAGACATTCTTCCTCTTGTGAGTAACATAGAGGGTAATGCCTTATATACTTTCACGAGGGGAAGTATGTCTGACACCTGTACCTTAATGGTAAAGCACTTGACCGGCAATCAAGAAATTGTGGATTTGTGTGCCACCAGGGGTCAAAAATCATCTTCTTTGTAATTCATCATTATAGACAAATTGGATAAACAGTATTATAGCAAATTTGCTGGGACTGCTGTAGGTATTGTATACAGGGTGTTTCAGAACATACAAAATTTCCACATCCAAAATTTAATGGTAGGTAGGGGACACCAAATAAGGCATGTTTGTCCATATCCCCGTGTCCGCAAAGGGGCCGGTTTGGCTGTAGAGCGTAACTACTGTTTACGTCTATCACGTTGCTACGTAGCCAATTGCATGAATTAAATGCAATTTTTGATACATAATTTAAGTAAATGAGCTAATAATACAGTAGAGACAAAGACATCTGGAATTCTGTTTCTTGATCTATGTTACTATGTAGTGAAAGTAAGTAAAAAAACTGCCTTTTTTAACACAAGAATAGAAAAGAGTTGGGATCTGCCAAGTGTGTGCAAAACGGATGGAGAACATCAAAATAAACATTTTTTGTTCAGTGAATTTTTTTCCAAAAATTAGCCGTTCGGGCACTACAGTGAATTTAGTATTTGCATCCACCACATTCAAGGTTTCCACAAACGGCTACAATGCGCCATTTCAAGTTTTTAAACTTTATTTAACGTCAAGTCATTTCAAGTTATTTCATTTTTTTAAACTTTATTTAATGTCAACGGACGTCGGGCTCTCTCTGGCCATTTTCTAAAATCTGCTAAATGCACTGAAATTGTATGTGTACAATCTGCCGCTTCAGTTGTGACCATTGATGAATTCTGCACATACAAATCCAGTGAATTTAACTGATTTTAAAAAGTCGCCAGAGAGAGCGTGACGTCTGTTGACATTAAATAATTATAAAATTCTTGAAATGGCGCATTGTAGCCATTTGTGAAAACCTTGAATGTGGTGGTTGCAAATACTAAATTCACCATAGTGGCCAAACAGCTAATTTTTGGAAAAAAAAACTCACTGAACAAAAAATTTTTATTTTGATGTTTTTCACCTGTTACACATACTTGGCAGTTCCCAACTCTTTTCCAGTGTGTTAAAAAAGGCATTTTTAGGCTTATTTTCACTAAACAGTAACACAGATCAGGAAATGGAATTCTGGATTTCTTTATTATTAGCTCAATCACCTAAATTATGCATCAAAAAATGTATTTAATTCATGTAATTGGCTACGTAGCAATGTGATGGATGTAAACAGTAGTTACACTCTACAGCCAAACCGGCTCCTTTGCGGACACGGGCAAACATGACTTATTTGGTGTCCTCTGTCTCCCATTAAATTTTGGACGTGGAGTTCTGAAACACCCTGTATATATATTATATTAATATTGTATGCAGGTTTATTATTTTATATACAGATTTTACTGTATATAAACAGTGTTTGTATGGTCCTTAAATGTCCTTAAGAACTCCTTTTTTGAAAATAAAAATTGTGCCCTTAAAACTCCTTAATTTTACATCCAGGTCCTTAAAAACTCCTTATTTTTCATCCCACCAATCTTTCCTCACAAAACATGACTGGTAAAAAACTGTGGGAACACCCCATTCACCCCTAACTTCATTTCAATTCTTCCATCTCAACTCAATCAACCAGCTGGATGTGATAATTTTATCTAATCACAATATCCAGGATAGGATGATCGATCGATGATGGCAGGAAAGTTTTTAGTGCCAATTTTCAAGAACCCCAATTTGAAAACTGATTGAAAGTTGTCAAAATGGTTACGATATTAAAGACCCACACAGTGCCTAAATTAGGTGTTTTGTGGGTCCCTAATTTTGTGTTTTAGGTCCTTAAAAACTCCTTAATTTTGCTCTCTAAAAAATGGTATGAACCCTGTATACATGATACTACCATATCCCGCATAGGTACATGGTAAATCTATATTGTTTTGTAAATTGGTACTGATTCACTTACCCTCCCTTGACCAAATGCAACCCCCCACCCCCACTCCCTGTTATTGCACCTCTATAATTAACATGCATTCATGTTTAATTAACACTTCTCATTTTGTTCGATTTATATAAATACTTCTCATTTTAATGGTAATTATTTCTTTTCAGGCTCCTGAAACTTCACGAACTCCGAGTCACTCACCAAGCATGCATCGGCGGAATATCGGTATTCCTCAACGTCCACCAGCTATCGACAACTCCACTTTGATTGTGCCCAACACATTGAAAGTAAGATATATTCTCTTTTTTTACATTCGTCTCCTACATTGGACCAGAGGAAAATATCGTTTGAAATTTGACATGTTTGGTTATAATATTTCGTATTTCAGGCTATGATCTTGACTGGGGAAGGTGGGAAATTGCGTAGAAATCCACCATTGGTCAGAGGCAAGGATTATGAACTAGTGCCTGAAGCTGCATGGCGTGCTCTTTTACAATGGTATGGTGGATCGCCCGCATTACCTAGACAGGTAATTGTATAGCCTAATTTATGCGTATTACATACATGGCAATGACAAGTTTGTGAATTTATTGCACAGTAGTGGGTGTGATGACTGTTCTGTGTTTTGTTTTATTTTCTACATTTGGAAACTACACCATGTTATATTGATTATACCCATTTTATATGATAATTCTTTTATAATTGCAATGTGCTGATGGCATGTTTACTGAATAAATTAAATCACTAGTATATCATGCCTAATTGCGATTATCATTCTACGAGCTTCTTTATTTATAAACGATTATGATATGATACATTATACATATATATAATAGTCGACAGGCATTACATCTGTGTAACCTTATTGTTAAACTAAAAACAAACTGGAGTGAGGTAAGGGACTGAGCATATCGTAAGGCGAACTAACCAACAATGGATAGCTAGATTCCAAAAGACTGTCAGAGAGCTAAGAAATATCCTCAAACTAGATGGGTGGATGAAATAAGAAAACAGGTTGGGGTAATATATTGGCAAACATATTCAGGGTATCTACTAGGTCGTGGAAGTCAATGAAACGTTAAGAAATAAAGAAAAGGTCTCGAAATTAAAAAAAACAAAAGTCATTAAATCGATGTTGTAGGTTACGGTTATGACCATTTTTTTAATTTTATGTGTGCATTGGATTGTAATTTCCGTACAATATTTTAACATTTTGTTACTGGTTTAGTTATTTTCAGCTGTTTTTGACATAACTAGGCAATTTTAGTGATCTTCAGCTTTTTTTTTATATGGCTATTTTATCAGTTGTAAAAAAACAATCGAGAAACTTCTTTGATAAGTCAAGAAATATACAAAAATCGTGAAGAAAAGGTAAAAAAATTGGGTTCCTTATTTTCTGTAGACACTCTGATATTGCTGAAGATAGACATGAGGAGAGCACTTGGAAAAACCTCTATCTAACAGTGGTACGTACAATAGCAACGCATTTATCTAGCATTCGATTATCCCCGAGTTTGAGTCCCAACAGTGTTTAAAAAAAAAAAAATCCTGACCAATTGCCCACTGTAGTCTGGGGTTGGTTCTGCATGCATAAGAAGTTCAGATTCCTCTTAAAACTGCAAGTCCTGGTGCAGCATGACCCTTGATGTCTTTGCATCGTAAAACTCATAAACTGGAAAGACCTCCATCCAGCAGTGGGTAGTTGATGGTTGTTGTTGTTGATACACAATGAAACCTGCCTATAATGATACTTGAGGGTGTGAAAAGATATCGTTTTAGACAATTTATCATTATAAATAAGGCTGATTATGATACTCGATATTTATCAGTGCTGGTGGAAGATACTGTTATAGATAGATTTCACTGTGTGATAGTGTTTCTCCACTCATTACTGAAGTAACATTTTAACAATTGTACCATGTGAGCCCACAATATCGACTACTTTTCCATCATTCGCCAACAACAATTTCTTTTTTCGACCTGTTATGAGCCTTTTTTTCTATTTTCATGCGAAATTTTGTGTGAGCTTGTATTTTCAGATGTTGTATATGATTTGCATATGTTGCTATGCTGTCTGACTTACAGTTCCTACAGTTCCTTCTTTCATCAGGGTTATCATGATTTTATTACTGGACAGTAATATTATATATAAAAGAATATACACACATAGTTCTTTTGCTAGTAGCCCTTCGGTGGCACAGTGCGATAATGCATTCGCCTAGTACGCCTTTAACCGGGTTCAACTCTCAACAGTGCAAAGAACGCTTACTCAGAGATCTCATGAAGATCACACTGCTCACTGTAGGGGTTTGGTTCCCTAGGCCTTAAGAGGTTTGGATTCCTCGGAAAATTGTAGGTCCAGAGGTTCAGATTCCTCGGAAAACAGTAGGTCTTGGCCCAGTATGACCATTATAGTCCTTGAGCCATAAAACCACAAAACAAAAAACGAACTTTTACTAATATTTAGATTTGTGATATTTTTATTAATATATTGTAGCATAAATGAAATTATATAAAAAAAATTCATTCAAGCAAATCATGACAACGTACATTATTCTTATAATTTTTGAATACCTTGAAATTGAACTTATTTATTCTTAGTATTGGCCATAATTTTTGCATTATGGTGGAATCGTGATACTTTATTAAAGGTTATTATCCGTCACGGGGTTAACACAATTGTCAAACTGTTCAACACATGAAGGGACCGGATTCTGTTTTGGGGAATTAAATGTGAATAATCATTAATTTTTTGTGGGGGAATTACATATGAATCATTATTTCTTACATCCACGTCATGAGTTCAAACGAACTTTTTTATAGAAGAAAAAAAGAGTGGTATGGTATATTTCCTTATATGTACTATTAATTTTTATATGCACAGTTACCTTTCATCTCCGGTTTTTTTTGTTTTTGTTTTTTTTTGAAAAAACAGGGAGTCATAACAGTTTATTAGTACTTTCATTATTACTGTGTTAATATTACATTGCACCAAATTTCTTTGTGTCGATGCTGTATCTAAATTCTGTTGTCCAAATGATTTGTATCTGAATTCTGTTGTCCAAATGATTTGTATCTGAATTCTGTTGTCCAAATGATTTGTATCTGAATTCTGTTGTCCAAATGATGAGGTGATTTAGCCTTATATTTGCTGTTTATTTCTGCAGGTTATTTTACCGAGAAATAGTGATTATCCAGAATTGGAATTGTATCTTGTAACTCTGAGATTGTATAGACACCAAGCTAGTCAAACGCGACAACCAGTGGCTGCTTGGTCTGGTGCAACTGCAAACGTTGCTTCAGCATATGGTGAGTGATTAACTAGTGTTAAGTTCAAGTAATTGTCATAGTTTGTTTTTGTTTTTTTTGCTATAACCATTATTTATTGGACTTGGGAGAGTGTATAACTGCATCAGTTCATCAATTTATATTAAACGTTGATAAAACCAAAAGCACTTGGGTTTTTTCCCTTTGTGGTGGCGGCACGGTGGCAGTGTGTTTGACCTCCTTACAGAAAACCTGGTTTTAAATCCAAATGATATTGAACGCATGCATTTTTTTGCTACTAATCCGTAGTCTGGTGTTTGATCTTGAATTCCCTAGGTCAGTGGTTCCCAACCTTATTTCCCCTTTGTGCTCCTTGATTAGGCTTTTTATTTATGAGGATCCCCGCCCTCTCATAAGGGAGAGTTGAAGTATTATGTAAGCAATATTTTGACTATTTTATACCCCCCCCCTTTTGTTAAGCAAAAATTAACATTGGCTAACATAGGAAAATAAACATAACAGCAACCCTGCTCCCCCCTAAGATGCTTACGTAATACTTGAACTCTCCCTAACCTCCACCCATCCCTCTAGACAAAAATTATTTTTGTCATGTAGCAATATTCTTGGATTAACTAAATAATCAAACGAATCAAATTAATAACATTTATAGGCTTTTTTATTTGATTTTGCATTTTACAATTTATTTTAATTCTTTAGAAGTGCAACGTAACATCAAAACAAATAAAAACAGCATTAGAATAATTTGTAACCACATTTATATAGCCTATTGAGGAGGTCCCTAGGAGCAAAAAACGATGTGCTACAAAAGGAATGATTTTGAAAATAATTGAAATCAAATGGTTAGTGGGGAAGTGGTGCTAAAATTTGTGTTTGCATCAGACGCCATATGATCTAAATCCATTTCTGGCAAAAGTGATGTATCAAGCCTGTTTGTCTCTTCACATGAAGATTTGAATTGTCCTTAATAAAACGAGCAATTTTCACAGATTGATTGAGCACTTCCTTCAATGAATGTGTTCCTCATTTTGCAAGTTGGCTATTTGACTTTCACGTAAGCCTCTTTGTAAACCAAAACTCTATAATTTTGTTTTTGTGTTTTCATGTTAATCCCTTATTTTTTAGTGTTTTCCACTATCACTAATGTTATTTTCCCGTGTTCCCAACCGGTCTGCTGCATACCCCTAGGGGTGCGCATACCCAAGGTTGGGATCTGTTACCCTAGGGGTATGCATACCCAAGGTTGGGATCTGTTACCCTAGGGGGCAGAGGTTTATTTAAATACCTCAGAAAACCGTATTACGCTATTTAAACTCACCTTGCTACATAACAAATCCAAACTTAAAAAAAAACCGCAACATATGTATATGCAGTATGTTAGCGTTTCATCTAAAGCGAAATAGAAGGGCGCAACGCCCTGCTGAACCTATTAAGCGCCCTGCCCTTCAACTTGTTCGCCCTTGTGCCCATATGTCCCACCCAACCCTCGGAAAATAACGCACCATCCTTCCCCGATGATGATTCAAATTCCCACGTTAGAATCCAAAACGCGTGATGAAATTTGTTGATTTATAAAAATTTTGTACTCCAGCATTTCATTTTCGTAATAACACTGATGGTTTTGGCAAAACAAGATTGCTGACGAATATTTGTAAACAAAGCACTGTTGCCAGGTTTGCAGACTTTCAACCACGGACTACTGCGATAAACGTTAGCGGTTCCACGTATTTTTGAGGTCAAATTTTTGTTAAAATCAATTTGTTTGTCTTTAAGGGGTCATAGGACCTTTAGATACACCAAAATGGAGAAATTTATAATGGTTTTTTAACTTTAGTTTTCTCAGTAAATATAAATCTAATTAAAAAATTTTTTGATCAACAATAACGATAATTGAATACTGCATAGCAACAGACTGTGTGAAGGATTTCAGTTTAAATTTTGCTGCTAGAATGTTACTCATGGTCCCAACTTGTTCAGAAATATTGTGTACTCATACTCTACTTAAAAAAAAAGTAACTTTAAAAATCAGTTATAAATATTATTTTTTCCTTAAATATATTTTTTATGCATATTTTTAAGACCCTATTTTGTCCATAATTAATAACTTATAAATAAAAATGGCAAAAAGCAGATACAGACCGTAAAGTGCCATATAATAAAGTTTTCTGGAAAATTTTATTCAATTATAATAACCAGTTGGCAAGTTATCATGCACGCAAGCTGGAAAAAACAAACAAACAAACCGTGTTCTGAGAAAATCCACTGTAAAGCTTTACGAGCACTTAAAATTGAATGAAATGTAATATTGTTTTCATCACTGCGAGTCTAATAAAGAACAGATTTTGCTTCAGTTTGTTTCAAAATACTTCTAATGGTTTAAATTTTTTTTGAAGTGATAAAAAAAATTTTTTTTTCAAAGTTTGAAAGGTGCCATGACCTCTTAAGCTTTAAACTAAGCATGTTTTACATCCCTATTTTATGAAGCTTACTTGTCATATAGTATAGGATATTGTTTAACTAAATTATAGTTATATTAATTTGTTATTTTGTATGAAGTTGGGATTTTTTAATCTTGCCATCTGGCAACACTGCCGTTAGATTGCAATCATGCGCAATTTCCTCTCATCTTTCGCATGTACTTAACTCGGGATTTAAAAAAAAAAAAAAATAAAATAAAATAAAACATAAATAAATAAATACTTACCTGCAAACGAAAACTAAAACATTTAAATTAAACAGCAATAGGAACTAAACCAATTAAGACATTGTTTAAAGGAATTAGAAGCAGTAAAGCAGACGTAACCGTGGATATTCGTCATGAGTATTCGTGTATTATAATCGCCCTCCCAAAAAAAAAGCCTTTTGTTGGACCATGAGCCCCGCCCTAATTTTTTTTTTAGATGAAACGCTATGTTTTTCTGATTCAAGTCCTGATAATTATGAAAACAAATACACCGAAAGAAAATTTTGATTTGAACTCATCAGATGGATTTTGTTCATATTTTATAAAAATCCGTTCCAGTTTCGAGGAGCTTGCATGAATGATGGAATTCTGTATAAGTACATAAGCACAGTTGAGTCACATTATCAGGAATATTTTCATGTTGTTTCAAGGGGAGAGGGGTAGGTACTCACATTGCTCTATAACAATGCACATGCTTTACTTATAAAAAATCTTTTTGCAGAAATAAAAGTGTGGGTTTACTGAAAATTCTTTGTTTTTTACTGAAGACTACTGAAATTTTTTTTTAACCGAAAATTACTTAAAATTCTTGACTTTTTTACTGATGACTACTTTCTCAGGTTGGCATCTCTGCATGTAATCACGCACTTGGGATTCGGACGCTTCGTCTTACATGTGCGGTGTAATAACTGCCCGTTATTTTTCAAACTCTGAATTAAGGAAATAGCTAAAATGTTTAGAATCTGCTGTTTTAGAACTCGAAAAATCTGCAGACAATTTTGCAGTTAAACCAGAAACTAACTGTGACTTCACAACAATTTCAAAATTAAATAGTTTGTATCCAGAAAGAAGGTTCAAATTTTGAATGTGCAAATTGATGAAAAGTTACGAAACTAAAAGATGGCTAGTACAAACATTAGTGTGTGAATATGTTTTTAAGCAATGTGTGCATACATTACAAGGTGTAAGCAATAATCTTCAATCTAACTTCATTGTTTATTCTAATATAGGATAATGGATAATAATTTGATTTTGGTCATTATTTTATATATTTTGCAGTAGAATACGTTTCAAAATTAATATTTCATTTTTATTTGTGAATTTAATTTAATACTGGGAGTCAAAATTATATTTCAAGTGAACATGAATTGTTTCTACGGCCCCGAAATGTTTTTAGTTTATAGTCATGAAAAAGCGATGAAATTTTTTTTATCCCGAGAGTATGAACCCTGAACTACTAGTACGCTTAGTCATGTGGATGTATTCATGGGTTGGGGTCATATTAAATCATCAGTTTTGTTCCACATGGTGCACGACACAGTTTCAGGTCATGTTAATGTATCCTCATGCATATTTTATACCATGACTTGCAGGTTATTTTCGAATATACATGACTTGTGCATGTCATGTTCCCAGTGACTTGCCATATAGTCTTTGGGTGTAAACCGTATTGTCCAGGGCAAAAATTTTGGCCCAAAATTCTTGCACTGCCCCTCCCCTCCAAAAAAAACCAAACATGCAAAGATGGTTGGCTTATTGTTTTTAATTTCGAGCACCAGTACTGTGTGCTTCATGCAATCCTATTCTCATTATCTTTTACTTGAAAATTAATTGCTTTTAAAATAATTTTGTTTTAGGGAGCAATCCTGCATTGTACGCTAACCACATACCTGCTGTTCCCAAAAGGTATTTGGCCTACTTAGCATCATTTAGCCACTTAGCTTCATTACGACAAGTATTCGACTTCTTATGTATGAGGTTGCGATTGCGGCAAGAAGATACCAGATTATGGCTATACAAAGACGATGTAAATATCCACGTATTTTACAATTTTTTTTTTAAATTGTGAAAGTATTCATGTAAGAAATATTTTCAATTTCAAGAAGTTGCTATTTATGAACATTAAAAATGAGTAAATATAAAACGAATACATTTAAGCAGGGTTATAATGAAATGAAACGTGGTTATATTCAAAATATAAAAGAAACCCTTTATTGCGAAAGAAAGAAATTTGTTTTGGCAACAGCCCAGTAAATTTCTCCTTAACTTTCTTAGGTTGCTTACAAGTAGATCCTCCCTCCCCTTTTTTTGCAATAAAATGACCATGGATCAAACAGCCATTAGAAGTGTCGAGACCTGTTTTCATAAGAAATTAATCATGATGCAAGTGGAAGGTCGTGGGTTCAGGTCCCACCGAAGGCAGAAATATTTATTTTCTTTCGAACGTTTCACCATCTAATCACGCCATACCATCGGCGTTGGTATCACTACGCCAATAAACGTTGATTGATTGACATTGTTGTTTGATTTAATCTGCGTAGTGTTCGATTTATATAAAATAGATTATTAGGCAACAGTATATATATGTTCGTAAAGAGATTATATATAGCCGGCAAGTGGAAGGTCGTGGGTTCAGGCCCCACCGAAGGCAGAAATATTTATTTTCTTTCGAACGTTTCACCATCTAATCACGCCATACCATCGGCGTCGGTATCACTACGCCAATAAACGTTGATTGATTGACATTGTTGTTTGATTTAATCATGATGGTTGTTAGAAACGAGAGGGGAACGAGATCAAAATTAAAAATGTGGACGTTAACATGCTTGAAGTGATTCATTTTTCATTTAATGACCTGTGTTCAGGAAAACATTGCAGTGAAGTGTATAGAAAATTGTTTCTTTGAGGCTGGGTTTAACATTTCTCAAGAGGAATAATCTTCGGATGAAAATGGTGATCTGCTTACATTTCAATCTCCTTGCTAAGGGTAGTGGCTAATTTAGCTACAAACATGACTGCATTTTTTGATGCCTCAGGATATAATTGAATACGTACATTTACAAGTACATTTTTCTTTCTCTCATATGGGAGTAAAAGGGAAGTTCAACTTTATTTTTGTGCAAAAAATTTCCTATAAAAGAATAAGAAATTCTTAAAATTATTGAAACCCTTGAAATATGCATTTACTATGAAAATATACTGTTTATGCATTTATATGTACTAACGTTGAAAAGTGCTAAAATGTGCATTTATGTATGAATTTGTATATAATCCAGGATCTGTTGATAACGATGGGGATTTACCTCTCAGCCTGCCACTAATTTGCACAATAACATTAGTGTGGTGTACTAAGAAATTGCAAACATGTTTTTGAAGTCAGAAATGGCACTAACCATATTTTTCACACCATGAGTCCTAATCTAATGTCTAATGTGTTCAAATTTTGTCATTTTTGCAGAGCAATTTATTACTACTTGAAGAAGAAGAGTGTACATTGAGACAGCTTATGATCGAGGATAATGAACAAATTCTTATAGAAGGTAACTGTTTCAAGACATTCGTAATACAGTTGAATCGCCCCCATTTTTTACACACCTCCAATTTGTGAACTGCACGTTTTTACAAATTTTATTGGGCCCCGAAAAAAGTATCCCACAAAACCAATGTTAATTACCATGTACAAAATTTTGCTTTTACAACCTTTTTATTAGGGGGCCCTTATGAGTGCCTTAAATTGATTTTCCGCTGTATTCTATTTATTTATGGAAACTTTTACATTAGGAAAAAAAGAATATAGTATTATTATATATACGTTTTCTCATTTCAGTCCGCAATAAAGATCAGACATGGCCTGAAGAAATGTCCAATGTAATGAATGCCAAGTTCGATCAAAAAAGTCAAGGTATTTTCTATATAATCAAATTATAAAATATGTCATTGACACCACTCCAAAACCTTGAAAATCTCATTTGGAGAAAAACGCACTTATCCATATACTACCTTGTTTGTATGTTGTTGTATTGTGTGTGTGTATATATATATATAATTACCTTGTCTATTTAATAATATATGTATACATACACTGAAGTGCCAGAAAAATTGGTACACCTACGTAATATCGTGTAGCCCCCAACCCCACGCATGCACACAGAAGTGCCGCAACACGACGTGGCATGGACTCGACTAATGTCTGAAGGTATCCTGGAGACAATTCACACCAGGAATCCTGCAGGGCAGTCCACAAATCCATAGGAGTGCGAGGTGGTGGAGATCTCTTCTGAACAGCACGTTGCAAGGCATCCCAGATATGCTCGATAATGTTCATGTCTGGCGATTTAGGTGGCCAATGGAAGTGTCTAAAGTCAGAAGAGTGTTCCTGGAGCCACTCGGTAGCAACTCTCGATGTGTGGGGTGTCGCATTATCATGCTGAAATTGTCCAAGTCCGTCGGAATGCACAATGGACATGAATGGGTGTAGGTGATCAGACATGATGCTTACGTATGTGTCACCTGTCAGAGTTGTCTCTAGACGTATCAGGGGTCCCATATCACGCCAACTGCACACGCCCCATACCATCACAGAAGCTCCACCAGCTTGAACAGTCCCCTGTTGACATGTAGGGTCCATGGATTCATGAGGTTGTCTCCATACCCGTACACGTCCATCCGCCTGATGCAATTGGAAACGAGACTCGTCAGACCAGGCAACGTGTTTCCAGTCATCAACAGTCCAATGGCGGTGTTGGCGGACCCAGACGAGGCGTAAAGCTTTGTGCCGTACAGTCAACAATGGTACACGAGTGGGCCTTTGGCTCTGAAAGTCCATATCAATGATGGTTCGTTGAACAGTTCGCACGCTGACACTTGTTGATGCCCCAGCATTGAAATCCGCGGCAATTTGAGGAAGTGTTGCACGTCTATCTCGTTTAACGATTCTCGTCAGTCGTCGAAGGTCCCGTTCTTTCAAGGTCTTTTTCCGGCCGCACCGCTGTCGGAGATTTGATGTTTTACCGGATTCCTGATATTCACGGTATACCCGTGAAATGGTCGTACGCGAAAATCCAAATTTTGTCGCTATCTCGGAGATGCTATGTCCCATCTCTCTTGTGCCGACTATAACGCCACGTTCAAAATCACTTAAATCTTTATAACGTGCCATTGTAGCGGCAGGAACCGATCTAACACCTTTGCCAGACATCTCTTGTCTTATATAGGCGCTGCCGACCGCATATATATAATTACCTTGTCTATTTAATAACGCTAACTTGTATTCAGTTTTGTTTAAAGGTTATTTTTAGATTTGTTCTCTTCCTTTTTTGTCAAAATGTAGTTGACTGTCAAACAACGTCAAAAAATGCCTTTAAGTAAAGGTTGCCCAATTTGTAGTTTTGGCATAGTGCTGATTGGAGATGCACAGAATAACTTTTGTTTGGGACTTGACGCATGAACTTTGATTTACTTTGGGATAATTCTTAAACTACCATATAAGTTGGGTATGTGAGAGGATAGACTCTGTATCTTCCCACGCCTTTAGAAGTTAACTTATCAAAGAAACTCTCTACAGTTTTATAGCTTGTAGTTCACATTAAAATTTGAATTGGATGACAAACAGAAAAATCCCCTTGATACATATCTGAGAAATATGGACTAGTTTGCATAACATAACCTTTTGATTTCCCATTTCTTTGACACGATAAACTTTACACTGCCATAAAAGTGGCATCTGCATTTATCATGCCATTAGCATGGGTTCAATTTTGAGGTTATTATAGAATGTTTGCTGTTTTTTTCTGCTGACCATAGGGGTTTAACTCTCTAAACCAGTGGTCACCAACCTTTCGGACCTCACGGACCACTAAATTCATAATTTTAAATCCCGCGGACCACATTTCGTGAATTTAGTGCAATATAAAGGCAAAAATTGTCATTCAGAATATGAGAATTTCTTAGAATATTATTTTTGTTTTATTATTAATAAAACATTAAAAATGCAAATAATGTCCAGCTTTTTCTGCGGACCACCAAAATTTTCTCGCGGACCACCAGTTGGCGACCGCTGCTCTAAACAATAGAGGTTCGGATTACTTGGAAAACTCGAGGTCCCATCACAACATAACCATAGCTGCCCTTACGCAGCACAACAGAAGGCATTTAATAAAATACTTCATTAAAAATATGGAGTAGAAACTATGCTTATTGGAAATATTTAAAATCTTTTCAGTATAGGTAGGTAGTTACAGTTCCAGCTGAAAAGTACTTTAAATTAACAATCTTGATCAGGTAAAAACATTTAAAATAACTGAAGTTCTAATTTTAAGGTTGAATAAAATAAATTTATATTTTAACCCCCTTAAAACTGATAAAACAAAACGATTTCTCATAATCGAATTCACTTTGTTTGGTGCAGATTCACATCTTTACTTGTAGTCACCGTGGTAAGCCGTGCATAATCTCGTCACTATGATACAATCACACTTTTATCTCCTAACTCAATCATTAACAATAATCTCTTATATGTATTCCATTGATCTACAATTGCAATTCTGATTTTGGTATTTCTATGGTTACTTTCTCGTCACATGTCCTAATTATTTTTATTGTAGTTTCGTTATTGTATTTTAGAGATAGTGCACGGTGTGCCTGAATTTGTATTTGTATAAAACAAAACGATTTCTCATAATCGAATTCACCTTGCATGGTGCAGATAATTATCATCGTTGCCCTCATATCATGAAAATACAACCAACCAACCAACTATAATTGAATTTCATGGTTAAATGAAATGCTCATGGTAATTTGATGGTTGCTCAGCGAAGTTCTTTTATTTTTGCAAAAGTATTTTCCACAAGTTGGTATGAGTAAAAACTGCTTATCATTGCAGCTTATTATTAAAGTCTATTATTATCATGCTTATCATTAAAGCTTACTAAATAATGTTATGTATCCAATTGAAGTTAATTTCTCCAAATTTTTGTTTCAAGGTAGAGTTTGATTAGTGTTAACAATTTTTTTTTCAGGTATATATCGAGAAATGCTTCAAAATATAGCTAGAACTGTTCAGATTTTTCTATCAGTTGTCTAAAAGTTTAGTGAAGAAATATTTTACATTGGAATAATACACACATAAAGGTTTATTTAAAACAAATATTTAAATGCTAGTGAATCCATTAATAAATAATTAGTTAAATTTCATATTTTCATTAGCTAATCAAGAATTAAATGTAGTGAGAGTCGACACTTTTCAGTAAGTCAGTTATTACTCTGTTAACTCTCTTGAGTAACTGACTCTTTGTACATCTCTCTGGTGTGGATGATATATGTAATACTTTATTGATGGGCGGTTATCCAATATCTGATATAGAAATTTTGAGCATGTGTCTTATAATACCATTTTAATGTAATTGATATTTTAATGTAATGCGTTAAGCCATATCATTATATGGTTGTTATTGTGCATATAATGTAGCTGTGGTGTATTTTAAACGAAGACCATGGCTGTGCATTTTAGGTCCCACAGAAAAAGGAGCAACTGGGCTCAATAATCTCGGAAACACTTGCTTCATGAATGCCGCTCTTCAGTGTGTAAGCAATACTCGACCGTTAACGTTATACTTCATGTCCAACAAACATCTGTATGAATTAAACAGGTATGATATAATTTATATATTATGTTTTTATATAGACATGTATGGCATGTATAGCCATGTATGGCATATATTGCAAGTTCTGTATTTTTTAACCGAAAGCTGTTTATGGAGATACTCTTTTGCCTCATTATTAGCTTGAGTTTTTGGTGCAGAATGACCATTGCTGCCCTTGTGTCATAAAAATTTAATCAACCAGCCAATCTCGAGTTTGCTTCTCATAGAGAGAGAGAGATAGAGAAAACTTAACCTCCCAAAGAACATTACTAGCAAATTGTTGCATGCAATGATTTGCAAATTATAACTAAGTATTTAAATGTGACTGTGCTCAGATATGTATTCTTTTAGTAAACGGTGGCAGGATTAAAGCGGATACAGTAAGATTCTAATTGTCTAGCACAATTCTGATTGAGACAGGGTTGTGTAATCATAAACTGTTGTAATTTTGGTTGTAATAAATTGGCAGGCAAGTTGTCAAATATTATTTGATGTGCTTTGACTGGAATGAGAGGAGATTACATAAACTTATTACAAATATTTTATATGAATATATAAACTATGTAAATTTGCTGCATTAAAACAAAAAACAAAAAAAACAAGGTTGTGACTTCCTGAAGCAGTAGATTTCAAAACATTTTAGTCAAAGATTTCCTCTATATTCTTAAAAATTATTGAGGATCCCAAAGATTTCTTTTTGCTTACATGTGATTTTATGAGTTATAGGCATCAAAAGTTCAAGAATTCCTTGAAAGATGCTCTTCAAAAACTGTTTCATGCTCAAATTCTATGTTTCTTGATTAATAAATAAATCACATGATCGTGTGCATGTGTTTAAAGCTACTTTCCCCTCCCCCTATAATTTGAATTGCTGTGCCACTGGCGGAGATTCGAAATGTCGAATAACTAGGAAGATGTGTGAGGTGTGTACATCTGCTTATCCAATGGTATCGTCAGGACAATGTATAATGATTTTTGAAGCAACGAATGTGTATATGTTTTTCATTAATAAATTACATTGATTTAATATTAAGTAATATGTTAAAATTTATGATTGAATTATGTGTTACATGTTACCAGGACCAATCAACACGGTATGAAAGGCCACATTGCCAAGCGATACGGGGACCTGGTTCAAGACTTGTGGAGTGGGACTTCCAGAACTATTGCTCCTTTAAAATTAAGGGTTTG
>QLNU02014802.1:103256609-103288734 GCA_006491805.2 Dysdera silvatica
TGTTAGTATTGAAAAAACTTAGAGAACAAGCAGATCTGTGCTGTGACAATGACATATAATACAATAGATGTAGCTTTGAGTTTTTCTTACTGATATCCATTTTGATTAGGTTTAAAAAAAAATTTATTTTAATGTAACTTTCCTTTCCATAGATACAGCACATTCACCTGGTTCTAGTCTCGTTGTTGGAAAGAAAGTTCCTGTGTTAACAGCTAATGGAGATGTACCCCGAGCACACACTCCTACTGCCAATGAACATGAAAACAATTCTTCTGTCGAAAAAGCCACTTTTACGTTAGGAGAATCTGATGCAGACAGCCTAAATTCGCTTAACTGTCAGGTAAAATAAGTGTTTTAAAATGGAAAATTTACCCCATTTTATTATGAGAAAACGAAACGGTTGGCATAAAATTCGTTTCAATTAGAACCGCTCAATTTTCACATGGAACAATTAAATCGTCGTTTGTTTCATGAGCTTTGTAAGTCTTTATAGCCATCAGTAGTAGTAGGTTGTTGTCGAAATTTCCGCAACTGATTTGCTGAGAGCCCAATTACTTTCGTAATCATATAGCAGAAACATTAATGACTGACTTTAAAAAATATTTCAATAGCAGGTTCATCAGTTCCAACTCACCGCTATTTATAATATATTGTTTTGAAGTGGCTATGTATACTGAAAATGTCTTGCTAATGTAGGGTAACACTACTCCGGCACCAGCTTCTGGGCCTTGGATTCTAGGTGGTGGTTCTAGTTATCCGTCGAGCATGTCTTCAAGCCTCATTAGTAATTCATCAGGTGCTGATTTGATGGACATCTCAAATAAGAATTTCATAATCGCATACCACAGAAAAATGGTACTATCCTTTAAATTTTATATTATGTTGTAATGAGTTTGATTTTTTTTTTTGAAAAAGTAAGGATGCATGTCAATGTTTTGCAGATTCGCCAAGATGTATATTTTCTGTCCAGCCAAAAAACGAAGCCGACACTTTTTGGACTTCCTTTGGTCCTTCCCTGCCATGAACTGACCACCAATCAAGATCTTTACCAGGCTGTCTGGATGCAAGTTGCACGTCTAGTTTCGCCACTACCTCCTTCTGAGTCTGCCGTTCCAAATCATGCTCAAGATTGGTAAGTGCCTCATCATATATGTCATTTCATTTTCCTCTTTCTTTTTACCATAAATTATTTTTCTTCGTTCAAGGTATTGGGTATGCAGTTAAGTAACCAAATGTTGCAAATCATATTAATAAGCCAAAGGCACTTTTGCACAAATGAAAATGTATTTGTACTGTGTAACAACCGATTGTAATGTGTAATAGCCAAGAAATTTTTTTTTTAAAGTAATGTAAAATCAGTTTTACTTGATGCACACCGAACAATAAAAAATTAAACTCAAGCTTTTGTAAATAACTGCCTCTGTATAATATAGAACATTTGCTGACTAAAAATGGGTAACGAATATAGAACTATATGATATTTGCTACTTGAAACTCTCGGACACAGTAGTGCAAAGAAAATACGTTGGCTATGACGTGCACTCAGAAAATAACTGAAAAATATTTGTAGACTAAAGCACTAAACTGGAATACCCAAGAAAAGAGAAATAGTAGTAGTAGTAGACCAACATGGTTCCCACTCTTTTGTTTTGATAAAATTCAAGGACCTTACATTCTCAATCGCGGTACAGATAATTAAAAATGCAAGGCATTATAAGATTAATAATGAATTAGTGTTTAATTATGTTTCTCCTTTTCAACTCGGCACATTGCCAGCAAAAGCTATCTTTTTTTGCATCCCTTGTATTAGTGGGCGGGGGAGGAAGGGAACATAGCCGAAGCACTACTGGCTTTATTCCGGTAAAAAGGTGAAACATTCCCTTTTTTTTTTTCTTTTGCCAAAACTTTAAAAAAGGTTTTGGGAAAAATTCAAGGACTTTTCAAAGACCAACCACATTTTTGGCAGTTTTCAATTACTTTTCAAGGGCCCTGACTTGGCAAAAAAGGACAGGTAATGCAACAGCCTGAAAAATATCGTACCACATCATACAAGGAAATATTGAAGTCAAGTAAGAACCTTACAAAAGTAGAATATCATTGCTCAGAAACTTAAACTGGTTTGGAAATGCCAATGTAGCACCGTTTCATGCAACAAAGGATAAAGCAATGATTGTCAACATTTGCTGAGTAAACATGCCACAATAATAATAGGAATTTTCCCATTAGAAAATTCCGCTACTTCCTGTCATGTTTTTTTTTTTCTACCAAAGTACCTTTTAACAACTTTTGAAATAACTATAATTCTTAATTTTTTCAAAATATTTCCTTGACCAATTTGTGTTCTTAAACAAGCATCTTTTCCAGCGATGACAGCTTGGGATATGAATATCCATTTACGCTCAAAGCTGTGCAGAAAGATGGTTTCCTATGTGCTTCTTGTCAGTGGTACAGGTGTGTATATTATTCAGAATTATGTTTTTTGTCGATTGAACTTATGCCGAACAGAATAACCTGGCTATAAAACAAAACATGAATTATTTTTTTCCACAGATTCTGCAGAGGATGTAAGATCGAGTGTTGCGATGATGATTTTAATTTCAGTTCTTCCGTTATTGCAATTGATTGGGACCCAACGGCACTGCATTTGCGTTACCAGTCATCTCTGGAAAAAGTGAATTTTTTTTAGCTGATTATTTAGATTGAAATGTTAATTTTCTTCAAATTATTATTTAATTTTAAATTTAGCATTTCAATGCGTTCCATCAGGCCCCAAATACCAAGATATTGAGCTATGTGGATGACTTCAGTTTTTAAGCTAATTCCACTTTTCTGAAATGGCCTAGGAGGAAATACTAAGGACCTCTATTATCTGAATTAGTTGGTACCTAGCTTATGTCGGTAAATCGAAAATTTGTCGATTTCAGAAGTGGGGTACCAGTAATGAAAACCATTTAGAAACACATATCTTCTTATAATGGGTATACTGTAACAGGGTAGGAATCTTGTCATTGTGAAAATAAATTCATTCCTGGTTTTTTGGCCTAGCAGTTATTTAAAACATCCCACAAAGGCTTGAAATGACAGCTTTTGCTTGACGCAATTTCAATTGTCTTTGCTTGTGCAGCACTGCCACTGGTTTTCTTCAACACCGGTGATTCATTCAAATCAGTGTTTTGCTCCCTCCCTCCCTCCGGCCATGTCAAACACCAAGGGGAGGGGGGAAATAGCTGTGAAAACAGAGTTTTGGGTAAAGGAATCAGATAATAGAAGTATCTGTGTATAGTTGTATGAATTCAGAAATCGCTCTCGCGTGTGAATTTTAGTTTTTCTTTATTTCTTTTAACTGATCTTGTTTCCCAAGTATGAAGTCCTTTGTGGTTGCCACATTAAGAACAAAAAAACTACTCTTAAGACATGCAGTTGTACTTGAGACGGTTTACACGAACCAAATGCCAAAAGAGATTTTTAGAAATGCGGACTAGTTGCCATTTTTACTGCTGAAAACTTACCCAGAAATAAGGAACAGTTACCGTAAATGCTGAAGAGTACAATTAGGCTCTTGATGGATCAGTTTTAAAACATGGTACAATTTAGCAAACTAATTTTTAAAATTTCTGTAATGCAGCACTAGGATTACATGATACGAAGGTGGTGCCATTTGTAATGCTTTAGCCAGGATAGAGAAAATGAGTTTATCGGGCCCTTCAGTGGCGCAGTGTGGTAACGCGTTCGCTTAGTGCGCCGTCAACTTGGGTTCGACTCCCAACGGTGTAAAGAATGCTTACTCAGAGATCTCATATAGATTGTACTGCTCACTGTAGTCCAGGGTTTGCTTCCCTAAGCCTTAAGAGGTTTGGATTCCTCGGAAAACAGTAGGTCCTGGCGCAGCATGACCATTGTAGTCCTTGAGCTGTAAAACCACAAACATACAAACGAGTTTATCATGCCATTAATTTGCATTCGATTTCACTGGTGCTATGAAACATGGGCCATTCTTTCTGCCCACCATGGTCTGAGGATTGATTTTCTACATCGCAGAGGCTGGGATTCTTCTTAAAACTTCAGATGTTCCTATCGGCGCCTGGAATTGTCAGGGAATTTGAAGTCGCCCGTTAAAACCAGGGGAAAAACTAGATTTTTCGAGTAAAGCTTTGAGGGTCAGGGAATTCGCCTTTCTGGCCCGTTTTAAATGGCTGTTTCCTGCGAATGTGAAGCCGTTTTCCCCCACAACCAGGTTTGCACGACCGGGTCCCCACAGTTGGTCAGGAAGACCCTGTAAATGTCAAAAGACGTTGTTTTCTCCAGTATGGATATAGGAGCCTTGTTAGCTGTCTCCATGCTGTAAAACGCACTTATAATAAATAAAGAAAATTAAAATTAATCATGTAATAAACATGGGTGCCAACTATTATGGATTGTCCGTAATTGTCATGGAAAATGACTAATTTTTCACTCATTGTTTATGATTGCTGCAAGACACCTCAGAAATTTGACAGCTATGAATATAGTTTTGAAGAGTTGCATGTAACTGAATGAAATTTTGTATTTTAAGGTCTTTACCGATCATGAAAGTGTTGAGATCACTCGCAGACTGCAGACTGAGCCGATCAACTTGCACGACTGCTTGGAGGCATTCACAAAGGAAGAGCAACTCGGTGAAGCAGAGAAATACTACTGCTCCAAGTGTAAAAATCATCAACTAGCCACAAAAAAACTAAACATTTGGAGATTGCCTCCCATACTAGTAAGTGTTTTAGAGTTTATTTCATAACACTCATGGATAATCTTTGCTGAATTGTTAATTTTATTTACTTGTATGCCTATTCCTTTTAGATTGTTCATTTGAAAAGGTTTCAGCTACTGAATGGGCGATGGGTAAAATCACATAAAATTGTAAAATTCCCTTTCGAGAAATTCGACCCTACGGATTACCTAGCACCTGTTCCAAGGAAGACTGTTACTGAAGCGAAGAAGGTATTACAGACGAAGAGCAATTGTCAAAGTGTTTTAACGAACAACACCGATAGCTCAAACCCTACGGAGAATTGTAATAATAATCAAAACTTTCTTAATGCGATGAACACTGCTGCTCATGAGCTAAAAAACAGTTCAGATCGGGCTGATTTGAGCAACAGTGTGGACATACAGGGAGATGAGTCCTGTTGTGAAACTGTTCCTAGTCAAAGTAATGATAATTTCATAGAGAACAATATAACATACGATCATTTTGGACCAAAGAGCAACACCGGTAATGAAGTGTCGAAAACAAAAGAACTTGGTAATTGCGGTGATAAAAGCACTGAGCAGTTGACAACTGAACAGGGTGATAGTGTCCAGTGTGAAACCAACACCAATGAGGACCTCAAGAAATTACAAGACTTTCATGAGCATCGATTACGAAATGTTGACCCATTTTCATTGAAGTACAAGCTGTATGCATTAGCTGTAAGTATTATACTTCATATTCATTACTACATTATTGATTAAATTAGTGACTTTATTTTCCTTTATGGCTATTATAGCCATAAAATGTAGTTTCCGATTTGAACCAAAAGCTGTGAATGTGCTGAAAGAATTCGATTAGATAAACCCACACTTTATGGTGGTTATTACCCTGTAGTCTGCTTCTCTGCATCTGTAGTTTATGGATAAATTCCAGGGATGGAAGCGGAGTTTGTGAGCCCATGGCGTGCTATTGATTACATTCGTTTAATTAATTACATTTCTGCCTTCACTTGACAAAGGGAGCAGTTGGCTCCCGAAACGTCGTGTTTTTAAACCTTACGCCAGTGTCGAAATAACTGTTTGTTATGGAATCTCCTGGTGAAACTCTGTATTGTTTCGTTAATTAATTAATTAAACAGGAACACAAGTGCAGTAAAATTATAGTTTTAAGGTAATGAAGAATGGGTGGCCTGGGAAGTGAAGTCAGGAAAAAAGGGAACGACTAAATGGCGTGCCAAGTTCTGGCCCCCCAAGTTTTCAACGATTCATAATAAAAAATAAAGCAGGGTTCCCCACGCAACCCGGAATTGTTATGTGGATTTGAAATCATCTCTAAAGGTCGGGGGGAAAATAAGAATTCTTGCTTAAACTTGGAAAAGTCAGAAAACACCTTCCTGATGTCCTTTGGGAATAGTTAAATCTCCCATAAAGGTGAAGCCATTTTTCTTTGAACCAAAGTTCAGTTGAAAGTTACTTGTGATCATCGATCAGGGAATTTTGCTGGAAAAGGTTGGGGGAAAAAATCTGGAAAAGTCAGGAATTTTTTTTTTCTCCAGTGGAATGGTAAGTATTGATATATTTGATAAAGTATTGTGATGACATCTTATGTATGAGGATTTTCTCTCGTGTTTCAGATTCACACTTCATCATTTCTTAGAGTAGGGGTTCTTGCCGTACCTTTTTAGACTTGATTAAGTCTTTGTCTGGAAATACAAGCTGCTAGTTCGGCCAACTTTTTCAAATCATCTTTGGGGGGGGAAAGATGTATTAAACAATGTAATGGTGGAATTCCAGATGACTGCTGCAACTCTCAGGTTTTAAAGGTTAAGCGTTTTACGTAAAGTGGAAGTAAATGATCTAAAGTAACCTTTTTCAAACCTTTTATCAGAGGACTACTTTATACTTTTAAAAATTGTAGTAGACTCCAATACTCCCCTATTCCTTTTGTTTTGATTTGATTTTGTGGGTTATATGCTCAACATTGGGCAATACAGTAAAACCCCTCTTAACAGGCACCCATCAGATAGTTACCTTTTTTTTTTGTGGGACAAATTTTTATGTCCCATGATTGTCCACTAATGAGGGGTTTCACTGTCAATATCAGAACTTTACTGAACGAAACGTTTGGATGATCCTCGGGAACCGCAGTTCTAAAAAGGCTAACCTAATGGTTGGTTGATCCATAAGTGAATTCCACATCCACACAGAATCGTCAAAATGCAATCTATTCGGAAGTGAATCCCATCCAGCATTACCTAGTGACAAATAGACTTGGTTGATTCATCTCTTCTTTTACCAAATGAAAGCATATAAATAATTCAAGTGTCTATAGTGTTATAGAGGTAACATGTTTCTCACATAGACTATCAACATAGATTAGGTTCCTATAGTACCATATAGTGCTCTCCATTTTTGTTTTTTCTCCCTGCCCACTATAGCCAAAGGTCTTGCTTACTAGGCAACAAAGGTTTGGATTGTTCGGAAAAATATAGGTTCCTGCATATCATGTCCATAACTGTTCTTGTGCTGTAAACCATACAATTAATTTAACAAATTTGCTAATTTTAGGATCCAATAAATGTCTTTTTTTTTTCAGTGTCATACTGGGATCCTAGGCGGTGGACATTATGTGTGCTATGCCTGTAACCCAAACAGCAAGTGGTATTGCTACAACGACAGTAGCTGTAAAGTAGGAATTTCAGCTTATAACTTTTTTTTATAAATTCTATATTTAAATTTTAGGAAGATAAGCCCACACTGAATTAATTTTGTGGATAAAAATTAAAGACATATCTTTGAATATGGATTCCCCCTTCTCCCCAAGTTTATTAAAAAGCCTTGATTAGTAACAATTGCAAAAAATACCATGGTAAGGAGGAAACGCTCGAATTATTTCAAATGACCTTTATTCCTCTGCTATAGTTCAAAGGTGAAATAAAAATTGATTTGATATGTTTTACTCAAAATGAAACAAATTGTTTTAGTAGAGAAAAGTGCATTTTCCGTTAAAAAGTAAGGAATGTTTTCTTTGGGAAGGACAGAATAATTCTATTCTTATTTTCCAGGAAGTGGCTTCAGATCACATCGACACAGATTCAGCCTATATGCTATTCTATGAGCGAGATGGTGTTAATTATGAGGAATATCTGCCGAAAGTGGAAGGAAAAATTCCCGATACAAGTGACATTGATGCAGAATTCGAGACGGACTTTCGCAAAATGTGCTGTGTGTCATAATAGCATGGACTTCTGTTGTGGTGTTGAATTTTTTGTTTTGTTTTGTCAAGGAAAAACTTGCCCTTTGAAAAGATCAGCAAAAACTAGTCTTCAAAATATATGCCTGTTCTTTATATGGCACTGAACGTATCTGTGCTGTCGTTGTTTTTCACCATTGACTGATTGTGCATTATTTCTGGTATCTGTACACTTCCTCCAGCGAAAACGGGACATAACGCAATTTAGTATTCTATTTTTTAAATACAAAATATAAATCACCGATTCCTGCGGCTTTAGATCCAATTCTGCGTGTGTGGAAATTTCATATTGTGTCTCCTTTTCTAAATTGGATTTAATGAAATGCTTATGTTTTTTTTCTGCTGTTTTATAGATATTGTAAAAAACTAAATGGTTTTACATAAATTCTAATAAAGTCAGTTATTTGTTAAATGATTA
The DNA here is from genome assembly GCA_006491805.2 of Dysdera silvatica. NCBI lineage: Eukaryota > Metazoa > Arthropoda > Arachnida > Araneae > Dysderidae > Dysdera > Dysdera silvatica. Next base: position 103,265,006 of record QLNU02014802.1, read on the forward strand.
TGAATTTTGAATGATCTTTTAATGTAACCCATGACAAATATATTTATCCTACCTAATTGATTTCATGATGTCATCGTGATAAAATCAACCCATGACAAAATGACTTACTTTCAAACTCCAACTATTTAATGTAACCTTTAAACCAGTTAATGATAGAATGATTATGCATTTTAACAGCTTGATATAACTTTAAATTAATGTCTGTAGTTGTATATTGGAAAAAACTGTTTTAAATTGACAAAATGTATTTGGTTAACCTTCACTGAAGTTAACAGTAAACTGCTTATATGCACATCTGAAAAATGGTTAATGTAACTTCAAATGAATAAAATAAAAGGATGTATCCAAATGGTTTGATGTAACTCAACTAATAACAAAATGTATCTCAAATTGTTTGACACAACTTCAGTAAAGTTATTACCATGTCTGTTGCAATTCCTGTAACTTCATGTTAAAAACAAGAAAAGTAAAACCCCTCTTAAAGTAAAGCATGTATCTGACTGGTTTCATGTAGCTCATTCCGTTAACGAGATGGCTTGATACATTTTTAATAAAAGTCTCTCGGTGTCCTAAATATTTATTCAACTACGACGCCTGGTAGCAAAATTATACCAATAAGCATGAAACAACCTTGGTTCGTTTACTGATTATTATGAAAAGGTTTTATCCAAACTTTTTTGCTTACTGCGGAATTTTATTCTTTGTATAACCATTTAAATAAGTGGCCTTAATTAATGTGCTCCGATTGTTCTCAGGAACGGTACAGCTTGAACCTATATTGGAGTTTTGTAAAATGTGAACTTCAGCTGTGATCCCTTCAGTGTTTGGTCATTTTGCATCTTTCCGCTCAGTTTTGTTTGTGACATTTTTAGATTGCTTCGAGGGTTAAAATAGCCATTATCCATTAGTATTTGAGAGAAAACAAAGTGGTAGGTTTTGGTCACAGTTTTTGAAACATATAGATGTATAACACTGTTTTATGTGAAACCTTTCTTACATTGCATTATATAGCTCATGATATATTGTTAATAACTTCCATTTTCACACTGTCTACTTCATGTGAAACATGCATGGTACTCCTTAAATGAAGCTGTGGGTGCTTTGAAATACAGGTATTTTGTTAACACATTTAAAGAGGTTAACAAAAAATTCCAGCTTATATCAGAATTCTACAATTCAACATATTGGTGGGTTGTTTTTTTCTATAATTTAAAAAAATAATTTTCATTATTTAGTTTGTTTTCATCACATGTCTAATTCTTCATTTTGTCACCAGGAAGCGCTGTTAGTTGAGATTTTCTCCTTTCTTATTTTTTGAAACTCTGATAAACAATAATATGTTACCTTCAGTCTTCAAACTTAACTGTCACTGTTCGTCTAAATAGGAAAATATACAAATAAATACTTGATGACTTTGGATTTGCAAAGATTTTAAAATGTGTTGACGACGTTAAAATTTGTAAAACTGTTTTATAAGTGTACTAATTCTAGATCAAAATGTATTCTCTTTGAAGGTTGTGTTTGTAATGTCGATTAAAAAAATGCAATAAATATATATGTGTATGTGGACGACTTACAAAGCAGTGCAAAAAAATTGTTAATAGTAAATTTGTGAGTTTTTACTTCTTACAGACTAACTTTGCAATTATTAAATGGGTAAGCTTGCAACATATTTTTAGAGTTTTTAGTAACTGCACACATAATCTATATGTTGGAAAAACGATTATTGAAGTTATTTCCTATCCTCACGCGAAAATAGAATATAAACTTTTTTTATGAATTACAAAGCTCAAATATTTAAGTAACAAATGCTATAATAATGTTTGTAAATAGCAGATGAGGTGCTGAAAAAAAAAATACACTACTCCCAAAATTAGTACTTCGTTAAAGATTGGCCTCTTGTTAGACTTTGTATTTCTAGTAGACCACAAATATAAATAGTGCATTCTTTATTGAGGGATCAACCATTTTTAAATAACTAATTACTGGTGGCAAAATGAATCTTTCCATGTGATTAGATACATTAACTTGTTTTACCAATAAACTATTACTATTTTATTATCATGTGGCAGCAGCCCTCATGATTAAACTTGTATAAATTGGTTACTAAAATATTTTGTAATTATGAAATGCTTTGCTTTGTAATTGCGATTCAATTCTTTTTTTACCTACTTAAAGGGATAGTGTTTGTCTGAACGTGTTGTGCGTCATATTCCGGTTTTTTGTTAGTATTTAAATGATTCTTGTGTTTTCTATTTTGTGCAAAGTTTATGGTCGCTCCCGTGTATTTAATGCTGTGATTGTTTTGTTACCTGCTCATTTGTATATTTCTGGCATAATTGCAATGCCATACAAAGATTTAAGACCTTGTTTAAGTATTTTGTTGTTGATTATTTTGTTATATATTTTTTTTTTCTCCCTTGTATCTTCCACTCGAAAAACTGTTTTCTTTGTGAACGAAACTGCTTAATTCCTACATTTGAAACTTTCTTCTTTTGCTCAAATAATTAGCAACTTTTTAGAATTATTTAGTTTTTGTGCATGTATGTTTCTTGTGTATTTTGGTGTGTGGTTTGCCTAACTATGTAAAATGGTGGTTAGTCTGACAAGTATATCCTCAGTCTCTTCTATATTCATTTTAAATGAGTTACATTGCAACACCGAGATGAATATTATTAACAAATGGTTGTGTTTAATATCTACTCAAAATCATTGACTGAAGTTAATTTTAAAAGTAATCATGGTCTAAAAGGGTATCAGATAAATACTGATCGAAGTTGTTTTGTGAGGATTGAAATGCTAACAAAGTTGTAATAATTCAATTTTATGTCCTAAATTATTGGAATTGTTAAATATATTTATACTCATATGGGGTGGTGGGGAGGGTAGCTCCTTGATATTCTCTCTCAGTATGTGTCCTACTCTAACTAATATGTATACTGGTAAAGAGAAATTTATTCCATACAGTTTTTTGTAACTCTGTATATCAATGATAAGAAATTACACATATCGTTTTACATAATTTACTTTTTACTTATGTCCATCTAAACGTCGTCGAAATCTTCGTATTTATTGGAATTTAACATTTTTCATATAATTTTATATTTAAAAAGAAGCTAATTCTGCGTAACCATCATAAAATTGAAAAATGTTAAGAACGTAGTATTATAGTAGATAATATGCTATTTATTTCATTCTTTCTCGCCAAGTGTTGCATTGCCTTATGTATTATTTCATTGTTATAGTGGATGAGCATATAACTAATATGTGTGTGTCAGTTATGTATTACTATAACGTAGATATATATGTAATAATGTATTATTACAAAAAATAATTTAAAATACTGTGAATGCTTGTAATCCCAAACACTGAATAACTAGTATCCTATGTGGGGTGTACCTGCTCGGGAAAAAAGTGTAGAGCATCATCATCAATGTGTCAAACTAAAATGGTAAAGGGCAGTGATGTGTTGATGCTTTTTGTCACTCTTGCTCACAAAGTGCATTCTGGGAAGGCTGTCGTGTGTAAAATTCTAAAATCAGGGAAATAAGTTTTAGGGCTAAATTAGCATATTAATTATTCCTTATTTACATTTAGAATAAAGCAATGTTATTAGTGTTAACGATTACTTCTTAGACTGACCACCAAATAAATTAAAGGTAATTAATAATTAATTCTTAACCCCAGTGAAATAATACGGATTATTTCTTAGGCTACCAAAGAATAAATCATTGTAAATAAAATGTGATTGAAATCCAAGACATGACGTCAGCTTTATCTCGTATCATAAATTCATGATATCTGCAAGTTACGACTTCACATGATGGTCATCAGATTGTCATTTATTAGTGAATCGCAATTGCAATAATGTCATCAGTGAATAATATTACACTGTTAAATCCTGATTGCTATTCATATATGAATTATTTATAACCATGATTGTTGTAGACATGGATTACATTTGGTCGAATAGCAGTTATGATTTGTGGTTGATGTAATATCATCTCGACTTGTAGTGATTGCAATTTTAATTTGAGCAATTCCAAATTTAAAGTATCTTGTGCATCTTCGTTAAAGTTTAACTTCTAAACAGGTACTTATAATAAAAAATCCTATTTTCTGTATTACAGAAAAATAATCGTTTTAGCGAAACCTCTCATGCATATCTAATAAGTGTGTGTTTTGTTTAATAAAAGATATTTGGTAATTTTTTATTAATAAAAAAACTTTCTTGCCAAAACCAATTCATTGTTACGATTTTCAAACTCAGTGGCGATGTTGATGGATCGGGAAATGGAAGTAAGCTGGTTTCCCTTCTTCTCCCCCATGACGATTCATTTTTTGTAGAATATGGAAGATTTTTCAGATTAGCGTATTTAATATGTACATTTACTATGTGATAATTTATATACGTTATTGCCTCTTTGGGCTGCTGGTCATTCACTTCTTGTTCAACTGCAACATTTGGAAGAAAACTTACGCTAAATACCCGCTTTGTATATTACAATGGTCGGTAAACAATGTGAATATGTTCGTGTGCCAGTATAAAATTATATGGAGCATATATATAGTGTGTGAATATTGACCATTCCTAAATTGTACATAAAATCGATTCAGAAACATGTTGCCATAGTGACAAGCAAAATGTGCATTGGTTGATTTTTAACAAATGTTATTCGTTTTGCAATAAAATTTGCTAGAATGTAATTTGTTTTATTGTCAGCATGTTGATGAATGGAGGGCTATTCACACATTCCCTCACAATTCAAATAAAAATAAAAAGAACCATGTTACACTGAATAATTTTTTTAAAAGCATTAAAATCAGTAGATTGTATTGCGTTTTACAGGTTTAGAAATTCTGTAAAAACATAATTAGTACTCCAAATATCATTCTAAGGACTCAACGAATTTTCACATCACGACACCCCCTTCCACTACCACTTTTAGTTGTGTAGATTTAAGTATGACCAAGTAGGCACGGCTATGTGTCAAGAACGCACTAATTCGAAGAAAATATTGTGAGGTACCCTAAACAAAAGAACTAGAATATGTAAATGAGGTAATCAAGGACAGGAAAAATAATATATTTTATGTAAGGGTGCCAGAAGCAAAGGGGTGTTAGAGTGACAAAGCTTTTTTTGAGAAAATATTCATTGAAGTTGTAATTTCGAGAATTATAAAGTTAAGATGGAAACTTACACACATATATATATATATATTATATTTACCATTTTGGAACTTTATCCATCTATAAAAGCTATCCTTTACAACTTTTTGTCACTTGACACCCCTTCATTTCTGATCTCCACATGTTTATTTATCACCCTCTACAAGATATTCTCTATTTCTTCATCGTCCATCAATTTGTGGGGGAGGGAGTAAAAAACAACTCTCTCTCTCTCTCTCTCTCTCTCTCTCGTGTGCATTTACCCTTCTCCCAAAGTTGCATTGTGTCCTTGGTCCCATCTTAGATCACCCGTGGTACAGTTTTGGAATGCATACATTATTTATTCATGATTTTTATATATACAAGTATTCGATAATTTTGTTTTATTGACAGTTTTGAGACATATTTGTCATGTGTAGTTTATTTTATTTTGACTCTAATCTTCCTTCCCAAAAGATTATAATTGTAAAAACACTGTTGTAATATGCACATTCATTATATATAATATTGCACTGGAAAAACTGGCATTGCTTTAGCCATTAGTTAACCTATAATCTTTTTTGGAAACTTGCGTGGTTCAAGCTGAAGTACAATGTAAAATATAGGAAGGTTAGTCAAAAAGTTAGTTGCACTCTTCGGACAACAAAACAGATTTGAAATTTTAGAATGATGTTTTATATAGGCGGCTTTAGGATAAGGCGAGACAGGTGACTGCTTAGGGCCTCACACAATACTTTATTAGTTGCATTAATTTTTCTAAACTTCGAAAAATACGAAAATTAAAATATTTTTCATATTTAAAAAAAAATACTTTGCCACTAACAATTTCAAATAGTGTAAAAGTTCTCTGTTCGAAAGAAAGCAGGGAATTACTACAAAATATTATGTTTCTGCAACAAAAAAAAGTTTAATTTATTGTCCGTGAATGAGGAGACTGGAGAAATAATATGAGTCTTAGAAGTTACAATACGTTGTGATTATTTAATTATTTTTGAATTTTGAAATAACTGAGTCAGATGAAAAAAATTAGTTATAATATTGCTGATCTTGTCATTAAGACCTATGTGGAAGCATAATTTATTTAGAGGTCTCGTCAAGCTATCGATTCCATACCAAATTGCCTATCCCGCTATAGACGTATAAAGTAAGCAAGTTGTGTAAAGTATTTGTGAATGATTTTAGGTATGAATAACCTTTATTGAACGAGAATATCGTGGTTTGAGCAATAATTTAGGTATGACTTAATTAGATTAGGAACCCCAGTAGGTCTGCAAAACTAAGTCACAGTGTTCAAATTAAAAAGTATATTCTGTTGTAGATACTTTAAACATTGAATGTGAGCAGTGTTTAAATGTATTTTTCAGTTTCTTTTATTAATTTGCTTCCCCCCCCCCACCCACCCACCTTGTCTTGTCCTCTCTCAATCAAAAACATTTAGAATAGCTTTCAAATACAGTAGGACTCCCTCACAGTGAGCACACATTTAGTGAGCTGCCAAATATAGCGAGGGAAATACATATTTTGTTTGGTATAATTATTATCGGGTAATTTAGTCGCTTTTAGTAAACAAGATCTTTGCAGGTTGGATATAGCGACCATTTTTTTTGGTCCATAGCTCCTCGTTATATATGGGTCCTCTTGTATAGGGTCTCGTGCAATATACACTGCCTTAGGCCTTGCAAACTGGTGCCACTGCTTATGTTTTACTCGTATAAAAAGTACCATACAAGAGCTACTTTTCGATGTAATCACCTTTATTTAAACGTTCATTGAGGCATGGCACGAGTTTTCCCAATTCTTGTGTGAAGAATTGCCATCCAACGTGAGATAACCATTGTTGGGTTGCAGGTTTCACCACCTCATCCTGAGTGATATCGTCACTTCGTAAGTTCTTGTTTTATGAGACAGAAGATATGGAAGTTACATGCCACAAGATCTGTGCTATGGGGTCCTACACTCCCCCACTTAAACCTTTTCAAAACATCATTATGGTCGCCACATGTGGTCTTGCATTGTCATGCAGGAGCATGTAATGTACACTTCGTTCAACTTATGATATTTTTCAGTGTAGTCACACCATTCTGCCCACAAAAATGGATCACACACAGTTCCAATTTGGCAGCTGCCGAGGCATGTTTACAGCTGGTTAGCGACTGAACTAAAGCTGATACGAAATCTCTACTGTACCTGCTGCAGTGTTGCTACAAAGCTTCAATGAAATATCTCATTTACTGAGATTTTTTTGGGAGAGTTCAACCAACTTTGTAACTGACCCTTGTACATACAAAAGGTTAAACACTGGTAAAATAGCAAGTAGATCAACCAAGCTTTAGAACCTATCAGCAGCAGTCCTTCAGTAAAAACAACCACCAATAATAATATGTTTCTAATCAGGTAGATTTACTTTCTAAATTGTGTGAGCTCAACCAGAGGCTTTTTCAAAAAGGGACAGTTTTCAGATGAATCCAAACCTCTTCTGAGAAACTGAACTTTGAACTAACCTAGCTGAAAATTAGCTTGCAGTCTATTAGAAATCAAACCTTGGATTTCCATGCATTAGAAAACAGGTTTTTAAAGAAATTGGAGTGTAAAGTGCTTTATAAATAATGTATATACAATAGAACCTGTCTAAAGTGACAACTTTTGAGGCTGGACTGCAATGGTCACCATATAACTTAGCCATGCCTCTACCGAAGTTTGTCATGTATAAGTTCCTACCAGTTTACTCTTATAAAATATGGTCAACTTACTCAGGTGGTCACTTTAACAGGTTCCACTGAAAATTTTGAAATATTGCTAAAAAAAAAAAAAAACACAGTAGGCTTTGTTAACCGATCCTGTCAATTTAAAGGGGCCACCAGATTTTCAGCCGTAGTTTTTATGATGATGCTACAATATTTTGCTGCTGCATGTCTTTTCTTGTTTTTATATATCATTTTAAAATAAATCTTATAAGTTTATATTACAATAGCTTACCTCAGCATGATCACTAATTTTCCGTAAGGAACTCAGTTTTCAAATTAACTGGCCAAGGTTCTGATCCTATGTAATACCTTTTTATTTTTTTAATGTAATAATTGCTACTTTTAATGTATTTTACATGTAAATTTTCAACCCAAGGAAGATCCCGGGATCTGTCCTTCCCCCATCCCTGTAGGTGTGATATTAATTCCAATAAATGTATTCTCCTGATTTGACAATTATTTTCACTGGTCCCATGAAAATTGTTAAATCAAGGTTAGACTGTACTTAAATTTGATCGATTTGATCTTGAGTAAAATAATACAAAATGTTAGAACTTAATTTCTGTAACCCACGGGCTGTTTTCTTCACAAAGTGTACCGTTCTCCCGGATAAGTGTTCATTCTTTTTTCTTACGATCCCCATAGGAGCAGATGATGGCAGATGCTTTACTGCCCAAAGTGTTGATTCATCCTTTTTACTTGAGGAGACTGTCAGTTGTGACTTAATTTACTACGAAAATGAAATTAACATAACTCGCTGCCCTTGATCAGCAAAAATGGGAGGAGTTTTGTTTACTTGTAGAAACAAAACGATGTCCAACTGCTTAGCATGGCTTCTTACTGGATACTAAACTCCTTCGATCGAACTCTCATGCTGTACCAACGAAACGTCAAAATAAAACAATATTTATATAAAAATTTCAATGTAGTATAATGGGTGCAAAGACCTAGTCTTTCAAGAGATTCACAAGCTTACGAAATCCAACCTTTAGTCTAAGGATTAGGAGGAAAAGAAGTAAATCTTCGATGCCCTTTGAATTCAAACTTTTCATATGGCAGAGACATTGAACATCACTGTAGCAATTTTAATTTTGTTCACCAATGTATTTAAAAATAAACTAGGATTTGTATTTTATGGTGTAAAGACAGCTAAGGCCATACTGCACCAGAACCTACAATTTACCTAGGAAACCACCTTTGTGTTGTCCAGAGAACAACCAGGGAAAGAAATGCAGAGTAAACAACATGCACTCTACGGACAGTATCATTAGAATTGAACTTGGGTTATAAGTGCAGTAGACATTACCACTGTATTTATGGCACATGTAACTATGGTTAGAATGAGGAACGAACTGGGTCCTCTCAAAGGGCACATACCTTGGATTATCAGAGGATATGAATCCTTGCCCGTTCGGAGGAGTGAGTCCTATCGTTCATTCTGTCCTCTCAATGGTTTGTAGTGCATTCAAGCATCTGTTCTTTTAGTTACACATGAAAAGCTTCAAGATTTTTTTGGGAGTGATACATTAATGAAGGTTTGGTAGCTTTTCGTTACAAATATATGATCTTGAGGTCTGTTTCCAGCACTTTTTAAATGTGTTAAATATCCAGTAACAGCTTGGGTAAATGTAAGTTTTCATTTACTGTACTTTTTTACTAAAGCACTCTAAATGGAAACTTTGCTAAGATTCAATGCCAAAATTTGGTCTCGGAAGAGGTGTTCTCTCCGTAATTTGGCAATCGATTCAAGAAAAGTATTTTGGTGGGAGAAAAACCCTGTAAATTAGTTTTTAAACCACTTACTTAAACCATTTTTCTTTGACCCCCCATGCTGATTAAAAAAAAAAAAAGCACTTAAAAGCTGCAGAAGTCAAGTTTTAATAATTTCCGACACCGATATTTGAGCTCAACTAGAGCTTTATTGGTATAGGAAAAAAAGAGACATCGTCCCTGACTTAGATTCAAACTAGGGTCTCTCCATTTAGCCTGGAGTGCCTTAACCGCTAGGCCATCGAGGATCGGAACGAAGCTCCTTCTCTCCATATTTGTTTAAGGTTGTAAGATATATTATTAATATTATATCAATTAATAATTATTTATTATATTTTATTATCCTTCTCAGGGCTAACGATCGACAAATAATGATCAACACAGAATGTCAAAACTTCCCTCTGCGTTGACTATTATTTGGCAATTGTGTTAGCCCCGAGAAAGGTAATACTTTAAATATGAAGAAAAGGAGCTTCGTTCCTGTCCGTTCATGGTGACATAGTGGTCAAGGCGCTCTGGGCTCAATGGAAAGACCTTGGTCTGAATTTAGGTCTGGGATGATGTCTCTTTTTCTCCTATACCAATAAAGCTCTACTTGGGCTCAAATGCAGGTGTCAAAAAAAAAAAAAAAAAACTTGCCCTGGAAGCTTTTTGTATTAAACTATTATTTGGCAATTAGGTTTTTAAAAATGTATGATAAAAAAATGCTAAGCAGCGTCCTGAACTGGTATGATCCCTAAAAGCAACAACCTTATTTTTTATTTAAAAACAAAAATTATATCTTGATATTTCATATTCAATTTAACACAAAAAATTCCACCGAATGGAGCAAGAAAAACGATTATAAAATAAAAATTGGCATTTATTTGTTTACATAATAATATATTCAAAAAATAACTAACAAATTGGCTGTTGCCGTAACCATTACACAAATGCGAACAGATATAATAAGCCCTTAACAAACTGGAATATTTCATTACCACCAAGTTTCGATTCCCCGTACATCCTGTCAACAAATGTAATAGGAACTTCGCCGATTTTGTGACCTAAACGATTAGCTCGAACAATCATCTCCATTTGGAATACATAACCCTTTGAACGACAGGCATTAATGAGCTGCAACAGCACTTCCTTCTTATAAAGTCTGAAACTTCCCGTCAAATCAGATGCTCCAGGTTGCAATAACACTTGCGTTAAGTAGTTGGCCCCTCTGCTAATTAGTTTTCGTTTAAAGTCCCAACCACTCACCCCACCATCGCCGGCGTATCGTGTACCAATAACGACGTCGCAATTTTTAGCTTGTTGTACCTTAATAAATTCAGGAATAAATTTGGGATGGTGCGAAAGATCAGCATCCATTATAATCACAAAATTCCCAGTTGCATGTTTAATACCGTGCACATAGGCAGTACCCAAACCGAGTTTCTGCTTTCTTGGACGCAAAACGATCTTTGAACTTCCATAAAGTTTTTCGAGTTCCTTTGCCACATCAAGAGTGCCATCAGGACTGCCGTCATCAATGACTATGATTTCGTAAGAGATATTTGCCTTCGCTAAATATTCATCAATGAGCCATACAATTATAGGCAAGTTCTCCCTCTCATTATAAGTCGGCAATAATATACTATACTTCGTAGCCATGACTTTAAGAATTGTAAAGCTGATGACAGTATACAAGCATTAGCCAACAAACACAACGCAAATAGCAGATGACGTCGATTGAACAGACTTGACTTGTGTAATAGTTTATGGGAATGTTGGCCACGAGGGAAGAGCTCTATATTTCCAATTTTGGTGAAGCAACCGGTTTACTCTGAAAATAAGATTTTTTTTTTTTTTTTTATTTATCTGTCTCCATTTTGTATAAAATAGAAATTATTGCGCTAGGAAAAATGTATTTAAAAGCGATTCAGCACAACAAACAATATCCCAAGCGCCACTGGCAAGATTTCAATTGACCTGAGCTACAAATCACGTTAGATTTGTAGTGAGCGGATTATGTTATTCGATGTGATAATTCATTAGATCCCGAACATTAGGAAGAATTTCTTTAAGATTTTATTTTCAAAAACAGCGGATATTTTACCCGATAGATGAGAAACCAACCTATTAAAGTTCAATTCCCAACCGAGAATTTGAAATTGATAAAATCAACCCCCCCCACCTCTACACGCACACACACATATACACACATGCATTTCTCATCTTTCTTAGTCAAATTACTTATCTTTTTAACTATTTTTTATTTCAATCTATAAACATTTTTAACTACTAAATACCTTTGAATATCTCTGTATCAGTGAAATCTTTGAGTTGCGGGCACCTCAGGACTTAAGATTCCGTTCGTAATTCGTAGGTGTCCGCTATTCGGAGTGTAAATGTACAGCAAATATTGGGACTGGTAAGTGAAAAAGTGTCTGTAAAATAGGAGTGCCCGAAATTTGGGAGGGTCCATTAAAGAGATTTTAAGCATTTTTAACTAAAATAGTTATAGATTGAAACGAACCAAACAACTTTCAGATAGGCCCTTAAATTTAACTGTTATATTTTGATAATTGAAAACTGTGTTTTCCAAGTAAATGAGTTAATTTTTGAATATGTAGTGGTATTTAGTTTTGTTTTTAATCAATTTTTATGATGTTTATGTTCATTTTTCTTAATGATAATGACCATATGATAATAGATAAACGTCTCACGTAGCATATAGCTTTCAATTTTTTTTTCTTTCCTTTTTTTTTCTTTTTTGCCGCGTATTGCCTTAAGTGTGTGTTGCTATCTTTGTACTCGTTTAGGACCTGATCGCTCTTTATAAATATTAGGTAATACTTTAAAATTCACTTTCAAAGTATGATTAAATAACGTGAATGAAGTCCGATTGGTTTTAATTTAACTTCAATAAAATGTAGATGTGTTTGAAAATGGCAAAATTGGCTTTGGCATTTAAAACCGCTTTTTGCATACACAATAAAACCCTTTATTATTAAGCATTCAACGAACATAAAAATTTTTCCTTAAAAGAGAGGGGTGTGATTGTGAGGGTGGGGGGGGAGAGGGGTGTTCTTTACTGAGGAATTTTTATATGTCAAAAATGGGGTCTCCCTTAGGAGGGTTTTATAATCTTCTAGAAATAACACTGACGCTTTCGGCGAGCTATTATGACGATCTTTCATTTACAAGAAAACAGGGTACAATAAAATTTAATAAACTTCAACTTGTTTAAAGTCATGGACATTATTTTGGCTTGTATAAGTACATGATCAAAGCAGATATTCACATAGTTTACAGTTTGAAATGTTTGTTACAATGTTGTCATATTTAAATGGTGAATATGGTGTTAAAATGTATCATAATAGCCTATATGCTAGCAAATAGAGTTGTTCCAATTTCTCATCTGCTAAAAAATGGGAAATTAAATATTATTCATACTAAATGACATTATAAATTTAAAATTATGTAAATTACACATTGTGAGTGTATGTGGTCTTTGGAAATAACCACTCCATTACTAAATTGATAGATATTAGTGTCTGATAAACGCTTTGTTATAGATGGGATTAGAATTAATTACAATAGAAAACAGTTTAACCTCCATTCTGTTTAGAGTCCTCCTTTGGCAATGGCGAGCTATAAATTGTTAGTTTAGATTTCTGATGTATCTCCTAGCTTTGTTTGTGGCAGTCTTTTTTGGTTTTACTAGTATAGCCAGCGGAGCAGATCAGCTGTTTCATGGGGAAGAAGGGAATTCCATAAAGAAGCTGATCACTATTAATTCTGATTTTAATTAATGAAAAGAGAGTTTCAATTTGGAATCAACATTGGTAGGCTTCTCCATGGAAAAGAAGGGAATCCCATGAAGAAGCTGATCACCGTTGATTCTGATTTTAATTAGTGCAAGTATATGAAACTTAAAATCAGAATCAACGATGATCAACTTTTTCATGAGAAAGAAGAGAATCCCATGAAGAAGTTGGTCACCGTTTGATTTTAATTAGTGAGAGTGTATAAAACTTAAAATCAGAATCAAAGGTGATCATCTTTTTCATAAGAAAGAACTGAATTCTTTTATGAAGAAGCTAATCGCCATTGATTTTAATCAGTCAAAGGGAAACTTAAAATTGCAATAAATGTTGGTTAGCTTCTTCATGGGAAAAAAGGGGACCCTAATGAAGAATCGCTGTCTTATGGCTGCTGAACTACCCAGACATCCACATAGATTTTTCAGGGGTTGCCAAAAAGGACTTGGTGAATCAGCTTGTCCTAAGAGACATATCATGCCTCGCTGGACAGCCTTGCCATCATTGCGAATCTTCACGGACTGATCCTTCAACATTGACAGCACAAAGGGAGGTTCATTCTGTGCTATCCCAAGCATTGGTTTTACCCTCTGCTTTCATCTTTCACATTGTCACACTCTACAGAAGCTGAACTTGTAGGCCTATGGGAGGCCGTCAGTTGGATCCTTCATTATGGGAATGGACCTGTCGCTGTCTTCTGTGGCTCAGAGGCTGCACTCCACAGCCACTAGGCAATCTGGACTTTTTCCTAGATACCACTGTCATGGTCACTAAGTCCTCTTCTGACGGGGAACCAGTCACCCTTTTCTGAATACCTGGTCATCGTTACTTTCATGGCAACAAAATTGCTGACACCTGGGTGAAACGTGTCATGGAGAATGCAAACCTTGTTTGCAGTAACGGACTATATTTGCATTGTCCCGTCCTGGTCCAACTTCCGGGTCCTGAACGTATTCTTCCACATATGGAGGGTAGGCATATGTGCAAAAAGTTCATAAGCGGGGGTTTATAGGCTCAATGGGGGGTTACAGAGCTACAACTCCATATTTCATCACAATAAGGGATTAGAACCCCCATCAACAGCCTCCTTCCGCGTATGCCAGTGTCAAGGAGGAAGTGATGCTGCTAAAGAATAACATAACTAGACACTACTGCTCAACCTTTCATATCAGAACAATTCTTTCCTTCCATCATGGACATCTCTCTAAGAAAGTTTACACTAGGCTACATTCGTTTTGCCTATATCAAGAGCTTCCTGCACCAGATTTGCCAGCAACCTACATCAGTATGTCTCCAACATCTGCACCGATGGCATAAAAAATATTGGGGGGGGACAATATACCATTAAAAGGCATTTTGTTTGAAATTGAAGGGGGATATGGAACCTTAATACCAACATTGGGGGGATTGATCCCCTTGTCCCCCCCACTAACGGTGTCCGTGGTCTTCAGCGCTCTGTGGATGAAGATGAAACCCTGGATCACAACCTCTTTTCACTTTTTGCTGCCTATGGGTTTCCCTGCACAGAGCCCTTTGCCTTCTGTTGCAGTCTAAGTTTAACTCAGCCTACACAGCTCTTGGACCTTCTCAGTCCAATTGCCAGCTCGAAGAGTGGTGGACTCCAGTCTCATCGCTACTCTACTTGCCTTCACCTCCAGCCTTGACTGGCACATCTGCTTTTTCTCTTTCTTCCTTCATTTACCCAGGTGGGGTCTTTACTGACATTCATGCTGCTCCGGTGGGATGACTCTTGGTACTTCTCCCATTGACTCCTCTGTTATGCTCCTGCCACCCCAGGAACTTCGTGCATGGTACATCCCATCTGTGAAGATAGCACCACCTTTGGCAGCTACCTTTCTCAATCCATCTTCTGCACAACAACATCTCCTGAAGAAGTTAATTATCATTGATCCTAATTTTAATTAGTGCAATTATATAAAACACAAAACAGAATCAAAGGTGATTAGCTTTTTCGTGGGAAAGAAGGGAACCCTATGAAGAAGCTGATCACCATTGATTCCAATTTTAGGTTTTCGTTGTATTAATCGGGCTATTATAAAGGTAAACTGCATACTTGGATTTAATGAGAACTATGTCTTTCTTTTGTTTAAACTCCAAATTTGGAAATTATGAAATTTCAAGGTTGTATCAGCAGTGGTTCCTGCTGATACAATTGTGAAATTGCATATCTCACCCAACAAATGTGATTATACTATTTTGTGTCTTCAAGATCGGCTAATTTGTTATTTGTATACAATTGCTGCTGCCAAAAGGAGCAAGACCGAACGGCTTTGAACTGTGATAATTAATAACCATAATGATTGCTTAATGATCATAATATTTGGGTAGGATTTTATTCTTGGTAGATTTTGTCCTGTGAAAATAGGCTGGTGATAGTAAGTTGAGTTAACATTACAGCTTAATGCAGTATTAAAACTAGGGTGTATTTATATGGTTTTAAGTCATAGGCGTACGCAGAAAGTTCGTAATGGAGGGTTATAGAGCTACAACTCACATATTCCTATGTTAAATATACAAAATTTCATTGCAATGGGGGGTTACAACCCCCATCAACACCCACTTGCATATGCCTATGCTTTAAGGCCACATTAGGCTCAGATAACAGAGTTTAGCATAATCTTAAAATTGTGCGAATGCATCGTTGTTTTAAAACCCATGATTCATTTATATGGTTTTAAAGTCACGTTCAACTGTGTGTCTTATCCCAAGATAATGTAAAAGTTTTACATTGAAAAACTATGAATACATAAATATTCCATGTATATTGAGAAAACTAACAAATAAGTTAACAAAATACACTTAAAACTGTTATACTAAAATTTCATTTTTATGAAAGATTAGACGCTTAATCTAAAAAATGCGTAATAACTATGATTATTAATACACTGAAATTCATATTAACGGACATCCCACAGATATTTAAAAATTCCTTGGGAATAACTTCCTCACAGTAATATCTTTTTTTTTACAGTTTTTCTTTTGTGGACAAATTTTTCTGTCCGATGGTAAGGGGTTTTACTGTAGTTCATTAATATCTTCAAAATTCTAAAATATTCCATTTTCAATCCTTGAATGGGTGTGGTAACGCGTTCTCCTATTGCGCGGCTAATCCGGGTTCGACTCCCAGCAGTGCAAAAAGAACGCTTACTCAGAGATCTCATAAAGATCGCACTGCTCACTGTAGTCCGGGGTTTGGTTCCCCAGGCCTTAAGAGGTTCGGATTCCTCGGAAAACAGTAGGTCCCGGCGCAGCATGACCACTGTAGTCTTTGAGCCGTAAAACCAAAAAACAAACAAACAAACAATCCTTGAATGGATTCACACAACACGCATAGAAAGAATTAGCTTTAATTATTTGGGAAATGTTTGTCAGTGTAATGTAAAATTATTTCTTTTGCAAAGGCTTTTATATATTTGTGAGATTTAATGTTTTATATTTTAGGTCACAATGTCTAAAAGACCGGCTCCACAGGATGGTTTGTCTCCACAAAACCCTTCCAAGAAAGTTCACTTCGAGCCATGCAGAATTGGTCCAGTGTCAACTCAGGTAATGCGACATAGTAGAACCCAAAGATAAAAAATATGAGATATATAGTATTTTATGACTTTGGAGAGCAAAGGTGCAGAAGCTATTAAAATTGGAAAGCAATCAATTTGTCTGTTTAGCAAAAATGGGATCAGAACCATTATATGTTAGCAAGACCGTAGCCAGGATTTAATTTTTGGGTGGGTTAAAAATTTTTACAGCATGTATCGATAAAATCACAGCATGCAAGGCCGTAGCCAAGTCCCATTAAAAATTTAGTTTTGGGGGGGGAGCTAATCCTTAAGATCCCCCCCTCCCTCTCTGGATATGGGCATGTATGTTAGGACAATGTGTGGTCACTTCCGACAGCAATACATGTGGAAATTTGGCGTGAATTTATATTAGTTTCAAATGCTGTCCTGCAGAATTTTCTACAGATATTCTGCAAGTAAATTCACACATGTTATGAGATGGTTGTGGCCTGTTTTTCCAACATGTTTGATTAGGAAAAAGTCTGGAGATCTGGCAGACCAAGGAAGAGTTGTGTTACTACACATATATTCCCTGGAGATGTTTGTCATATGTGGCCAAACATTGTTTGCCTGAAAGATGGCTCCTTGCAATACAAGTGATATGATGTCTGTGTCTTATTGCCATATTAAAGAGCTATGGAGAACCATTGAAAATGACTGTGTGTCATATAAAATTGTTTCTTAATCTGTAATGCCAGGCATGATGGACATCTGTCATCACACAATGTTGTGAGGTGAGAAGCCTTGCAACGCCTACACAAGCGATGCTTAATATGCTGTTCAGGTACTGCATTGTAGGCGCAAATTTGCGAAAGAAATTAATCGTCAGGGTTCGTCTATTTTTAGATCAAGCGGTTTTAATGTGAGCAATATTTTGTGTGATTCTTTTGATCACAATATTTTAAAGTTTTCATCTGATATTGGTTTTTATAAAAAGATCTGGTTATATTGAATTTCTTTTTACTTTTCTGCAACTTTAACTCTTTTACATATATACATAATCTACATAAATATATCATCATCGACAACCATTTTCAATCCACTCCAGGATGGAGGTCTTTGTTACCACACATACATATGACGTACAGTGAAAGAAATACAGAGGAAGCAGCCTTACTCTCACCACGTTGGCCAGACGGGTTGTCAAGCTGGATCTACAGTTTTACGAAGAATCCGGACTTCGGTCACCACAGCCAAAATACTGCCTCCTAACCTTAGGAGGCAGTGGCTAAGATGGGACTGATTGTGTCACCCCCCCCCCCCCGAGAGTAACGCGCTACCGCTGAAGCTTTTCAGCGGCTATCGGTCGAGTCGAGTGCCGGTATTCTTGGCAGAGAACGGCTATGGGACATATATATATATATATACAGGGTGGACCAGCTTAAGTTGATACTGTAAAATATCTAAAAAAATAAGCATTTTACAAAAGAAGTTTTAAACAAAAGTTGCTTGTCTTGAAGGAGTAAAGTGTTTTTCATTATATATATTTTACTTGGGGGAAGGGGGGGAAGGTCATTTTGAAGGTTAAGCTCGTTTTTTCAAAGGGAAACCTATATTTTTTATTTTTGTTCTTCATAAGAGAATAAACAACTTTTGTAGAAAGCATTTTCTCGATTTAGTGCTTTGTTTCCGAGATATTTCAAAAATAAGCTTAAATAAAGACGTTCATGCCATATCATTGAAAACTAATATTTACAAAATGAAAGAAATTAAGTATGCAGTACTTGGAGAGACATTGTACACACAAATAAAAATATATATATATGTGATTGGTAAGTCATACAATCGATTTATATTCCATAGAAAAATGAGATATTGCACGTGGTGCTAATTGATACAGAAGCAAGACGGCCTTTTGCTACCAGCATTCAGCCTTTCCTCTACTTCTAGTGTACAGCCATCTATTTAAAGAGTCAGCGTTTAAGTGTTAAGAGAAATTAGTTTATTGATTTTTAGTTTATTGTGTGTTAAAAATAAAGTATCTGTACGTAGCGGAAAAAGTCAAAATGGTTCTTATTTATGGGGAATCATGGTGGTGGATGCAACATGCATGATATGGCATGAACGTCGTTATTCAAACTTATTTTTTAAATATTGGAAACTAAGCGCTAAATCGAGAAAATGCTTTCTGCAAAAGGTGTTTTTTTTTTTTTTAAATGAAGAATAAGATAAAAAATATAAGTTTCCCTTTACAGAACATGAGTTTGACCTTCAAATGACCATGAAAATGACCCCTCACCAATTAAAATATAGATAATAAAAAACACTTTCTCCCTTCAAAATAAGCATCTTTTGTTTCAAAAATTTTTTTGTAAAATGCTTATTTTTTAGTATTTAACAGTATCGACCATTAAGCTGGTAATAACCACCCTGTATAAATATATAAACCTTCTTTAAAAAATAGATACCTTATGCACCTTGTTTGGCATGGCATGAATGTTGTTCTTACACCATTAACACTCAACTAACTAAGCATTGCTGTTAATACCAAGGAGTTTGTGATAGATGTCTCAAAGGATGCCAGTATTGGAGTTAAGTCTTTTCACAATGGTGCATTGTGACATGACACATCCAAGAAATGTTGGTAACGGGCTCTGCATAGCTGATAGCAATGCTGTTGATGTTCTTATGGCAGCTTTCATTATTGAACAATCCATCTGAGCAGTTATCCTAGAATCACTTCTGCCCTCGTGACGAGTCTCTCTGTTAGAATGATGTGTAATATCACCATCGAACTGTCATCATTCGGATCCATATGCAGATTATTTCTTGGTATGACCAACCTGCTTCTTTAAGAATAAGATGCAACCCTTATCAAACTTGCTCAGTTGTTTGTGCTATCGTACAGTATGTTTTGGGGGTATTCTTATTTGCTCATGTAAGCAATGTTACTAAAGAAGCTGTATGAATTGGCACGGCAGTGCCACTTACATGGTGCTCAAGATGCACATTTCTCATGCACTCTTAGGCCCTGCGGTGGCGCAGTGTGGTAACGCGTTCGCCTAGTGCGCCGTTAATCCGGGTTCGACTCCCAACAGTGCAAAGAACGCTTACTCAGAGATCTCATAAAGATCGCACTGCTCACTGTAGTCCGGGGTTTGGTTCCCTAGGCCTTAAGAGGTTCGGATTCCTCGGAAAACAGTAGGTTCCGGTGCAGCATGACCATTGTAGTCTTTGAGCCGTAAAACCGCAAGCAAGTTTCATGCACTCTTAACCTGCTCTGTGTGTTTATTGACTGCACATTTTATTTTTATCATCTGTATGTCTGGCCAAGAGGTTTTCATGTTAAGTATCGTGATTGTCAGATAATTTTTTAATTTTTCTAGGTGTACACTTTTTTTACCTTCCACAAAGTGTATTTTTAAAATTACATTCTCCCCCCCCCCCATCAGTTTAGCAATTTTATCTTTGCCTTTTATGTTCACTCACCTCAACTAGAACCTATTCAAAGATTCAACTTACTGAAAATATGCCAGAAGGATGGATGTGTTGTTGAGTATTGCTGCTTTGTTGCGTTACGAAGTTGTGCTTGGTCCTGTTTAAATGTGTTGGTGATTATATTGCCTTCTGTTCCATGCCAGATCACTAATCACTTACCTTGTTGAGTGCAGAATGACTTTTACTGTCCTTTCACCATAAAATTTCAACCAACCATTAATTATGTAATCTTGAGGTCTAAAAATGTAATCTGTTTCTAATCCTGGATATCAAAATATTATTATTTTGAAATCATGTTAAGAACTGTTGGTCCCATCCCTAAGTTTCAGTAAAAGATTTCAAGCATGCTTGCATACTTGGGTGGATTTACCATTTTGCCACCCCTAGGCTATTTTTGCTGTCCCCAAGACTACATTTTGCCATCCCTTTCTACCCATACGCCCTCCCCAATCAGTGGTAGGAAGTAGGAACATAAAAATTGCTACATTCAATATACGTCAAAAACTTTTGTATTGATAATAAATATGTTGAAAAACAAACATAAACACTAAACAATATTAACTTATATTGAAGTATTCTCTTCTTGTGTATATAATAAATTGAATTCAATTTTTTTTAAATTAATTTTAGAAAAAAAAAGGTCCATCGAAAGCTGGTATTTAAACTGAAACCACAGTGTCTAGCTTTCTTCTTGGCAAAACATCTGATAATATCATTATATGGTATTGATTTTTTTTATATCAGACTCAATACACAATATTTTGTCGCCCTAGTCTATAGCCTATTGGGAAATATGGCACTGCTTGCATATGTGTCAGATAACAGCCTGAAGATGATCTCATGATTAAATCTTTGTCTTTTTGTTACTGCTTGCACTGGTTTCTGTGGCTGCCGCAGTTACCTTTAATTTCGCGACATAAGTGAGGCCTTTCGATGGTAATGCAATCGCTTAGCATGCGGTTATCCCATGTTTGATACCCAACTGTGCCGGGGAAAAAGAAAAAAAATGTTTACTGACCAGCTATTCACCTTAATCCAGGAGTTTGGTTCCCTAGGCCTTAAGGCAGGGGTTTCCAACCCGCAGCCCACTAACTCATGAAAAAAATACAAATTGTTTCACACAAAAATGACGTCTCTGCTCTCTTTGAGTCTGAAATATATGTATTTTATTCTGTCGTCATTTTCATATTTCGTAATAAATATTTTAAAACACTAGAGAACTAAAGTAACACTCTATTTTTCCCTAAGTCATGTTTTACTTTAGTTTTCTAGCGTATATGGGAATCAGGTTTAGTTTTATTGATTTGCAGTGCAACAGTGATTTAAAAAAAATTCATCTTAGGACTCATCAAATTCTATTCTAAATATGCTGAAAAATATCTCCCTGATATGGCTATGTGATCTGGAAATATTACTCTTCTAGAGTACTTGCATCTTTGCATAGGCTGATGTAGAAAGTTCATAAAAAGGGGGGGGGGGTTATAGGCTTACCATGTGGGGGTTACAGGCTTACCATGAGGAGGTTACAGTTTTACCATGGGGGGGGGTTACAAGCTACAGAGCTACGACTCCATATGTTCATATGTATGCGTACAAAATTTTGCTGCAGTGGGAATTGCAACTTCCATAACTTCGCCTCCTTGTGTAGGCCAATGCATCTGTAAACAACTGTTTCCAAAAATGAAGTTGATAAAATGAAAAGTTAGGACCAGAATAACTGACGTCCACCTTGTAAGCATTCTTAGGATTGCAATATCAAAAATAAGACCTGATATTAGCAGGATTATTGAAAATAAGCAGTGCTATAAATCTCACTAAAAGGTTTGATTTCGCTTTACATATTAGCTAAAAGTATTGTAAATGTTTTTTGCTTCCATACATATTTTACATTGTAATATATATATATATTCAGTCCCAGAGGAGGATCCAGAAAATATTTTTGGGTGGGCACGCAAAACTAATATAGACAAGGAAAAATACCAATGGAGGCTGATCCAGTGGGGGGGGGAGCACATCCCTTGATCCGTCTTTATTCAGTCCTAATATTGCTGATACAGTAGTGCGGCCCATGGGCCTACAAGAATAAGCAAAATTGGTCCTCGGACTGAAAAAAGTTTGAAGACCCCTGCCTTAAGAGGTTCGGATTGCTTGGAAAACTTAAGTTCTGGAGTAGCGTGGCCCTTGCCATCCTTGTGATGTAAAACTCGCACAAGCGAACTAAACCTCTGTAGACTTCAGCTTATTTTCAAACATAAACTGGGACACATGTCACTGTATTGCAGTTTGGCCGTCACACTAAATAGACATAAAAATCAGCATAGTATTATATTGAATACAATGAAGCAGTGGTTCTCAAACTCTTTCTGTATCAAATAACTGTGTATCACCTCAACTGTGTATCATATGTGTGTGGCACCTCTAATGTATCAAATAACTGTGTATCCCTTAACCCAAAGTTCAAGAACCACTATGTTAAAACTTAACAACATCGTATGAAGTACAGTTTTTAATGTTGGGTAGAACGTATCTACCATACATAAAAGCTATATTGCGCATCTTTTAATTTAATAGTCTTATTATAAGACTATTAAATTTATATATATAAATGGATCTATATATAGATATGGATCTTATCTCAGGTAATTCCTCGACTAGCCTTGTTATGCAATATTTGAAAACATTCCCTATTTCTTTTAGAACCTCCCTTTTTCCATTTTGCCTCACGTTTTCATACTTTTTAATGTAACTCTAAAAACTCCTCATAAGCAGCCCGATGGTTACAGCTATGGTCTTTAGGCTCACCATATTATATTCAATTTCCAATAAGCTTGATTATGTTTAAGCATCAGAGTCCTGAGGTTACATTAACTCATTGATCCCGAACCAAAAAACATATCTTGCTGTTCTGGGGAAACAATGGAACGTGGGATGAAACATTTGTTGTAAGTAGTCCCATATATATACATATATGCTAGCAAAACTAGGATATTTGTCTAGGAAGACATAGGTCTTTAAGTTCAGATTACCACCTCATATGTAAGACATGGACTCTGTTAATTCTTTGCAGTACTTTTTAAACAATATGCACCATACCTCTTAATTTATGATCTATGTATTCTTTATATTTACCGGTTGTAGAACCTTGTCATTGATAGTATATCGAACTACATTTGATGTGTGTTTTATTGAATTTAAACATGGTGAATAACAGCTAATTCATGATGCTAAATTCAGAG
>QLNU02014802.1:103288834-103348178 GCA_006491805.2 Dysdera silvatica
ATTATATACACAAGATCTATCATAGAAATCTATTTTGAATACATTATACGTCATGCTCTCACAACCTTCTGCTCAGCATTGTATATGATTAAAAATATTACATTAACATATTTCTGCACATATATGTATATGCATATTTTAGTATTTTATTTAGAAGAAAATGGATATATCATTCCAGTTTTATTTAAATAGATTCATTCCTAAGCTGACATGGAATAGTAGTTTAGCTCTTAAACACCAATAGCGTATAGCTAATAATTCTATAAGCTTATATTAATAATTACAAATTAATAATAAATATTAATTATTAATAATATATATCTTACGTTAATTTCTATAGTTATCATTTAGCTCAAGTTAAAAATAATAATCTACAAAAGATGTCTTGCATCCCTCTTGAGTTACTGATTTATCCCACAGTTTGAGAACCTCCGTTCGTAATAATTCATCGCCATAATTACACATCCCATCATTGCTCTTTAAAATATTTCTGCCTGCAACTGTTTTGATATAAATGTTTGTAATTTTCTGGTTAGTTCATACAATTCATTGCACCAATGCATGTGTATAAAAATGGACGACCTTCTAAAATAAATGTGCAACTTGTTTAAATCCAGTTAGGTAATAACTTTATAACTCATATCAAAGTGGAGGTATTTTAATTGAGAGAATTACGGTCAATAACTAACATATTATAACTATGGACTTGGAGAGTCTGGGAAGGAAAAAAAAAAGGACCATGCCCTTGGCTAGTTTCAATCCAGCAACTCCACGCAGGCCTTTGACCTGCTGTTCTGACAACTGAACTACCAAGGACAACTGCTGTGACCTTGACTTTATGCTTACTTTCCAATTTTACAATTCATGTGAAAGCAGAGACTCGCAAGACATTTTAATTGAGAGAATTAAGATCAACAATACCACTTGTTATGGCTCGTTTCAAAACTATTGACATAAAGAGTTGGAAAAGGGGAAAAAATTAAAGCCCATCTGAAGCATAGTACTTCTTCTTTTCCAACATTTTGATTTAATAGAGCGTTAATATGAGCCAGAGTATATGAATGTGAACCTTTATTCTTTCAATTAAAATGCCCTATATGTCTCAACTTCAATGTGCAAGTTATGAAATTAACTATGTGAAAGTATGAAGTTATAGTCATGCCAGCTGTCCTCAATAGTTTAGTTAGGGCAAAAATATGAATGATGTTGCTGGATTTGAGAGCTTTGAGCCAATACAACTTTCAGCTGAGCCATAATATGTGTGTGTTGTCCTTAAATTTAACAATAATTGTATAATTAGCATGACTGGAAAATATGACTATTTATTTATTTTTAGTTGAATGAAGATCTCCGTATTCTACTACAAAGGTTTGATGCTGAAACATCGGACGAGTATGAAAATAAAAGTAAGGCTATGGTATATAATTGTGGGTATTAATTAAGATTTTTTAATAATTGCCCATATTATGTTGAGAATTGAATAATACAATGAGGCATAAATGTAGTGAAATGGGATTTTTTTTTTTTTTTTTTTTTTATAGGTGGGGGTATGTACTTTTCATTATAATGTTGCTAATAATAATAATAACAACACAGCAGTATAAAATGTCTGAAATTTGTGACTAATATTGACCTAATATTAGAATTCCTCAAGTGTTAATATCAACTCTTTAATGTTTTAAAAAATTTAGAGAACTGTAGTTTTTTAAATAACGAAATGTGGATTTCGAATTAGCTGCTAGTAAAAAATGCGAAATGGAACAATATTGCTATTGAAAGTTTGGAAACAGTAAAAAGGTACATAAATATTTTAATTTCACCAGAAAGTTGCAGGAACATCACAAAACCGTGATTCTATATTAATTCTTAGAACTTATAATTGCCAATTTATACTAAGAAAAATATCGCTGTGGTCAGTGAAATAGAATCTTTTCGTTCTCCAGTAATAAGGCTTGAGAACGAATAACTTTCTTTGCACCACTGAATAATGCATGTTCTTTATACCTATATTATAAAGATTAGCCTTGCTCTATGGTAATAATGAGGTAATGCATTCATCTATCATATTGTTAACCTGGGTTCGGTCAGTGCCGTATTTCCCAATAGGCCATAGACTAGGTCGAAAAAATTTTGTGTATTAAGTCTGATATAACAAAATCAATACCATACGATGATATAATCAGATGTTTTGCCGAGAAGAAAGCTAGACGTCATGCTTTCCATTTAAATACCAGTGTTCGATAGGCTTTTTTTTTTTTCTAAAATTAAAATTTATTTCAATAAAATTGAATTTGATTTATTGTATGACAAAAAAAATAATACTTCAATAAGTTAATATTGTTTAAGGTTTGTGTTTCAATTTATGAGTTTGTTTTTCAACATATTTTTTTTTAATAAAAATTTTTTTGGCATACATTAATTGTAACAATTTTTTTGTCTGTACTACTAATTGGGGTTGGATGGGTGGGAAGGGGTGGCAAAAAAAGTAGCCTAGGGGCAAAAAAAAAAGTTAAATCCACCTATGAGAGTGGTGTTTTATTAAATTTTTTAAACTATGGGTGCAGTGTTAATGTTAACCGATAGACTGGTGGTGCCGTACCTTTATTTCGTCCACCATAGTTCAAGGTTTAATTCCTAAGGCAATAATGGTTAGAATTTTTCAGAAAGCTGTAGTTCCTGGGACGGTATAACTTTTGCTGTATTTGCACCCTAAAACCTGAACATAAAGATTAGCATTCTAAAAATGTTTTCATGATATGTTATAGTAATGCTTAATAACATGATAGCGAGAGATGTTTGATGGCATGATATGAAAATAACCTTTGAAAATTACAGATGAAAATGAAGCGACTACCTCCTTTCTTGCCTTATTGGGTCAGTGGGATAGAGAAGAGTTGGAAGAGAAGCTGGCGCAGAGGGTGCAGGTTTCTACACGAGCTGTCGCCAAGGTTCTGCAAGCATTCGACAGAATTGTCCAACGGAACCACAAAGTTATGCTTGCACTGAAAGGCGATCCCGCAGAAGGAGGTAAGAAAATGAAATAGTGTTTTCCATAAAAACTTGAATCAGCTTTTTAATAAATTTGCAATTGCCTTACTTTTGAATGTGCTTTTCAGAAGAGATACCGAGTTTGGATGCAGCCGTTCGACAAGCCAACATTGAACTTTTGAACGAAAACAAAAATCTACATCATCTCGTGACTGGACTCCACGAGAAACACCATCAAATGAATTCGAAGGTATATATTGAAAACTCTGAAATGGTCCTTTTCTGTATATCATTTTTTTTTTATATAAACATATTACGATAATGCCCTGCTATGGTAACATGTTCAGTTAATGTACTGTGAATTCGAGTTCAACTTCCAGCAGTGGAAAAAAAAATTCTCACTAATCCGTGGGTTTATTCCCCATGCCTAAAGGGTTTTGAATTCCTAAGAAAACCGTATATTCATTGATCTACGTAGTGGTAACATATTTGTCTGTCCTGCCATTGGCCGTATTTAGACTCTTCATGGTATCATATAACTTTTACCTTCACCCCCAGCATAATCTTGGGTTTGATTCCTCTGGTAGTAGAGGTTTGGATTCTTCCAAATGTTGGGTGGGGGTGGGGGGTAGGTTCCAGTTCAGCATGACATTTGCTGTCTTTGTGCCATAAAAACTCGAACAATATTACAACTATTCTTTGATAAGACATTGAAGATCTGCAAACGGTAAGATAATAATCAGTGGCTTTGATCATTGCTGTAATCAATGGCTTTGCTATTGTAGCAGTTTTCGGATCGAATTTGTGCAAATTTTATATTGGAAATTTTATGATTTCCCCCCCTCCCCTCACCTTTTTTTTAAGGGGGAAGGAAGGTAGGTGTCCTATAAGCTTCGTCATTTGCATAGGCATAGAGTTATATGGTCGTGGAGCTCTCCAATAATTTGAAATAAATTGCAATTTTACATATATTGTAATGTATAAATGCACACAATATCTGCCAATAATTATGGAAACTCTACGCCTATGGTTATTTGTAAGTATGCCCTGGTTTGAAGGCCATAGGTTGTCTTATTCTAAATGATCCAGTTTCTTGGTCAACAAATGTGACAACTGTCCCTCAATTTCAAGGTCAGTTGCCTTGTTTGTCAAACTATTACTGCTGTAAGAAACACAGGCAAAACAGAACAGAAACGGCGTAGTTTCCTAGGGATGCAGGCTGCATTGAAGGCAATATGACCATAGCTGTTTTCATGCTATGAAGGACAATATATACATATATATATATACATACAGTGAAACCTGTCTAAACTAGAATCTTTACAAAATGGAAACGTGATCGAAACAGAATTTTGTTTGCAGTCCCTTTAAAAGTCAATGGCATTTAACATTAGCTAAAATGGAAACTGTCTAGTGCAGAAACGAAAAGTACGATTTGGTCCCATCAAAGAGAAAAACTGCATAAAACGGAAAATCTCTAGCATGAAGAACATTTTCTCAAAAAAACAACAACCATGGTTTGAATGCAGTGGAAACAGCAAAATGGAGAGAACAAACAAAAGACAGTTTACAGACACGGAATGCCCTTAACCGATCACTATTTTTCACACCACCCCTTCCACTGGCAGATCAAAGGGGGGGTGATGGAACGATTACCCTCCCCCCTTGAGCCAGGATTATGTCATGGAAATGAAATGAAAAGTACCAGTCACTTGGTTAAAAATATGAATTAAAAACAAATCGCCCCCCCCCTTCTTAAATAAAAACATTCATTATTAACCAAAAAGAAATCGCACTCATATCGACTATCAATTCATGGATTAACTTACAATGAGGGAAAGCGTGATGGGTCATCCATACTGTGAGGTTTGCATCTAAAGAACCACACATAGGTCCCATTTGTATATGAAAAACCCCTCAAAGATAATTAGTTTTGAATTGGTTTGTTTTTGATGGTCGCAAATTCAAATAAAAGAACTTCCTTGAAGTTAATAAAGAATGGAACTGGGAAGAGTAAAACCTTTATATACTTTTTTCTTTTTCCCTAGCAAAGAGCAACCACTCGGGGTGGCTGATGAAATGTTCATGAATTGGTCTATTTTCTTTGCATTTTGAAAACACTTTAGGATGCAATTAATAAAAGATTATTTTATGATAATAACGCTATGAAAACTGAAAATGATGTGCTACTAGTGACCAAACTAAAATCGTGCCAATAGCGACCAGCACAGCTGTCATTGTGCAAGTAACGACCAATGAAGGAAAAATATTTGAATTATATGTTAACCTTTTAAGGAATTTAAGGTAGCCAACCTCATTCAGAGAGCCTGTTTCGAAAAAGAGGTTATATCTCTTAATTTATTGCATTTTCTAATTGGCTTTACTGTATTTATCGACAAAATGTGCAAAATTATTTATTTTGAGAAATGTATGAAAAAAAAAAAGGAATTTTAACCCGAAATTAGCAAATACTAATGATATTATTGGTTTCATTTTATATATTATACAAGCAGTATGCTTATCTTGAATTAGGATAATCTGAAAGTTTTGAATCATTCGTGAGATACACCAAAATATGTTAATCAACCACCTGAAATTTAAAAACGAAAAAAAAAAAAAAACCAGCATGCGATCAAAGATAAACAGGTATAAATTGAGTTATATGTTTCGTTTTTTTATTTTTAATTTCTAGCCCCAGCTGGTTCCCGACCATGTGTAATCTGCGGACCAGAGTGGTTGGGGAAACGTGAAAATAATATTGATAATGACATATTGATAAATACGTGAAAATAATATTGATAATGGTTAAAAAAAATTAACATGAAAACATAAAAACAAAATTTTAGAGTTTTGATTTATAAAGACGACAATAACATCATTATTGTGATTGAGTATAGTGACCATAAAATAAATTGTAAATGGGTCATGCTACCTGAAAAGTACCAAAATTAGCAATATTTCAGAAAGAACCTTGTGAAAATAAATCTATAAGCATTTTTTTTTTCATTTCCTATTCCCTTTTTAGTTTTCGGAAATGACTGACAAACTTGGCAGTTTGGAAATCACGAATGCGGAGTTGAAAAACCGAATCGAAGATTTAGAATATGACCTCAGCAAATCGAAGCAGCGGGAAGAAAAGCTTGACAAGCATCTTTCTGAAAGTTTAACAAAGTTAAAATCCTATAATCTTTCAGATAGTGATGGAAGGCCGCCTGTAAGCGCTGTAACTCATGCTAAGGTAAATATTACTTCTATACTCTATAACAGCGGTCGCCAACCAGTGGTTCATGGACCACGGGTGGTCTGCGAGAAAATTTTGGTGGTCCACAGAAAAGTCTGGACATTATGTGCATTTTAATGATTTATTAATAATAAAACAAAAATAATATTCTAAGAAATTCTCATATTCTGAATGCAATTTCCACCTTTATATTGCACTAAATTCACGGAATGTGGTCTGCGGGATTTAAACATATGAATTTAGTAGTAAGGGTTAGTACCAGCCCATTTATGCAGTTAACCATAGGAATGAAAAATTTTTTAATTTTTTTTTTTTATATCTGATTTTGGTTTTTCCAATCTTATCAGATTTTATTACATAGTTTCGTTTCAATGTACTTTAGATGTAATTTTTACCATTATGGTTTTAATTCGTTTTCATTTTAAAACCGCATGTACTTTAGAGTGGGTCGAAAATAAAATTTTTTCATAACATGAAACTGTACCCCACCCTCAAAAATTGTGGTTTGGCATGGTAAATAAAGTGGTAACATTTGAAAAAATGTGGCTGAATATGTTAGGGTTCCCCAAAAATGTCGAAGTTTCGGTATTTTTGACAAAAAGTTCGAAAAACGTGATAAAGTCCAAATCTGTATTTTAACTTGCTTCAAACAATAACCATCAATTGATGTCTCATCGAATCTTGTATTATAGGTAGAAGCATATCGATGCATAACATTTACTTCCAAAATAAATTAAAGGGTCAGTAAAGTGGCCGAATTTGGACAATTTTCTTGTGTGACTCGGGCGTCGAAAATAATCATCTATTTAATTTTGCGTAGTTCTTATCTAGTTATAAACTACCCAGGACTCACTCGAAGAGGTGGCTGTGCTTTAAGTCCCCCCCTCCCACAGCGAAATGAGCACAAGCTTAAAGAAATTATTCCACCCTGAAGTCTGCCTTAGACTCAAATTTTGGCATAATTTTGCAGTCCACGAGTCTAGCTCTAATAAAGCCATCTCGAGCTATGACACCGCAGACGGTGACTGAGGCTTCAGTCACCAATTTTACAGTTCTTTCAACTGCCTGGGAATGACAGGGTATTTCAGAAGGCGGAATGTTGCGATATTCATCACCCTTTACAAGTTCCTCGAGTTCTTCATCAGTCCAGTTGAGTGTAAATGGAGGCTCAGACTCAGTGCAGTCACGCCAGTTGATCAGATTTATGTAATCGTCACACTCAAAGTTAAGATTCGGGATTATGAATTTCTGATGTTGTTTGCATGGGTTGCAGATTTTCTGGTTTGAAGAATACACCTGACAGCAAGCTCGCGAATGTGAACACGGTCGTCACGTAACATTAATACAAGGAGATTTTCGGGATGTGCGAAGTAAGCGTTCTGAAAACTCTTGTGAATAACTTTTTTGAGATCATCCTCCAAGTGTTGAGAAAACCTTAGACTTCGCTGTAGATTTTTTGGTCCATCCTTACATTTGTAATTATGTTTAATTGCAAACCATGACAGAGCATAGACTTTCATTATAAAAGTGGCAAGCTTCACTAGTTGTGCCATTGGGTTCAATGTTGTAATGCATAAACGAAGTACTCGGTTAGAAAACGTTATCCAGTGGGAATGCGCCAACTTCCCGGGAGACCTGTTAATGAAACTCTGAGAACAGTCTCCACTGTTCCAAATTTGCAACATATAAAGCTGGCTGCTCAGATTTGATATGTCTACCGTTTGAAAGATGCCATTAATGGGTTCAAATTGTACAACCGGTAGCTATTCGCATGCCAGAAGACTTTTCCCAATCTGTCCGGAAAATTTGGAGGGCCTTGAAGTATGTCCGTCCAAAGTTTCCATGAGGCGGTGAAGAGGTAGTTCATTGGCATGTAGCTGACGTATTATCCAATGTACTGGTCTTTGCAACTTCTGTTCAATTAACCGAATAACTCCGCCATTGTTTCCGGTATTGATTGCCTCGCCATCGCTACCAAAAAATGTAAGATTTGCAACATCAATATTCTTTTCCCCAAGGAAGTCCCATGTGGCATTACGTATGTATGTCTCTTGCTCTTTTGGAATTTGGAACTACATGTCCAAGGAATAATGATCCTGGCTCTTCAACGATAGAAATGTGTTCTTCCCATTCCTTTTTACGATGTGATTTCCCATCTTCAGTCTTGTGTCTAATGTTCCATCTCTCCTGCCGTCAGTGATTTTATTAACATTGCAAAATAAGAAATCATGAAATTGTACTCAAATAAATTACCATCTCACGTTACCTCAGCTTTTCCCATTACATTAACCGGATTATCGTGAAATTAAAAAAATAGCAAAATTGTCCAAATTCGACCACTTTGCTGACTTTTTAATTTATTTTGGAAGTAGATTTTATGCATCGATATGCTTCTATCTATAATCCAAGATTCGATGAAACATCAACTGACATGGTTATTGTTTGTTAAAATACAGCTCTGGATTTCATCACGTTTTTCGAACTTTTTGTCAAAAATACCGAAACTTTGGCCTTTTTGAGGAACCCTAACATATTCAGACACATTTTTCAAATTTTACCACTTCGTTTATCATGCCAAACCACAACTTTTGAAGGGGGGTACAGTTTCTCATTTTGAAAAAACTTGATTTTCGACCCACCCTAATGTACAGTCTCACCTTGTTTGGTGGAGAATGACCCTTCCATAAAACCTCTTGCCATAAATATATAACCAACCAATCTGTCCAGAGTATGTCCAGTACTATCTGGATGCTTTCCTATATAATACATGTACAGTAAACACAAAAAGACTAAATAGACGATGGTGTAGAATAAGTTTAATGCATATTTGGAAACTTGTAATCACTGTAGTGCAAGTTAGGAAATGTGTAATCAGTGTGATGTAAGTAAGGAAATATGTAATTAGTAGGGCCCGGATCTTGATGACCTAAAAATTCCTAAAAAATGCCCTTAAAAAGATGGAAAAATGCCCTTTAAAAAAAATTTGTTGTATTGTATTTTTCCAAATTGTAAATTAAATAACTTCAACTTTAGACAATTCATTGGCTATAATTTTCATTTTTTCATCATTATATGCCAGAAAAAAAGGAAGTAAATACCTGTTATAAATGAATTTTAATGATGTGTAATCTAATATCTTGCAAGAATATTAAAATTGCACTTCAATAATTATGCTTTTTGTAGCATTGTCAAAAGTCTATTTTATTTTCAGAAAGCAAATTTTGATGCATTGAAAAGCTCTTCTCAACACTTACATATGTTATTACAATGACTCACAGAATGAAACTTACATATGTTATTGGAGCATATTTGAAGAAAACAAATTCATTTTTAAGAAAATTCTTGATCAATTCCCGATGTTTCTGCCTCTCCAATTCAGATGCCATAATTTTTTTTCAAAGTCTGAAACCTAGAGGTTTTTTTTTTTTTAAACAGTTTAATTCTGAATCGTCCTATTCATTTTTTTGCTACTATACTTTCCTCATCCTTTCAGTACTACATTGTACCTCTGTAGTATAAATTTCATGTCTTCCAGTTGATTTTTGCAGAATTACGGCCAAAATCAGAAAAGTTGCTTAAGTTTTGCACATGAGTGTATATGCACTGGTGTAGTCAAGGCAGCCTCGCCACCCAACATACAAGTATTACATAAAGATAAATTGATCTCGTAAACGGGAGCAGCAGGGCATTTCTTTTATTAGAGCTACACCACTGTATCAAAACTGTATCACCATTGTCACAAAGAATTAATTTTTAACAGGCACTAACCCAAATATCTATCACTCAGCTGCCAACCATCCTTACAAAATTACATTATATGTGTCTCTTTGATTTTCCACCAAAATACCAACGATCAATGGATTTAGTTGGATCAAAGTCCTTTATGGGAAGCCCATTTAAAGTGTCATTTGTCTTTTATTTAATTTTGTCTTATAAAGTGATATCACTACACAAATCCACCTGGATAGGCTACCGTTAATTTCAATGTTTTGCATCAATTATCAACATCATAAATAACATACTACTCCAGTAAAATCTTAAAAAATGTCCCTGCTTCTATGTGGTAGTCTAGTTTAAAGGAAACAACTATAAATGATGATTTTGTAACTTTTGTTCACTCAGTGATAATATTGCCTGCAGTATTGTTGGGCTTGGAAAAATACTTCTTATGCTTTTCGTCTATTCATGAAAAATTAAGAAATTATTTGAATTAGGAAATCGCACCAAAACTGATATTTTATTATAGACTGCTATGAAAAATTATAGAATAAATATATAGAATTTGCTATGACGTAAGCTTTGAATAAATTCTAAAAACATCGTAACAAAACTTATTTTACTTTAAATAAAATTCATTCCCTTTTGCAAGTTGGGGTATTCTGATAAGTTTTTAACGCATGAAATAACTATTTTCTGGGTTTCTGCCAGATATTGCAACTTACATGGCAGGAACTGATTTCTGCTATGCCGGTTATAACCGCCTCGGCAGAAACTTGCCAACCCTGATTCGGATCCTAAGATAGATGCTAAACCCTCTGGCTGAAAATCATTTACTGTCGCCTATATAGCATCAAAATTTTCACTGTAACAAATATACATTCATTGAGCATCCAACCATGTTCCCTAATGCATTGTCAAAGAATTTGGCAGCAAAGTTAAACTACGAGCTTGCGTTTTAAAGACTTCTGTACGATAAAGAGATTTCAAGAATTTTTTGTAACATTAGAAACAAATCTATCTACATCCAGATAATTTGCCTGAATTTCCTCAGCAACCCTATGTAAGGCGTGATAAAGGCAAGTGACATGCACTATCTTTGTATTAAAACATTTAATTGTTTTCCAGTATTTACTATGTTTGGCGTAGCATCCGTTAAAAAAGAGCAAAACGTTGTTACATTTCACTCCGTTTGGCCACAAAAGAGTAAAAATTTCGCAAATAGCTAAGAGGTGGTTGAATGATTAACTTTTTCAAGTACCTCCAAATTCAATAAAAATACTTAATATAAGGTAACAGTTGGGAAATGTGATCGCAGCGTTGAAATAAAAGTTGGGAATAGCGCTAAAGGAAAAGTTAAAAAGGCTTCTATTTATATACATAGTTAATTGCCAATGAAAGAGGTCAAAGCGCTTTTTTTGTCTAGAAATTCTAGTTTTGGTTATTGCAACTTGTTTGTAATTCGTACAAAAATTTAATTTTTATGAAAAAAGTGGCAAAAAATGACCTAAAACAAGAAAAAAATTGCCTAAAATGTCCTAAAAATAGAAAAATGCAAAAAATTGCGAAAGTCATCAACATCTGGGCCTTGTGAGTTAGAGGAACTGGGGAAGTAATTGGGGTAGTGTGAGTCGGGAAGCTATATATAAATAGCACAGAGTGGAGAGTTAATTTGTAATGTGAATGGTGTAACTCAAACGTTAAAAAACTCTCAATGTGTAATGAGCATTATGTATCATTTATTTCATCATTATTAGATCGAAGATCTGCAAAAGGAGTTGGAGGAACAGAAAGAACTGGCAAGCAATCGGTTGATGGAACTCGAAACACTAAATACACAACACAAAGACACACTAAAAAAGGTTGAAAAGCTGAAAATGGATGTAAGTTTTCTGAGGAAATCCTAATTATGTTACCGTAATAATAATAATAATTATTATTATTTATTTCATTCTGTTCCTCTTTCTTTTAAATACAGATTCAGTGCTTGCCTGAAAGTGTAGTTATCGAAACGACAGAATACAAATGTCTTCAGTCGCAGTTCTCTGTTTTGTACAACGAGAGCATGCAACTGAAAACGATGTTAGAGGAGACTCGAACCCTAATGGCCAACAGTAAAAATACACATCTCAGGCAGATAGAACAAATGGAGGTGAGTGTGAAATTCAAAATTCGTCACTAAAAATTGTCATAATTCCATGCTATCCTGATTTGTACTTCAGAAATTCTAAAGGCCATTGAATTCTTCCCAAAACTGAAACAACAAACGCAAAGACTTATCCAATATTATAATGATGCAAATTTAGATGTATGTTATGCGATTGAGTGTACCACACTAGAGGGCGCTAAATTGGTAATGTGTGCACAAATGCATGCAAATTATATAAAACGGCTCAAACTAAGGGAATCAGTGAAGTATGCCATGGAACTTTTCGCATGTGGGTAGCCCTACAGTGGTCTGCTTGTAATGCATTTAGCTACAATGTGAATAACCCACGTTTGACTCTAGCAAGTACTAATGTTTCTAGATTTCTTAGTCTAGAGTTTGATTTCCTAATTGGGGGTGGGGGGGATTCCCACGCACCTAGGAAACTTAGAGTTATCAGGGAAGTTGAAATTATCACTCGGAGTAAGGGAAAAGCAAGATTTTTTGGTCAAACATTGAAAAGTTGCGTTTTCTTTTCACTGATGATTACGAATCAACCATGAATTCCAATCTGAACTTTAAACCGCAAAGTATCAGATATTTGTAATGATCAATTCTTCCACGCCCTTTTTAATTACTTTGTGGAAAAATTAATCACCTGCTCTAATCATAGCTATGGGATTCACAGCATCAGGTATCATTCATTGAGTAGTACCACACTGTCTCCAGTTATCATAAATGGATTAAAGTACTACCATGTGTTTAGAATGGGCATGTAGACTGAAGATTCAATGGGATCAGTTCTGATTTGTTGATGGGAAGCCCTTCAATGGCATTGAAATAATGCGTTCATCTACTATGCCATTAACCCATGTTCAACTCCAGTTGTATTAATAGACCATGTGTCTTTTTTTTCCTCCATACCATAGCTTATGGTTTGGTCCCTAGTCAATGAGAGGTTTGGGTTCCTCAGAAAACTGTAGGTTCTAGTGCGTCATGAACTTAGTTGACCTTGTGCCATAAAACGCGATGAGAAAAGTGTCATGAACGTTAATGTTGTTGTCAGTTTCATTAAGCTGTATGTGTAGAAGCAACACTGTTGTCTGCCACATGGAATATCTGGCTTTGACTAGCTTGCACCAGGCTTATGTTGTTTTCTCAACAGATCCATATCCTGGAGCTTAATTCCATTCCCTCGTTAAGGGAATGGAATTAAGCTCCAGGATATGGATCTGTTGAGGTCCAAATAGCTTTAAAAAAATGGAGGTTCACCTTAGCTGCTTTTATGACATAAAATCTAAACAACAGGGTTTCCATGCACTTGCAGAACCTGGAATTGTCAGGGAATTTGAAATCATCTCTGAAAGTCGGGGGAAAAACAAGATTTTTTGGTCAAACCTGGAAAAGTCGGGGAAAACCTAACTTCCATTCTGAATAATTAAATGGTGAATGTGAAGCTATTTTCCCTGAAACCAAAATTCAATTCAAAATCCTGTTTACGATTAGTCAGGTAATTTTATTGGAAAAGACGGAGTGGGGGGGGGGTCTGGAAATGTTAAGAAATTTTTTCTCCAATGTGTGTGTGGGGGGGAATCCTGAAACAAGTTATATGAATTCTGTTGAAAATTTAGGGAAAAGGGCAAATGTTAATCATGTGAAGCGACTTTTTTTATAAATGGCACTTTCAGGATGACTGAGCTGAATTCATATCCGAGTAACTGTGGTTGTATGTAAACCCGTTGGAGTTTGAAAGTCATGTTAAGATATCAGTACCATTCTAGATGGCCGATAATACAGTTTTGAGATATAAAATGGTCAAAATAAAAATTCCGTGACGACTTTTTTTTAAAATCTTGCTCTCTTAAAAAATAAAGTTGCAATATATGTTTTATGATATTACAGGGTGGCTGAAATAAAACTGGCCCGGAATTTTTTTTTAATTCTGACACTAAATTTATTTTTCCTAATGAGCAGGAGAACTGACCTTTACGGAAGATGCTGGAATTGGTCACCATCGATGTCGAAGCAGCGCTATGTTCGATTTAGCAAACTGTAAGATACGCATTGCCGCTCTTTCTGAGTGATGGCAGTAATAGTGTTTCCAGTGTTCTGCTGTAGCTCTTCCAGTGTGTGGGGATATTTGAATACACCTGGCCCTTCAACTTGCCCCACAGGTAAAAATCACAGGGAGGGAGATCAGGTGATCTTGATGGTCAGGAGATTTTACAGCTTCCGCTGATTGTTCTCTCCTCACCGAACACCTCATGAATTCGTGTCTTAGTATGCAACTAAGACATGAATTCATGTCTTAGTTGCATACTGTTACTTCATCTTGCTAAAAATAACTATACAGTCGTTCATCTTCTGTGAGTCGTTCCGCAAATGGACGAAAGAGATTCTCGAAAAAAGAAAAAAAAATTATGCCAGTTTTATTTTGGCCACGCTGTATAATTTTTTGATATGTACTAACATTGCAAATAAATTTATTTATTTGAAATGTAAATTCAAGTGAATACATTTTAAAAGAGAAACTCTTTAAAAATAAATTTTAGAGTGAGGAGTTGGCAATGCAGAAGAAATTAAGAACGGAGGCCATTCAATTAGAAGACCACTTAGCTCAAGTTCGGAAAGAGTACGAGATGTTACGCATTGAATTTGAACAAAATTTGGCTGCCAATGAGCAAACTGGTATGAAATTACATATCAGTTTTTATTTTGAATTATTAAACTTAGAATTTTTTGTATTAATTGTATAAAAGTTAGTTTTGTTTTTTTTTACGTCTAAACTAAACAAATGAATCTATAGATTTCAGTCAGTTTTCTCATATTGCATTTGCTGTTGATAACTTTGTCTATCAATACAGTGTTTATATATCATATCAGATGCTTCTGGTTTTTTGTTTTTGTTTTTGTTTTTTTCACATGATACTACAAAGATATACTAACTACAATTTTTATTTTATCCTTCAAGTGAATGACGTTCAGTTTGTATAAAATTATATAGTTATATTGTAAATTTTGCGAGCAGTTCCCTATTGTAGGATGCATATTGACCACTACTGTCCTTACGCCTTAAATATTTAAATTTGTTTGCATAATAATTTAGCCTATTATCCAGATATATAATAAGATGGTCTTACATATGAATCAATTATAAATCAGGTTTTGCCTTATCTAATGGGAATTTCGATGCACCGTGTTGGTTCAGTTGGATGTTTTAAATGTAAATTTTAATATTAAAATATTGGTATTTGATAACAGGCTATTACTCTTCGAAATGATTTTTTGTGTCGTATTCGCTAATTAACTAAACGACTATTATTGTGATATGGTGCGCCCAGATGGCTTTTGACCATATACGAATTGATATATATCTTTATATCAAAGTATATTTATATTGAATTATTGTATTTTTACATCATTTATTTATTTATTTATTTATTTATTTTATTATTCTTTTATTTTTATATATTTATTTATTTTAATTTTATTTTAATATTCTTTTACTATATTTTATAAATGTCATTCCTGAATAGCGGACATATAACCGATTGTGGCTTTGCGGCCCTTGGGGATTCATTCACTGAGCCGGATAATGAATTAACTCTTGATATTAATAACCAATATTACTATCCCTCACAGATTACTTCTCATAATCAAGTTAATAACACATTATTAACCGCTCATATTAATGCATGCAGTATTACTAACAAAGTGGAATTAATTGAAGACTTCATCCTTGGTATAAATCCATCCCCTGACATATTATGTATAACTGAGACCTAGCTCTGCCCAAATTAGGCTCCATCTCTTTTTGATTATGAATCGGTCTCGATTGCACGTGAATTGGGTAGAGGAGGTGGTGTTGTAATGTATGTTAAAAGAAAACATGAGTTTAATTTGATACCTCAATGGACGGGAATCTTCCCGGGGATTGAGATGCTGACATTACAAATTTATGGTATTTTTGTCACTACCATATATCGACCACCTTCTGGTGAATTGGGAGATTTTTTATGTCGTCTTCAGGACCTACTTGCCTTTATTACTTCCTCGAGAAAGAGGCTGTGTGGCTGTGGGGTGAGCTGTGTCCGGACACAGCTCTCTTTCCAAATTTCAGCAGCATATTTTTTATGAAATTTTTTCTAGTATAGTTAATGTTTATACACCACCCTAACGTGTGTCCCTCTTTCTCCCTTATGTCTCTGTGTTGGTGTCATGTTAATACACATGTCTTTGTTTGAAACCTGACTGTATCTCTAAGACAAAGCTCAAAACCAATCTAGTTCTTATGTATGTAAGGCAGTTGATGAGTGTGAATACAATAAAAAGATAACACACATATGTATAACACAAATATGATAACACGCCAATGTATGATATTGATTGACAGGAAAGTTTAATGGGTAAGATATGCACATTTAATTTTAAGCCATCAGCCAATTTGTTGGGAATCTCTTCCAGATTACCATGTCATGGATGAAATAGGCAAATATGCTTTGAACACTGAAATGAACTATGTTTTAGTTATACAATTCAAGGAATTTCAATCGATGTCATTTTAATTTCACGTATTTTTTTGACTTTGAAATAATATTTTTACTAACGACACATTCATAATTAATGTGTCATTAGTGACACATAGAACACAGACTCGTTAATAGAGATGTATTCGTGTTTCAGGATTATTTTGTACCTTGGAAATGACTGTAAAATTATTTTCATTAGAATAGAGACATACACTTGTATTATCTGTGTAAGGATAATAATGAAAAGAATTTGCAGCTTGTTCTGTCCTTTCTTCGAGAAATTTTCGACATTTATAAAGTAACAACATCCAGCAAAATTAGGTGACATTGAATTGTATATCATTATGGAAGTTTTGATTTGAGAAAATTGCTTAATAAATTTTATTTATAAATGCCTGTGTTTCCTTGGTTGGCAGCAGTAGTTCATTTATTAAACTTCTATGGCACAAACTTTGGCATAACAATTAGTATATCAATGATAAATATGAACATAAGTAATTTATATGAATAAGATACACTTACGGAAGTATGTTCTTTGCTTTTCTGTTGCATTTCTGCTTGCCTATGCTGGGAGTTTCAACGTTTAATGCACAATGTGAGAGTAGTGGTTTAAATCTAGACGAACTGATGTAAAAACTTTTTTTTTTTTCGGACATAATTTGGCAAATCGATGTTGCTGCTTTAAAGTTTTCTGTTACTCTGACTGTTAAGGAAAATTTAATTATTAACAAAATTTTATTCAAAGTTTTCACTTTTTTATTGTTGAAACAAAATGACAATATTTTTTAATATTAACAATAAAAAAGATGGGAAAAAAATTTCAATTTAAGAAAATGCAGTGTTATTCATTTTACAACAATGTTTTCCAATGTTGCATGTGTAATAATGTTAATTGCCGGCTATGTGATTATGGATACAAATATGAGCTGTTTTGTTTTAGCAATTACTCAATAATATATATGGGCAACCCTTAATATATATGAGGAAACCAAGAGCAGTTTCCGTTTTCCATAGAAACTCTGAGCCTAATTAAAAAGCATCAGCAGTTATTAAGAGTGTTTTTGATGCTGATTTTGAAGTTGCGATCAGGAAGTAACTTTTCCTGAGCAAAATTATAATGGGAGTCTATGAATGAAACACGCTTTCTGTGGTTTTTGCAACAGGGACCATTGGTGACCTTAATTCTATTTGTATATAAGAAACTAGAAGCCACGCTGTATCTAATGCATCTGTATTGACTAATGCTTCGAAAGCATCAGAAACACGCTCAACGTAAAAAAATTGTACTTACTTTTTGTATTTGGACATGTTCCTGGTACTTTCAGCGCATTAATCAAGGTATGCTGGTCCTGGACAATTGGTCCAAGGGACTTTTCATCTAAAGTGACGATTGGTCCAACTCTGACTCATCTAAAGGGCCAATTAGTCCAATGCCAACTGGTTCAAGGGACTGTTCATCTAAAGCTACGATTGGTCCAACGCCGATACATCCAAAGGGCTGATTAGTTCAATGCCAACTGGTCCAAAGGGATGATTAGTCCAATGCTGATTTCCCCACCAAGAATGAAGTTTCCAGCGAGTCAGTTCTCCCTCTCACTGAGACTACTGGAATCACTGGCATACTTGGGGGTGTTAATGAGGGTGTAATCCCGTATTGTGATGGAACTTTATATATACATATGAATATATGGAGTTGTAACCTCTATCCCCCAAACCTCATTGAGCCCCCCTTATGAACCTTCTGCATATGCCTATGGTCGAAATTATACTACAGTGGTTCAAGGAACATATGGATGAATTTCAGTTGATGCCTTGGCCACTTAACTCACCAGATCTTAATCCCATAGAGTACATTTGGGATGTCATGCAACGGCAGCTCAGAGTTTATAATTCACAGCCAAGAATATTTGGGAATTATATGACCACTGCTTGCATACCAAATTCAGGTTCAAATTCCTCAGAAAAGTGTAGACCCATTACCCTATGGTGACGTAATGATAGTACATTCATCTATTACGCCATTAAGCTGGGTTTGATTACCAATGGTATCGTGGAACATGTGCTGTTTTTCTGCTCACCATAGTCCAGAGTTTGTTTCCTTGGAAAACTTAAGGTACCAGCTCAGAATGGCCTTTAATTTTCTTGTGCCACAAAACACAAACTTATCACCTTTCCTTGCATTCTCTGTGCATCTACCAAGTGCTTCTGTTATCACAGAACACAGGGAGAAAATGACCTTAGTTGTTGTTGTGCCACAAAACACAAACTTATCTCTTTTGTTTGCATTCTCTATGCATCTACCAAGTACTTGTATCATTACAAAACATAGGGAAAAAATGGCCTTAGTTGTCCTTGTACCATAAAACACATACTTATCTCCTTTGCTTGCATTCTCCGTGCATCTAACAAATGCTTGTATTATCACAGAACACAAGGAAAAAATGACCTTAGTTGTCCTTGTACCACAAAACACAAAATTATCTCCTTTGCTTGCATTATTCGTGCATCTAACAAGTGTTTGTATTATCACAAAACATAGGTGGAAAATGGCCTTAGTTGTCCTTGTGCTATAAAACACAAACAACCCAGCTGTTCATGTTTAATTGAAAACCACATTTCTCATAATTCTATTGATTCTGGAAGGGGTAGTAAGGCCTGACTCTGTAATGTATGGGTCAAAAAGCCCTCGTTTAAACGGAAAATGTAGATGTCGACATTTAATATTATTGATCAGTGTTTAGTTTTGTTTGTAATGTAGACTAATTTTATTGAACAGGTCCAATTAATAGAGAAATGAGACATTTAATCACGAGTCTTCAAAATCACAATCAACAGTTGAAGACAGAGGCAACACGCTACAAAAGGAAGTCATCTGAATCCACTAAGGAAATACTGCGGTTGCAGGTAATTATCCTTAAAAATAAACTGCGGTGAATCCAAACTTTTATTTTTTCTCCCATAGAAACGGAATGTTTGGTTTTTATTTGGTGAATTAGCACTTAAATTTGCTGGGCCAGACATTTACATAGTTGCGATCTTTGCCTTTGAGCATATTGTGATTGATGAAATTTTTACACATTTGCTTAGAGTCAAACTCAAGCTTGTAGTGACTGACTACTCTATTATATCAAAATTTTGAAGTGCTTTCCCGGATTATTTGTATATAGCCATTTATCAGTTATTGTCTTAAAATTTTGATGATCCCCTTTAATGATGTGGTGACGTAAGTTTGACTGCAGCCAAATTTTAACAGTTCTTAAAGCAAAATCTATGTTTTTATGTTAAATTTTGTGACAAACATTTGTATCTTTGCAACATCGTTCTATATATTGAAGAAAAATATATAATTTTATGATATTGCATGCTGTTTAAGGTTTCTTGATTAAGGTATGTGTGTGGATGTTTTTATTGAAAATTTAGATGGGCTGCCTGCAAGTTTCTGCCAAGGCGGTTAAAACTGTTGGTTATAACTGCCATGGCAGAAACTAGTTTCTGCCACAAAAGTGACAATAACCAGCAGGAACCGAGAAAATAATTATTTTGTGCATTAAAAACTCATCAAAGTATTCAGAATCGCAAAAGGAAATTCATTTTAAAGTAAAATAGGTTTAGTTATAGTATTAATCCAAAGGTTACTTTGTAATAAATTCACTAGCATTTAAGTTCAGGCTGATCTTTTCAATGAAGCAGTCTATAGTGTACCCCCATTATAGCAGTCTATAGTGACTCCCCATTTACCAACCAAAGAATGAAGATTTACTATTAGACACTCCATCCATACCCCTCAAATTACTATTGAACTGAACTGCTAACGTATCCTTACTCGCCCAGCTGTGGACTTCAACCTTTGACTTTAACATGTGTAAACCAAATCCTTGTATAGGATTGTGACTTCCTCTTGAGGGCTGAGAGGGGCTTGGATGCCGAGATATACGCCGCCATCTTCACAGCCTCTCCAGGCTGCTTGTACATAGAGAAATGAAAGTGATTTTAAATAAATAAAATAAGTAACTTCAGATGAATTCGGCCAAGTGTCTATTGCCTCTCTCCAATTTTACTGGCTATGTTACAATAGCTGAAGATCAGTTTTGCTGCTATTTACTAATTCAATTTCTTAATTTATTAGGAATAGACCAATAGCTTAAGAAAAATATTCTTCCAGGCTCACCAGCACTGCAGGTAATATGATCACGGCATAAGCAAGATTTACAAAATCTTCATTTACAATTATTTTCTTTAAACTTGACCACCACACAGAAGTTGTGACATTTTCTAAGATTTTACTTGGATAGTGTGTTTCAGGAAAAGGAGCTGATTTTGCTCAAAAAGCTATAATGTGAAGTACAAAATTTGGGTTAGTGACATTAAAGAATTTCATAGTGTTTTCTTCCTGCTCCTGTGACAATTTAGATCCATGGCTTCCCCGAAGGGAGGGTACAAGGGGTGCACTTGCACCCCCTTGGCTTATGAAAAAGGTGGGGGGAGACTGAATCCACAAGAAACTAGAAATAATAAATTTCCCCCACGAAAACTCACAAAAATCTCGCCCCGGAGGCTTTCTTGTGTTGACCATATTTGGCAATTGTGTTATCCCTGCGGAGGGTAATAATACC
The DNA here is from genome assembly GCA_006491805.2 of Dysdera silvatica. Classification (NCBI taxonomy): domain Eukaryota; kingdom Metazoa; phylum Arthropoda; class Arachnida; order Araneae; family Dysderidae; genus Dysdera; species Dysdera silvatica. The sequence continues at coordinate 103,310,069 of QLNU02014802.1, forward strand.
TTAACATCTTTACATACGGAGAAAGAGAGCGTTGTTTCCTGTCCTCATTCGTCTAGCGGTCCAAGACACTCCGGGCTAAACGGAGGGACCCTGGTTCGAATCCAGGATGGGGAAAGCGTCTCTTTTTCTCCAAAACGAATAAAGCTCTAGTTTGAGCTGTAATTAATACGTGGGTGGCAGAAATTATTGTATAAGAAACTAGAACATAACAACATTATTATTCAATTGGAATTTTTCCTGGATGTACCCCATTGCATATAATTCTGGGGGTGCCCATATTTAGATCACATGTACTTTGGATGAAGCATATAAACTGGCATATGATGTTGAGCTGTACCTAGTTTAGGCTGCTTTTCACCTTTTTTTGATTCATTTCTATTTATCATCCATTAGAATTAATCAAATTTCATACGCATCTACAGTAGAAAAGTAAACTTTTTGAATTTTACATATGTCAACAATGATAGGTTTTAAGAGCCGCAACAAGTCTTTTTACATCTTTATTAATCATCTGATTATTTATGACCTGAAAAGTTCCTTTATCATCCATATCGTTTTCATGATCTTCGAGTAACATGGGTGATTCTTTATGAATAATTCCAAGCAATCTACCTAACTTTTCCACCTTATATTGCCAGGTATTTGTGGCTTCACAGTGTTTATGTATTCCTTTAGCCAAGCACCCTGTCTGTAATGATTTCTAAAATATTTCTAAACAGATACCCTATGCTTTAAAACAGACTTGAAAAAATGAACGTGTTTCATTAGCTGTAATACAGCTTGTCCAATTGGTCATAAACATCTAAGACTTTTTTTTACAGCCAGGATGTCAATGCTGTTGCTTTTTATTTTATAGCCACAGGTCTGAAGTAGAAATGATAACTAAGATGAAATAGACCAAGTAAGTTAAATAATATGGCCTTCAAAAGATGTTTTTTAACGAATCCTTGATTTACTCTGAGTATTTTTTAATTATTTTAACATACTTTAATTATTAAAATTATTAATATAAAGCTTTATAATATACTAAATTATTGTAATAAACATATATTTTGTAATCTTTCATTTACTAAATAATACAACACTATTTTAAGTATTGTTATTAGTTTCTGCCACTGGCATGGCAAAAACTAGTTTCTGCCGGCAGAAAGCCAACCTTTGCTGCATGTTTAATTTCATAACTGGTTGTTTTTCAGCCATTAATCAACTTGCATGAAGGATTGGTGCAGGTCAAAGATGAGTCATTAAGTTCCTCGGGATCTTCAAGTTGTGTGTCTTCCAATTTGCAAATTAAAGAAGAAATCGTTATAAAGAAGGAAAAAGAAGAGGACAACAGAGAAGAAGACCCCCCAGATCCCCGTGACAAGGGAAAAACAGATGCCGAAATCATTCGGGATCTGAAGATGCAACTCAAGTAGGGATTTTTTTCTTCAATGATTTATTATCTACTGCATTGCTTTTTAGGAACATTGTGTGACTAAAAGATGGAAGAGGAATGAAGGGAGGGGAGTAGAATAGTGTATGGGCTTTTAATTGTGATTGAATTCTAAATTATTTAACTTCTGAGTGCGAAAGTTGATCGTAATCTTTAATTCAGTTTAAGCTGCTCGTCGCATTTGAAATGACTAAATCATCCTATCGGGGAATAAATCTCTAAAATGATTAAGCAACACCTTCCCAACTGAAATGAAAGCCGATATATATATTTCCTCTTGAAATGTAACACTCATAAAAAAATTTATGAACATTGATTCATAAGCATTGTAATTTTTGAAACTAAGCACAAATTCATAAACATTGTGATTCATGAAACTAGCAGATTCGCCATAATTTAACTCTAAGTATAAAATTATACTCATTGATAGAACTAAGCACAAATTCCTAAGTTTTTATGGTGATGGTACCATGAAAGTCAATTTCATATTATTTTTTAAATAGTACTTCGAAAAATTATGCATGCATCTCCTTTTACTCAACTGTTGAGTTAACAATGTATAAAATTGAACTTGTATATAGTGCTCATGAACTATAATATGATAGGTGATAGATTACTCACAAAGAAATGTAAAGATCACTGCTCACCATAGTACGGGGTTTGGTTCCCTAGACCTTAAGAGGTTCAGATTCCTCGGAAGATTGCAGGTCCAGAGGTTCGGATTCTTCAGAAAACAGTATCAATCAATCAATCAATTTTATTTATGTATATCATACAGATTATGACATACAAGGGATACAAGACAAAATAAACGTACTTAAAATTCTTGCAACCGAGGCGATTAAACTCCGTGATGCTCCATAAAGTATTCTTTTAATTCGGTCTTAAATTTACTTTTTGGTTTCATTTCTTTTATCGTTGTTAAGATGTTGTTTCATAATTCAATTCAATTGTGATTAATATTATTTATACCTATATTCATTCTGATTTTAATTTTGTTAAGTTCTTTTTTATCTCTTGTGTTTTAATTATGAACATTTTCATTAATTGAAATTGAGTTTAAGTTCTTATTTTCGTTTAATCGTTCGTATATGTATGTTTCTACTTTTAAGTTACGTATATTAGTTACGTTGAGTATTTTGTTGTCATATATTATGTCATCTTTTTGTTTCCCTGTCTTGTAGCATAATTTCTAAATTGTTTTATTAAGTAAATTATTAATTTTTTTCAAGTTTGTTACTGATAATTTCACCCACACTATATTTCCGTAGTTTAGGTAAATGTAAGTTAATGCAAAGTAAAGCTTAATTTTTATGTTTAAAGGTAAGATTGTAAAAAGCTTTGTCAGAATTCCGTTAAATCTTTCAATTTTTTTTTTAATTTCGTTTATTTGACAATCTCAGTCCAAATTGTCTTGAATTATTATTCCCAGAAATTGAATTGAATTAACTCTTTCGATGACAGTGTTATTAAATTTTATTTTATTCGGTTGATTGAAAATTTTTTTATTTTTAGTATGAAAAATTATACGAAGGGTGTTTGGAAAGTAGTACCTGTTTGTTAAATAAAAAATGATCACTAAAGATTTCGTAAAAAAAAATTATTTTTATATGTACATACATTATGCTATTTGTCCACATTGTCACCCCGTACATTTAAGTACTTATCATACCGTATAACAAGTTTTTGTATACCTCATCGTACACCTCTGCCGCCAGTCCATTCAGAAATGTAAGCACTGTTTCCTTAAGCTCTTTGTCACTCATTAATTTTTTTCCACCCAAAAATTCCTTTAATTTTGTAAAAAGATGATAGTCACTAGGGGTCAGATCCGGGCTGTAGGGTGGATATTCAAAAACTTCCCACTTAAAAATTTGAAAAAGTTATTTTGTTTTCCCTGCGGTATGTGTTTGTGCATTATCATGCAGGAGGATCACACCTTTGGACAATAGGCCTCTCCTGCGATTTTGAATGGCCCAGCATAATTTCTTTAGTGTTTCACAATATGCATCAGCATTTATTGTGGTTCTTTTGGGCATGAACTCAATAAGGAGTGGACCTTTGCGGTCCCAGAACACTGATGCCATGACTTTCCGGCTTGAAATGGTCTGCTTGAACTTCTTTGGCCTTGTTGGGGAATGAGGGTGATGCCATTCCATTGACTGACGTTTGCTCACAGTTGTAGTGTAGGAAACCCAAGTTTCATACCCTGTCACGATGTGAGTTAGAAATTCATCTCCTTCCCTTGAGTATCGAGTCAAGAAAGAGAAGGCAGCAGCCATACGATTTGATTTGTGTGTGTTCATCAGTAAGCACGCATGGAACCGGTGTTGCCAGATCTGAAGATTAAAAAGTAGCAAACTGTGCTCCAAAAGTAGCAGATTTGAACTATTTGTAGCCCAAACATAAAAATGAATTATTTTGCAACTGGTAGTAATAGCAGCTCCAATAGCAGCCTAGAAAAAGGATGGGGGCTCCGGTCCTCTCTCATACGGCCCTGACATATGACTTTTCAAGTGGCCTCCCGTACACTCGCTGAATGTAGAATATCGCATCTCCAATAACAGCCTAGAAAAACAATGGAGTTTCGGGTTGTTCCCAATACGCCTTTGACATGTTTGGGGATTTTTTTTAACCCTAGGATTTGGCATTTTTAAAACAGCCATAACGCGTTGTGGTTTTTTTTTTTTTTGCTCATTGAGTGTTTTGATGTTTCAGCCTAACAGACGCTTGTATAAGCAGGTCAATATAATCGTTTGTATACTTGCATTGCTGAATGAAAAAATATAACGAAAATTGAATGGAATGCAAGTTAAACTAAAATCATTAGTTTAACTGTGGAAAGTACTGCCAAGTTAACGATTTTCCATGATACGAAGGGTACAAGGAGTATGATCTAAACCTGAATGAGCATGTATCATCATAATCAAGAGCAGATACAGACTTACATTGGGGGGGGGAGGGGGTCAAAGACAAAATCTGTCATGGTCTTGGAATAACACCCTTCATTTATCATGAAAGTTGGAATTTTTTACAGTGAAAAAATATATTTTTGGGGGGTCATGACCCCTGCCACCTTCCCCTGTGTCCGCACTTGATTATAATATAATTACATACTCTAACACAAGAAAGCAGAAAACTTGACCTCACTAATGTGGCTCCATGGTTTGCACCTTTGAGACTATATGGGGTATATTGGCTCGAAAGTTTGTACAGAACTGCGATGTCAAACAAGTTTGGGAGTCACATGACGTCCACCTTAGTAAGATCTCTGTGATTAAAAAGTACCAAAACAAGAATTGAACCACAGAGATCTCATAGGAATTGAACGAGTATCGAACATGTTATGTTTTAATAAAACTATCGTTCACTGCGAATAGAAATGTTCAAAAAACAAAATTTGTATTGTATTATGTAATACTAATAATATTTTGTGATTTTATATATAAAAATAAAAAAGTAGCGTATTTTTCAGATTTATAGCCTGAAGGTAATTAAAAGTATCCCAAAAAGTAGCGTGTCGCCCAATTCGAAATTTTTGTAGCGAGGGAACTTAAAAAAATCGCCCAATGCGCTACTTGTAGCCCAATCTGGCAACGCTGCGTGGAACCCATCTTGCACAAATTTTTCCATATCCCAGATGATCATGGACAATTTCATAAATGATCGTATGAGAAACTTGTGGGAATTCTTCGTAGATTTCATTAAGTGTGTAACGTCAATCCTTTTGGATGAATTCATTAACACACCCCAACAAATCATCTGTAATGACAGATGGACGCCCACTTCATTCACCATCATTGACACTCTTCCTTCCTTCATTAAACCGTCGACACCATCTCCGCACTGATGATTCGTTCAAAACTTTATCACAATAAACTTCTGTTAATTAACGTAGGATCTCACATGGTTTCACATTTTGGCATTCAAAAATCCTATCACAGATCTTACCTCACATGTGGCAGGAGAATCTATTTTCTTGTTTGTTTTAAACAGCCACAGATACAAAAACAATGGTCCTAAAACAACGAAATTTGCGTTATGGGGATAAACAGGTAATGAAGACTGGCTCTGTCTGAAAGAACAGAAGCTCTGATTCCTCGGAAAATTGTGTGTCCAAAGGTTCGGATCCCTCGGAAAAAAGTAGGTCTCGGTACAGCATGACCACTGTAGTCTTTGAGCCACAAAATCACAAACGAACTATATCATTGGCTATGATAAGAATCGTTTGACCTTAATAAACATAGTGTGATAGTTTAGGATATATAATTTGTCTTTATAAATATGCTGTGTTCTTTTCTGAGTGTTATTTCTTTTTTCTCCTTAGAAAGTCTCAAGAAGCTCAGAGAGATTTGAAGCTTTTACTCGATATGTATAAAGGGGCTCAAAAGGAACAGCGGGACAAGGCACAGGTAATTGTTTTAAATGCAGTTGATCTCCAATTACTGAGATTCCGATTAACTGGATCTTAATTCTTCATATAGGAACATCAGTTCTCAATCTGGGGTATGCATCAGGACATTCAGAGTGGGGTTGTGGTGTTGAGTAATGACAAAAATGAAGAGACATAAATAAATCATTAGTTGAAAAATTAATTAAATTAAATGTATTAATTTTTATTGTAACTTCTTATTCATTGATTGTTCGTTTTTATTAAGCCCTGCAGTGATGTAGTGTTAACATATTCGCCAAGCATGCAGACTCCTGACTGTGCCCCCCTCCCCCACCCGTCTCCACTTCCTTAAAAAAAAACATGCTTACTGACTAACTACTCACCATGGTTTGGAGTTTGGTTCCCAAGGCCTTAAGAGGCTAAGACACCTTGGAAAACTGTAGGTTTTGTACATGATCCTTACCGTCTTTGTGCTGTAAAACTCAAACAATTATTTTTATTGCATTGGTTTTGTTTTCCCATCGTTGACCTCTTTATTTGTGATTATAGCCTGTAAATTTTAAATAATTGCAACCATATTATTTACAACTATTTTGCTAGTGTTAAAAGTTCAATTTATGAAAATGGACTGCTAAGAGGTATACAAATGAAAAAAAATGTTGCAACTACTATTGTGGAAAATGACTTGATCTTGTGGTGATCAGCTCTCGATTTAGCAGTTCTGGGGGCAATTAACGAAATTGCCCCCCCCCCCACTTTTTTGTTATATTAAAAAAAAACCATCTTTTACTTTAGGTTTATTTAACACATTTTGACCTTCCCTTCAAGGTCTATATGCACTATGCTGCCATTTAATTACAAGTTTTACAAATAATATTGCAACATGGTGAACTTTCTTCTCTGCAAAATGAATGAATGACTTCACTGTAGTCTATAGACATACCATATGTACGATTTCACCTTGATTGGCACAGAATGACCCTTCCTGTCCCTGCATCACCAAACTACAACCAACCTACTATAGACTGCATAATTTATCATCTGTTACAAACTTCAAAAATTGTTGAGGAAGAAAAGCAGGTAATTTATAAAGTTTTGTTGAGATGGTTGAAAAAAAATTTTTTTTTGTTAAGGTGGTTGATAAAAAAGGGGGTGAGGGAAGAAAGACCGGCATCAAGGCCCTTCTGCGAATCTGGGGCCCTAGGCAGAGGTGAAGTACTGGTGGTGACCATCTTCCCGATCTTTATAATATCATTATAACATCATTGCATGCATTTACAGTTGAACTTGGATATTGCAATTTTCCCATATTCCAGTGAATCCAAACGAAATAAAATTGCCTGTAACTCAAAGGGTTTTTTTATATGGTTAATTTGAAATTTTCCTTTCTCAGAAGTTGCCAAAGAAAGAGATTCCTTGTTTCGAGTTGTATCGTAACGGCATTTCCGAATGAAAATTCTTCAAGTAAATTTTTTTACAAACCTTGAACTTTTCCTGCTCTTTATATAATTGGATCATGTACAGGAATATTGGTGGTTTTAGCAAATACTCAATTATCCGGGGAGGCATACACAGCTGCCTATGTACTTAAATGCCCTAGTGTAATGTTGACTACATACATAGTAATCATGAAATAAGATAAAAAGAATAATACTGTGTTCAAAAATGGATTTCGCCGAATGTTTATCTTTTCCTTTTTTATTGTGTAAATAAATTATAGCCGAATTAAGAATGTTTTTAAAGAAAAATTTCCCTCTGTTCTGTTTTTTTTTTCTTTTCTTTTTTTGAGCATTGAGTGTTAGTCTGATATTGTCCGGTCTTCATTTGATTATCCAAGGACATCCCATAAAGAATATTTATTAAAGCGGGGGAATTTAACATTGCTCTTATAGCATTAGTTGTAGTTCTAATAGACTTTATTCTTAAAAGTGGATTGTTCAATTGCCTGTGACCGGATTAAGTGTAGTAAACTATATTAGAAATAATCATTAGTCCAAGGAGGCTTTAATTACGATATTTGTAATTGAATGTTTTGATGACAGTTATTTGTATTTATTTTCTTTGATGTGGAATGCAGTTTCTTCTTGCCTTCATTTCCAGCTTTATTCGTAAGAGAAGGAAAGCTGTCCATGACTTAGAGGTTTTGTTTCAGATTACCAGTGCAGTGTTACATGAACTGACCCAAAAAAAATTTTTTTTTCCCCTATCCAGTTAATGCAAGCAGAGAAGAAGGCTCGAGCGGAAGTTGAAGAGTTGAGAATGCAGCTAAAGAAAACGCTTGACAATGAAAGAAAAGAAAGGAGAAAATTAGCCGACGAAGAGGCGTTAAAAAAGATCAGACTTTTAGAAGAAAACGTCCAAGCTTTGCAAAAAACGTTAACTTCACAAAAACAGGTAAAAAAAAATTGAATCTTTCATATCCTTTAGTTTTATGCTTTATACACATACAGTAGAACTTCCGTTTTTGGAAAAACTCGTTTATGTCGGGAAGCTTTTGTGAATATCTATGTGGACGTTACATAGGCAGACCCTGTAGTGGTAACGTGCGCAGTTAGCTTACCATTATCCCAGGTTTAACTCTCAACTAGAGTGCTGCAGAGGCCTGTTTTTAAGGCCTGGCTCATTCTTTTCTGGTTTGGAGTACAGAGAGACCTACTTATACATGAGCACCTCGAGGGAGGAGGAGGAGGAAAATGTCCCGGGGGTGCAGGAGAGTTGGGAAGGGTGGTGTCAAGAGCGAATCACTCCACTCAGTCACTATTAGGTGGAAGTGGGGGAGTTGGAAAGGGTGGCCACTGAAACTGTACTGTAAAGGGCGATCAATTGGCAAATGAATTCAGTTTAGAAAATATGCAAACAATTGTTCAGTATTTTGACAGTTATCAGAAAAGTAAATTCCAGAAAACAAACAGGAGATATCCAACAGTAAAATACCCTACTTATATTTCGAGGTTTAGAAAATATATATCAAATATGGGCACAAATATAGAAAAGTATAAAATAATAAAAAATGAAATGTTAGCCAGATTTACAAAAGCTAGGGAAAATTATTTACCTGTTCATGATATAGATTTGAAAAGATGGGCGATCCTGAAATCCCAAGAGTTAGGATTTGAGGATTTTAAATGTTCCGATAATTTTATAGATAATTTTAAGAGCCAAAACAAAATAGTTGCGCGGAAAGTAACAAAATATATCACTCAAATATACACCCAGAATATGGGTAATATAGAAGATAGTGCCATAGAATTTATTTTGATAACGAGAAATGTTACTGCTAATATTATCCCCCAACAAATTTTTAACTCTGATCAAAGTGGTTTTAATTATTTTCTTCCAAATTAAAGGCAGCTATCGCATAAAGGTGAAAAACAGACATTTTCTTTAATAGGGTCTGATTTTGGCAGAACACATTCATATACAATAATGCCAATAATATCAATGAATGGGGAACTGACAGGGAAAATGTTACTTTGTTTAAGAGAAGCTGAGGAAACATTTGGCCCGACTGTTCAACGATTAACAACGTTTCAAAACGAATTTATTTCAACCTTCAAACTTATATATTACATGCTCCAAGTCGGAAAAAATGGACAAAATCAAAATGAGAAAGTGGGTAGAATGTTGTATGAAACCCATCATGTCTCCTCCTTCCTGTGTTTTACTAAACTCATGGACAGGTAGTACAGACCCAAACTCTTATAACGATTTTCCGGAAAATTGTATATCCTTGCAAATACCCCCCAAAGCAACATCCCTCATACAACCGCTGGATGTTTATTTCTTTCGACAATATAAAGTTTGTAAAAAAAAATAACCAATAAAATAGCAATCGATGAAATGGATATTGACATACGACATCGAAATGAGATAATAAAAATGCATTCTTTGGTTCACAATCAATTACAGTCTAAAAAATATCGCCCTATATTACAATATGCTTGGTTTAGGTGCTGTTATAGCGATCATGATCCCGGAAAATTCAAAAATGTTGAGGAAATTTCTTTTGAAATTGAATACAACAATTGTAGCCGAGATAATTGCAAAAATCTGTCATTCTTAAAATGTGCCCACTGTGATCAATTGCTTTGCTTCACTCTTTTCTTTTTTTGTACTGTAACACTTTTACGACATTCCTGAGATGTACACAGTTTAATTTTTCTCATTTTTAAATAAAGAGCATAATTCAACAATTAATCCACAATTTATGGTTACATAACTTCATGAAATAAAATACATTTCATGAAATTTTGTTCACATTTTTTCTAATTACAATAAATGCATTTTCAAATAGCCTACTATTAAGTTTTGTTCACAATTTTTTTAAATTCCATGGTTGCAACATCATGTTATATGCAATGACCACATCCAGGTTGTGTAAATATAGCAACTTTTCATTATTCATACACGTCATTTATTCATACATCTCATATATGGATACTCATATATTCATACATTTCATTTATTCTTACTCACATATTCACACATCTTGTATATGAATACTCATATATTCATTCATTCATTTATTCATTCTCATGTATGCATGCTTATATGTATTCATGTGCTTCTTTTCCTCATGAGATAATATTTTGGAAAAAGAAATGTAAAAGAAACTTGATATGGGCTGCGATAATACGAAATAACTACCTCGAACGAAAACCTGGAGTAGCCTTCAAAATTGTCGCCAATTTCGCCAAATATCTATGCTAAAAGTTCATTTTTCATATTAATTTTTTTATACTGTTTAAATTAGCTGAGACATAATTTTTTATTTTTATCCGTTAAATACGATGATCCTTCATAATCTTACCGACTTCAAACCTGTTTTTGCTCACATACAGTGCGATTAAAAAATATCAAACCTGGCGAAAAAAGTGTCATTTTTGGACTTCAAATATTCATAAAAAATTGCCATGTCATTTTAGCAGACAAATGATTACATACTTGTGATCAGGAAGTCAAGCACTATCATCTTCCATAGGTCTGATCTCAAAGTGCAGTGAACAGCGAAGAGAGTTTTCTTGTAAACATTCAATTTTATTTTAATGCTGTAAATCTAAAATCTAATATACAAAATTTGAATTCCCTACAGGAGGAAGAAGCCTTATTAAATGAGATGGAAGTCACAGGTCAAGCATTTGAAGATATGCAGGAACAGAATTTACGCCTCATTCAACAGCTACGAGAAAAAGATGATGCTAACTTCAAGTTAATGTCTGAAGTAATGAGTGCTTTTATTATATGTTAAAATTATTTGGCCACATTGTGCAATATATTTACGCTGTAAATGTAGCAATGACATATGATGCAAGTGTGGACAAACTTCCGTGTTAAATCCGGTTTTAATACATTACCCCCTCTTTTTCTTTTTTTCACTGTTAATTTTAGTAGGATAGAATTTCGATGATCCAAAATTTTCGGTTGACTAGATCTCAGTCCATCATCTTGATCCCAATAATTTTTAATGTAAGTCCATTTTAAAAATTTGCCAGGCATATATGTATACAATGATGCGTACGCGAAATATGTTCTGTCAATGTACCCCAAATGTGTTTGTAGTACAGATGTGGACCCAGAGTTTAAGCTGGCTCAAAAAATGCTAAAATCGGAAATAAAATTGTGGCAAAATGCTAAAAAGAAAAAAAAAAGAGATTAATTGCTTTCATCGCTTGAAAAATCATATCAATAAAATTATTTACATCAACAATGCTTTGAATTACTGTAAGGGTTGCTGTGAAAAACACGATTTCAGGTTTAGGGAAAATAACAAAACACGAGACAAAGTTATTATTATAAAAGGCAAAGTTTGTTGACAAGATATTAAACAACTGTTGTATTTTGCGACGGACACAATTTTCTTTCTCGCATTTTAGATTAATTCGTCGCATTTTGGGAAAGAAGCGACTGTAGCTTAAACCCTGTGTGGACCAGGGTCTGCCATTTGGTAGGTGGCCAACATCTATATATATGGAGCAAAAATAAGATGTGTGTTGGCGTAATGAAATGTGCAATGTTTCATTAAACCAATTGCTTGAAAAAATGCATTCGCATTTTAGCATCCGCTCCTGTTGACAAAGGGTGGAGTCATGCATCCACACGATATCCCAGGCAGTGCGGCAACGTTCGCCTAGTACGCCGTTAATCCGGGTTCGACTCCCAACAGTGTACAAAGAACGCTTACTCAGAGATCTCATAAAAAGATCGCACTGCTCACTGTAGTCCGGGGTTTGGTTCCCTAGGCCATAAGAGGTTCGGATTCCTCGGAAAACAGTAGGTCCCGGCGCAGCATGACCATTGTAGTCTTTGAGCCGTAAAACCACAAAACAAACAAACAGGTATCCACGATAACAGACAGCAATGGAAGAAGTTCTTATGGTTGTATCATGGTTCGGATGCGATGTTGAGTTGGTGATTCCATTTCAGCTTGTTAACTGGTCTCATTCATACAACAGTTCATCAAGGATTTAAGATCTGAGCTTCTACTCACTGGTCTGAAGTTCAAGCCTAAAAAAATTAATAATTTATTTAGACTTGTGGATCTCTAGGTCCAGAACTCATGTTAGGGAATTGATTCTACCCAAAACGTCCCAATGTGTAAGCTCTTCAGATGCAAAACTTGTAAAGTGATAACGTTTGGGTCAAATAAAAAAAAAAAGTAAGAAATAAGATGCCGAATTGGCCTAGCAAAAACAAAATTCAATGAATTACAAAAAGTTTTGTGCCAGAGAAAATTAAATTTACATCTCAGAATTTTAATTTTAAAACTTTATATTTGGCCTATTCTACTTATGTCTGTGAGATCTAGACATTAAAAAAGACACCAGAAATAAAATCAAAGCTTTTGAAATGTGTACCCTCAGAGGAATGTTGAAATTAAAATGTAATGACAAGATCTCCAATCAGGAAGTGCTGAACAGATCCAACACAAAAAAAGAAAAACTATCATCACTTCAATTCTGAGAAGAAAGTTAGCTTACTTCGGCCACATACTGAGGGGAGAAAAATACCAACTATCCCAACTGGCACTGAAAGGAAACATCGTGGGGAAGAGACCTAGAGGCAGTGAAAGAAGAGGATGGAGGGATGAATTAAAAGCTTCGACTAGACTAAGCACGAAAGACATTATCGATGCCAGTAGAGATAGGAAAACCTGGTCCATATTGGTAGTCAACCTCCGAATCGGAGAAGACACTTGATGATGATGAAAAAAGTAAGAAAGAATTACGATAGAAGAGCTGTATTCCATTTGGATAAGCTGTCACGATGTTGACATTGTGTTTCCAAATTTTATATTTTAAAGTAAAAACTGGAATATATTCAACCCTTTGTTAACTAATAAAATAGTGGGGAAATAGCACAGTTTGATCATTATTGCCATGGCCATTTCATAAACTGCACTTGTCATTGCAATCTCTTAACATTAAGCTGTCCATAAATTATTTCAATTGATATAGGTGTGTCAAAAAATATACCAATGCTATGAAAACTACTTTCCAACCCTCTACTTACCCTTTAAAAAAAAAGTTAAAGACACAGACTGGACCTAAACTAGTGGTCATTGGGTTTATGTGCCAACCTGACCGGTGCACTGGTTTTTAAAAATAGAGGAATTTTTTGATAGAAACAAAAACATTTTTTCACGCCCAACTTTGTTTTACAAGGATTGATATTGTTTAAATGGGGTGGAGTTTACCCCTAACCTCCCGTTCTTGTGTGCTTTGACCTCTGAGTCCAGCGATGCATGAAACTTTTCTCATATTTTTATTTGTCAAAGAAAGAAAGCAGTCAACGAAAAAAAAAGTGGTTGTGGAAGCATTAAACCTTTGCACTAAACTGGCTCCGCTGGAGCGACGTTCAGTATATGGCTTTGAATTCCTTTGGCTAAATAGCCTGGAGTGCAAAGGGTTAATGTCTCCACACACCCCTTTCATCAGCTAGAAAGCTCTCTCTTTTATGTTAGCATGATATCGTAGATTGTTATAGCTTGAAGCATGGCATCATGAACATTTAGATCATAGCAATTATGATTTGGTTAAGGCGATTGTGTGCATGTCTGGAAATGTGTATTCTTCACTTTCAGAGGATTAAATCCAATCAAATTCACAAATTGTTGCGGGAAGAAAAAGACATGCTCTCTGAGCAAGTGTGTACATTCAAAGGTCAAGTCGAAGCTCAAAATCAGGTCGTTCGAAAATTAGAAGAAAAAGAAAGGTTATTACAAACGAATGTGGCGACTGTCGAAAAAGAGCTTAGGTAACTTTTACGTTTTCTTCTTTAATGGGATTTGGTAACTTAACCGTATCGTTAAATTTTTTTTTTTTTAAGTGATTTAACTGAATATGGATGGATTATTTTTTCTGTCATTAACTAAACTGTTATTTTAGTGATGTAATACACTTCACTAACATTTTTAAATCTATGATTTCTTTACCAAATACTTTAATAATAGAACACCCTATAATGTTTTTTGCTTCTCTATTTTCCTAGCCGTTAACTTGAGTTTGACTCCCAATGGTGCAAAGAACGCTTACTCAGAGATCTCAAGGATTTCACTGCTCACTGCAGTCCAGGGTTTGGTTCCCTAGCCTTTTAGAAGTTTGGATTCCTCGGAAAATGGTAGGTCCCAGTGCAGCATGACCATTGTAGTCCTTGAGCCATAAAACCACAAACAAACAAACAAATAAAAATCTTTTTTCCTAGGGCCCATTGTGTGGTGGTAAGGCATTCACCTAATGTGCCATTATCCTGGCTTTGATTCCCAACGGTAAAAAAAAAAAACTTGTTATAGTCCAGAGATTGGTTTCCTGGGCCTTAAGAGGTTCAAATTCCTTGGGAAATTGTAGTTCCGGCATAGCATAACCTTCGCTGTCCTTATACTGTAAAGCTCGCAAACGATCTATTTTCCTACATTATTGGTCGAAATTAACTTTTTAAATCAGGTGCACTAAATACTAGTTAGGTGTACAAGTAACTAACAGAATAGAAAGTAAACCTCAACATTAAAAACAGGTAAAATAGCAACTATATTTAAGCATGTAAACTACAACAAAATGCAACTTTTCAAAATAATTGAACATTCGTATGTAATAAAAAAAAATTCAAAGCAAATGCAGATACATTGAGAAAATTATATAAAATTATTCCATAGTTCACTATTCTTGAAAAAAAAAAGTAAGTAGCCATAGTTTTGAATAGGTAAGTGCACTGTGTGCACCCAAATTAAAAATTTACGTGCATGGATAAAATTTCATGTGCACAGTGCACTCATGCACCTGCTAATTTTGAACCCTATCCTACATCCTTGTGATGGCGTTGCTATAGTATGTTTCATTGCCATTCGAATAATCCTGGTTCGATTCCAACAGAGATACCTAATATTTGAGAATTTTTTTTTCTACAGACCTTCGGTCCTGTGTTCAATTTTGTAGGTCAAAGGTGCTTGTGTTCCTTAAAAAACTGTAGCTAGAGCAGCATGATCTTAGCTGTCCTTGTGTCATAGGGCACAAACTATTGTACCATGTGCTCCTTTTCTCCATATATAACCTTATGCAGTAGAACCTGCCTGAAGTGACCACCTTTGGGACTGGACTGCAGTGGTCACTATATACGACAGACTCGGGTATGGGCAAAACTAAGACTCTTAACTCTCTTATAAAAAAAATAGTCGCATTATTCAAGTGGTCACTTTACCAGGTTTTTGTGCCTCGGTGGCTTAGCGGTTAAGCCACTCCATATCTAGTGGAGGGACCTTAGTTTGATTCTAGGCTGGGGCAGTGTCTCTTTTTCTCCTATGCATTAAAGCTCTAGTCTGAATTCAAGCATGAGTGTCAGAAATTACTATCTGTAATAATTTTCCCCCAAAAGAAGCCTCTGTAGCCGTGTGTGTTGATCATTTGAAGATTGTATTAACCCTGTAAGGGGTAATAAAGTCGTACATCAACTGTATGACGTTGACCTTGTTACTGCTTTCACTCTTTGACATTGTCGGGTGTTAGGCTGCCAAGAAGAAGAACCTGTATATTTTTTGATTTAAGAATTGATACCTATTCTGATTCACAATCCTCATCAAGGGTATTTCGAATATGCAAGAAAAATTTTCAAATGAGCCTTGTTAATGGAGTTGGAAGTGTGTAAAGCTTTGGTGTTGTCATGTAGTTGCCCTCGTCATTTAGAATTGGCATAAATAACAAGTCACAGTTAGGCAGTTTATGCTCATTTATTGTTTAGTTTACAAGCGAATGTACTTGCACTTATATCCATCATTATATGAGAAGTTTGTAGAACATTCTGCAACTTACTGAGGTACAATATTGCTGCTAAAATAATCTACACTGTGCCTTTCAAGCCTAGGGGCAGGCAGCATCGTGCCGTTGGTAGCATTTTTATCTTGCACGTTATAGTTCATGGGTTCAAATTCCAGTACCGCTATCTTTATATTCCTTTCTTCGAGGAACATTGAAATGTCATTCAAGTCAATTTCTGTATGCCACTAATTAATGTTGCATTGTTTATACTATACAAACAACGGTATTTACATAACAATACTAAAACCTTAATGAGACTCATTTGGAAAAGTTTCTTGGATATTCCCAATATTCTTGGTAAAGGCAATAAACACAGGCATGAGTCTCGATTCTTAACTCTAAAAACACCTAGGTTCCTTTCCCAATAAGATCACCCGTATCTTTGAAGAGTTTCATTTTCCTCATTAACCTTGGACTTCCCATTGCTTGCGGGTTGGTGCCATTCTTCAAAGATGATTTTCTCTCCTCGAAACATCTTGTTTGGTGCAGAATAGCCATTACTGTCCATGTCCATAAAAATTCAACCAGTTAATTCTCCTCCAAACATACTCCCCGCCAATTCTCCTTCCTTTGATTCTGCACTCAGCGTTCCATTTCTTATTGCATATCTTCATTGGTCTTTCTTCCCTGAATTTGCTGTCCTTACGCCATAAAAAACAACCAACCCACCTTCCCTGAGTTATACCTCAAGAGACTCTTTATTAGTGTAAGCTTAAAAATCTCTTACATAGCTTCAAAATTATCCCAAGGTCAGGTCATTGCTGAAGCTCCAAAATTTAAGCTTTCTCTCTCTTCTCTTCCAATTTTTGATATTAGTTTTGTTGTTTATTTCTAATATCTCTCTACTTCCAGTGTTTTTAGCCAGGTAGTCATAGGCGTACACAGAAAGCTCATGAAGGGTGGTGTTATAGAGCTACAACTCATATATTTTCTTATGTTAAATATATAAAATTCCGTTGCAGTGGAGGTTGCAACCCCCGTCAATATCCCTCTGCATATGCCAGTGTGGGTCGCATAGTCCTAGATTCAATTCCCCTCTGCATATGCCAATGTGGGTCGCATAGTCCTAGATTCAATTCCAAAGGTGTGGCAGAATACATGCCCTTCTTTTCTACCTATGGTAACCCAGTATCTCGTTTCCAGAGCATCTGAGGTTAAAATTTTTCTGAAAACTGTGAGTGCCAGTGCTGTATCACCTTAGCTGTTCTTGTGTCATGAAAAGCAGAAAGTGGTACAACGATGGTAAAAAAAAAAAATATAGGTGTGAATCCAAGTGGTAGTGAACGTTTACTGTTATTCTACTGATCTGTATTTTGAGGTTTGATTTCCAAAGTGGCAGGGGTTTAGATCTCTCGGTAAACTTTAGGTTCTGACGTGTGTCCGCATACCATGCAAGATTAAATAAAATCCTGTTTTTATTGAAAAAAAATTTGGTAAAAAAAAAAATTCAGTAGGGATGGCAAATTAATGTATGTTAAATGTGTAATTTTTCTTTCAGCTTAAGGCAACAGTCAAATGAAATGCAGAAACGAAAATCTATAGAAAGCGCACAGTCTTCGGCAGACTTGAAACTTCATCTTGAAAAGTACTTGTCACAGCTGAAAGAAGCGCAAACCACGCTCGCAGAGAAAACTTGTGCTGTTCAACAGGAAGCATTTAAGACAAAACGACTTCAGGTAATAAGTCCTTTCCAAAGGAAACTGGTCTTATAGCTACATTTACTGGCAATAGCTAGATTTGAGCCATTTTGCTCAAATTTGTAGCCAAGTAAATTATGCCAAAACGATTAGCATTCTAGCATAAAAATGCTAACATTCTAGCAACTTAAAATATGTTTGAACGTTCAGTTACTTTGAATTTGTATGTGAATTATGCATATGGTTTGGTTATATGTGTATAGTTCAAGTTGTTTTCTTTTGCGATTCAGAAGTCGTATTCCAATTAACAGACCGTAAATCTTACTTTTTAGATAATTACATCCCAAATATTTATTTCTCAGATGGAAAATCTCCCTAAGTAAATCTAAACATCTTACACTACTCCTCTATCACTTCTACACTTTTTTATTGTTGGTTTGAAATTGAAAGGTTTGATTTTAGAATGCATCAAGGTGTTCATGTATCAAAATCAAAGGTTCCGTGAAGAAATTTTCCATGTGTAGAAACAGTTTTTCTATGTCATGAATGGGGATTTCGAGTCACAGGGTTTATTAAAACTTCGATATGTAGAAATTCTACAGTATATATATATAATATTCTTTTATTTCTTAATTTAGTTTAGTTAGAGTTCTTCTGGATATCTAATTAAAATTTTATTGTGAAGCAAGTTTGGGATAATACTTCTAGAAAACTTTGGACTAGGAGCCGACGAAAGGCACCTGAAAAATTTTACCTGGCGCCTGAATTTTTAAATCAATTCTACATACATTTTTTTAATATTTCAAGTTCCCTTACAGAAATTTCAGCACTATCGTCAAAACGCCGAAATCACAAATGAAATCGTAGATTGCTTCTTAACATTTAGAATTGTTGTCATAAAACTTGCAATTTTTCTCTTTTTTCAAGTAAACATATTCACAGTTAGAACGGTTCAGGTTGCAATTTCTTTAGCTTATGTACAATGTTGGTAATTCATGCAAAACATTGAAATTAACGGTAGCCTATCCAGCTGGATTTGTGTACCGATATCACTTTATAAGGCAAATGACACTTTAAATGGGCCTCCAATAAAGGACTTTAATCCAATCAATTCCATTGATCGTTGGTATTACAAATTATACAATAGTAAGTAAAATTTTTTTATAGTGTTATCATTAATGATACCTATATCACACCAACGTAATAAATTTATAGAACCAAGCATTTAAATCCCATACCAATACCATTAACCACTGCCCAATATGTACACATTTTAAATGATGTAAATGGAGTAGTTATAAAACACAGCATTTATAACACTCCATTTAATATATAAATGAAGAATCAATAAATTTAGACAGATCATAGTTGGTCTGAATAAGAAAGAAGAATTGGACCTGCAATGTATAGACATTGATTGGCGTTATGAGCCAATAATCATGGGTTAAACGATATTTTAAGGATCCAACATTACCCATGCAATGCAGACATTATACAGGAAGACCTGTTTGTTTATAACCATCCATGTGGTAAAAAATGTTTGGTTTTAAATGGTTTTCCAATGAACTATATAAATAGGACATTTGCAAATTTCATCGCTAGAAAGAAATCTTAAATGTTTCTTATAAAGAATAATCATTGCAATTAAATACATCTAATCGCAGTTCTCAAATATAGATGGAAGCACCTGTTCATTACTCCTTTTGGATATCTGGTATTGCTTAGTTTATAAGATGTGGCAACACTTTCAAAACTGCCTTTGACTGATCATGTGCTATCTTTTTAGTTACGAGTTTGAATTTAATTTCTACATTACTGCTATTACAAGGTAATTTAACCACTTCCTATTTTATTATTAATAAAATATGCTTGCAAAATTCTAAAAATGTCTAAAAATGAAAAGTTTCTGACACTGAATAAATTCATCTATATTTTTTTTACATTTGTGGTATTACTTGAACTGAGTTTGTTGAATTACTACTTGTAAGTTATTCAACAGTGTTACTTTGATGTGAGATGTATACAGGACTTTCTATTTCTTTCTATTTTTTGTCTCTTTCAAACAAAAAATTTGTTTTAATCTCTGCCACATGGATGGTTATAAACAAACAGGTCTCCCTGTATAATGTCTGCATTGAATGGGGAATGTCGGATCTTTAAAACATTGTTTAACCCATGATTATTGGCTCCTAATTCAGACCAGCTATGAGCTGTCTAAATTTATGAATTCTTCATTTATATATATATATATCTTTTATATATGTACAGTGGTGTGGCTCTGGTAAAAGAGCCCTGGCGCTCCCTTTTACGAGATAATAATTTATCTTTATGTAACACTTGTATGTTGTATAGTTCGTTCGCGGAGAATTGGCGTGCGGTCCCATTAGCAGACGGCTTGCTTCATTGCACAGTAGAGGATAGAGCGACTTACAGAACTCGTTTTTCGCGCGGAAAAAACGAATTCCGGAAGATGCTCTATTCTCTATTACAATGAAACAAGCCGTCTACTAACGGGACTGTATGCCAATTCTTCACGAACGAATTATATGTAGGACTGAAAAATAAATGCCTTGGTTCCACAAGGCTGCCTCGACTACGCCAATGTGTGTGTGTGTGTATATATATATATATATATATACACACAATGCGTGCTGTTGGCTGCTGAGAAAAAGTTGTTGGTGCCTGAATTTTTTTAAAGTTTTGTCTACCCCTGCTCTGGACAGTTATTTTTTCTTAATGTTTAACAAATTGTTTTTTGTTTCTATACTTTCAGGAAGAAATAATGAGCTTAAGAAGAAAGGTTGAGAGAAGTAAGAAGTTTGAACTTGCTTCAACGGCCGATGAAGTTCTCATGGAGGAAGTCAGGGAATATAAAGTAATTAAATTAGCTCAATTAAATATAAATATAATTAAAATATACTTTATATATTTTGGTCTCACAATTATTTAATATGTATGTACACACAGCAAATCTTGATCACGCATACTCATGAACATGCTCAAAAAATTAAGGAAAAAATGCAAGCATTATTGAAAATAGCACAATTGCACACTAAAAGAGATTGCCAATTATATAGCCCTGGCACTGAAACTCTGGTTAGAAATACTGTATATAAAAATTTAATCCTGTTTGAACACTATCGATGCAATTTAAAACTACAGTTCATTCATATGATTCGAAAAGAACTGTGAAGTGTGTGTGTATATATGTATGTATGGAGAATCACATTTAACTCACTGATAGGTCATCAGCTGTATTTTCACCATCCGGTGGCGAAGAGCTAAGATTTCAGTGTTATGTTTCACTTGGGTCATGTGTTCTGTTCCCCGACTTAAAAACTGTATGTACGGTTTCATCTTGCTTGGCGCAGAATGACCATTGCTGTCCTTGCGCCATAAAAATACAACCAACCTGTATTTCCAAATAATAGGCAGTAATGGTCTGGGCCATTCTACGTCAGAGACCACTATGGGGAATTTTTCTCTATCACTGTGCAGGTGGCGCTTCCTGTTCTATGTGGACAAAGGCTATTCCCAGAAAAGTATTTAAATATAATTTTGTTCTACAACTTCAGAGTTTGCTGCATGAGGAATACATATTTGTACTAGTAATGTGTAGTTCTTCAAAATTGTATTGTCTGCACAATATTTCTACTAATATTTTCCGATTTTCGGATTATTTGTGAAATTAATGATCTGTGATGGTTGTGTCACCCTTTATCATAGATAATTGAATGTTTATTGAGTATATTATTTATTATTATTTCTATTTAATTGTCCTATGTATTAAAGAGTTTTTTGAGGTGCCAGCTTAACACACAATTAGGTAATTCATGTAAGATGACAGCTTATTACATGGGAGAAAATAGCTCTCATATACGACAGCTTTCTGCAGATGAAAAGGTAGCTTAACACATGTTGATCACTCAATATAGCCGTAATATATTTGTTAGTACATGGCTAATGCAAGGTAGTAGCTTAATATTCATTGTCAGGTAACTTGTACAAACGGGGATGACAACTTGGCGTTTTGTGTGTCAATATCATAGTAAATAGTGTGTGAACATGCAGGCATTATTATGGCTCGTTGAGTTCCATAGTTTTAAAGTTTTTGGTTATCATAGTTGTAAAGCGAATGACCACTTTTTTTTCACTTGTACTTATGCATATAAAAACTTAAAACATATTTGCAATTATGATATGCAGAGTTAGTACTCGTCCTTGGGGAAAAAAAAATTGCAAAGTAAAAATAATAAATGAATAATGCCGTTTAACTGAAGACCCACTTGGGAATAAGGCATGCACCAGAAATTATAAACTTTTGAATGAAATTTAAAAATGTTATGAGCGTCATGTTAGCATCTTACCTTAATAGCAAAGCTTGGTGGAGGAGTCATGTTAAGTTATGGATCTGATCTGAGGTGACCAGCTGTGCATTTTTGTGTAGGATGTAAGACTGTGCAGATGACTACTGTGCACTTCCATGCAGGATGTAAAATTTCATAGGGGGCCTGCTGTGCATTTTTGTATAGGATGTAAAATTTCATAGAGGGCCTGCTGTGCATTTTTGTGTAGGCTATAGAACTTCATAAATGGCCTGCTGTTTTATGTAGACATAATACTTATGTAGACTTACTTATACTTATGTATTTTTTTTTATGTAGAATATAAAACTCTACAAAAGACCTGTTATGTAGTTTTATGTAGGATGTGGAATTGCACAGCTGGCTTATTGCGCAGTTTTATTTAAGATGTGAAAGTGCACGGAGAACCTGCTTTGCAGTTTTTGTGTAGCATGTGAAACCTCATATGGATGGTCTGCTGTGTAGTCTTGAAACATAAAACTATGTTTTTAAAAGTTTTATGAGGAAGGCATTGATATTTTTGATAGCTTACACAATTTATCGAGTGAAATATATTATGGTTTTAATTAAACTTTTTTTTTTAGCGTATATCATAGTATTTGTTTCGTTTTAATAAGATCTGTAAGGGGTTGTATCTATGTATTTTTAGGAACAACTGACTTGCCCATCTTGTAAAGTGAAAAAGAAAGATGCTGTGCTTACAAAGTGTTTCCATGTATTTTGCTTTGACTGTTTAAAAACACGATATGAAACAAGACAGCGAAAGTGCCCCAAGTGTAACGCTAATTTCGGAGCCAACGATTTTCACCGTTTATATTTAGCATAAAGAAAAAATTCCAATCATTTGGGAAGAAGGTGGCTTTCTGCACTTCATACTCAATTTTCTTTCCCATTCAGCAGCATGTGACACTGCGGGAGAAGTCGACAGTTTATTTATTAAATTTTTATTGTGTCTCTACACCTTGAGTTGTTCTGCATAATTATTTGATCTGCTTCCATTATTTTATGAATCAAATTATTTAAATGATCGACATTGCATCTTTCATGCTTTAGAATCTGCGGTTTATTATTAGACTCTATTTTAAGCTAACAAGTAAGCCGCAGAGTTAGTTTTTCTTCTATGTATATACTTTTATCCGTTTGTCGTTTTGATTTTGTATGTCTTCATTTTTTTTTTTTGAAAAAAAAAAAAATCTGGCGACATGCTTTTATAATTTCTTTGTGACGTAATCAGAACGCTTTGTTATGATGAAATAGATTGTATATATACAAATAAAATAATAATTTTTTTTAAAGTATTTTTGTTTTAAATCTTCGAGGGATTTCGTATTTAAAAAAAAAACAAAAAAAACTAAACCTGATGTAAGACTAGACTGGCATTCTAGCCCATGTTAAAATCCTTTCTGTCCATGGTTACATTGTATAATATCTAATAGTAATGCTTAATATAATAATTAAAATGGAAAATACAAAATATGGTGATTAATCGTTCATTCGGAATTTTAAACTGTAAAAATTAATTATAAACTTTTCTGAAACTGATAATAGAACTTTATAAATTGGTTTTGAAATTGTCTCTAACATTTCACGAAAATCTTTTTGAAAGTTGATTTGGAACTCTAATCTGTTTATCCCAGCATTTGTATTCAGATGTCGTTTAGTTACAGCACCATCTCTCTCAAGAACACCATTCTAATTAGTGACTATTTCCATTCAACAACGGGATTTTTAGATTCCAGTGAATGTTTCATAGAATTAATATTTTAACGATTTCTCTCCTTTTATCTTTCTTTAACCTCACTCTTCTCATCAATCGGGGACAGTGTTCTGCCATCGAATGCAAATGCGCCGATTGGATGTCTGAAATGGTAAGGCATCCTATGTATTTAAAGATAAAGTGTTTTTTGTTTAAGTTTAGTTTTACTGGTTGAAAAACAGCTATGAGTGGGAACATTGCCTAAAATTTCATGCCAGGGCATTCAAAAGTGTGCAGAAAAAATTTTAATAATGGAAGAAAAAGGGAATTCAATTTCAAAACTTAACAAACTTTTTATTTTTATTAATAACTTTAATTTATTAATTTTTGTTATAACTTCTGATTCTTCAATGTATATCATGCATTGATGGTTTCACCATTTTCTCTTACATTGCTTCTAATTCTGTTGTCATCTGCTTTGTACCTTCTATCAAATACTGGGATTATACCTTCTATCAAATACTGGGATTATACCTTCTCTCAAATACTGGGTCATTTAAAATGTCCATGTCAAAGGCTTGAAAAAATTGTTTTTACTGTAAGCTCGTACCAATATATCTAATCATTATGTAGAGTTTTGATGTGGTCTGTCATCCAGTTTGTCTACAGCTTTTGGTTAGGTTAGTTGATTTCATTTGTGCTCTGCAATTTTTAAAATGGATAAAACTGTTGAAGAAAAGAGTTTGCCTCTAATTTTTTGTTGATAGCGAATTCTCTTGTGTTAAATATGTTGGTAGAAAGCCTACAGTGAATCACCTTTATCGAAAACATGAGCATTTGAGTGGTACAAAGCATTCAAAGAAGGCCAAGAAGTGGCTGAATATTTGCCTCGTTTCGATCGACCTTCAAAGTCCTCGACTAATGAAAGCATTGATAAAGGTAAGGAAATGGTAATGGAAAATTGTCATTTAAACTTAAGAGAGTTGGCGCAGGATCTGGGCATGTCTCATGAATATGTTCATACCATTTTAGTTGATGTTTTGGGCATGAGACACGTCATGGCACGGCTTGTTCCAAAGGAGCTAAATTTTCTTCAAAAAAATCACCACAAACAGGTTAGTGAAGACATGCTTGAAAGAGCCAATTTGGACCCTACATTCATGAAGGGTGACGAAACATGGGTTTATGAGTTTGACATGCAAACCCGCCAACAAGCTTCAGATTGGCCCTTCTATAACGAGCCGAAACTGGAAAAATGTGCCAAAGTTGCTTAAAAATCAAAGTCAAGTTAACTGTTTTCCTTGATTATCTTGGTGTTATACACTTGGAATTCCATTTGGAAGGGCAAACAGTCAAATAACATCATCTAGGCAATATGAGACATTTGAGAGAGCATATTTGCCGGAAAAGGCCAGATTTATGGACGAACAATGCTTGAATTTTTCAGTACAACGATGCACCACCCCACACATAGACTTTTGTATGCAAATTTTTTACCAAAAGCTCAACGAACGTCACTGATTTCACATTGATCACATTGTGTTCACTAAATATGGCCCTATATGACTTTTTTTTTTTTTGTTCCCAAACTCAAATTACCACTTCATGGAAAACGTTTTGAGTCCATTAAAGCCATAAAACAAAATTCGGAGAAGGAACTCTGGGCCATGTATTAAAGTGCCTATAAGAAATACTTAGACAAAATATTTTTATTGGGATAAGTATATCACATCAAATGGGACCTATTTTGAAGGCGGCAAAATAGATTTGGACAATTAAACCAACATTTTGTGTTTTATTGAACAAGTCTTGATATTTATTTGACAAAAGGTGTATCTGCTTGTAATCTATAAATTTTAAATAACAGCAACTGTATTATTTACAAACATATTACTAATGTATACAGTTAAATCATTCCAAATCTTAATAATCAATACAGTGAAATCGATTTATAATGATATTCAAAGGATTGAGGAATGGTACCATTATAGACAAGTTATTGTTATAAACAAGTTAAACCTGATGCAGTCTATGTCTGTCGGGAATGGGCAAAATATCATCACAGACAGATGCCACTGCACTAAGAGTATAATTTATGGAATTGGGCTGCCAAGGGGTATGCAAGTAAAACAAGTTTTGAATTTCCGATCTAGAAGGTTAGCCTACTTGGTCTTGCAATTACAAGGTATACTGACTATCTGCATAGGCGTCTCCAGAATTATATGCAATGGGGTACATCCAGGAAAAATTCCAATTGAATAATGTTGTTGGACTGTAGTTTCTTGTGGATTCAGTCCTCTTTTCCCCCTTTTTTCATAAACCAAGGGGGTGCAAGTGCACCCCCCACTCGGGGCACCCATGGCTATGTGATATTGTTACAGTGGAAGCTCCATTATCCAAATCGGTTGGAACTGTCCATGTCTATAATTCAAAATTCCCATCTAATTGAAAATACTTGGTGTAATTCTCTTATCATAACCGATGATATAATTGTATAAAATGATTAAATATTCACAAAGAAAAGAATGGTTTTCTGGACCTGATGGGAAAACTATTCTTTTATTTGCGAGTATTTAATCATCTTAATTGAAAATACATCAATTCATGGGTCCAGCACCAGTTAAAGTGCAAATTAGAAGCGTATTTTTATGATGGATAAACGTTTAATAGGAACGAATGTTTTTATTTTAAAAATAAATGCAGATTCCTGATTCTTGATCTTAAAATTATTTATTTATTTGAAATATCTCTCATAAATGTTTGAAGTAAAGTTTTGTTTGCCACAGTTTGAATAGGATCGCCAGTAAGAAATAATTTCTACAAAAACGGACGTCAGTTAACAGGGAGTTGCTAATAGAAGGGGGTTGGATAATAAAGGTTCGTTCTCCTGTGCTTCTGATCATCCTGGCTTGCATTGGCCCCAATCATAGGCGTACACAAAAAGTTCATAAGTGGTGGAAGGGGTTACAGAGCTACAACTCATATATTCCTATGTTAAATATACAAAATTTCATTGCAATGAGGGGGTTACAACCTCCCCCCACCCCAAACTATGTTTATGGTCTCAATTAGCCTGGATGATTGTTATTCTACTGCATATGCAGGTTGTTCCTCGCTTTGGAACCCTGCTTGTTGTTGTTGTTTATAGTTTGTGTCCCATAGTTTGGTTCCCATGGCAGAAGAGGTTCAGATTCCTCGGAAAACTTTAGGATCCAATACAGCATAACCTTTGATGTCCTTGCTTCATAAAAACACAAACTAACAAAGACTCTCTTCAAGTTATTTTTTATAAAAATATCCTTCGTATTTTTTGAAACATAAAGGCCATCAAGGTTGTCTAGTAATAGAAGTTTTCAGGCTTTTTAAATTTTCAATAGAATTTCTATTATCCGGAACTCTCTGTTAACTAGGGTGCATTTTCGAATAGCGATGATTATTTTTTTCACCCATATCTGAATGTCAGGTGCCAGTGAAAGGAAAGGAGGTGACAAAACTTTGCAAGTGAGCAATTCTCATGTTTGGTCGTTTTCTCAAAGGGCTTGTGTGCCATGGCTGAAGCAGCAAAGGAAGAAAAAAAAACTTTTTTAATTCGACAAAATTCAAAGCAGCTCAGAAATAATCCAAATTGTGTTCAACAAGACTTTATTTCAAACCTTTGTGAGAAGATTTAAATAGTTTCAAGATTAATATATATATATAATCTGGAAAATATTTATTTTTAAAATAATGATATTTCTTTCCTGTCTTTTGGCTTTTGTGCCAAAATTCTGAAGGCCACTTGTGAATTATTTGTATATAATTATTTATTGGGTATAACGTCACAATTCCAGTGGTCCTTGTTATAATTGAGTTTCACTATATGTCCATTGCAAAAATATATACTTCAAATTAGACTATAACTGGTGCTAAATGCCTGAATTGAAGATTTTTTAATTGTCTGAAGTTATCAATTGACCTACATAGTTTTTTTCTCAATTAATTTTGATAGTAATGGTTATACTGTACTCCAGAGGTTCTGCTAGTTGAGGTTTAAACAGTCACTGTGTTGAATTTTTTTTATTGTAGTAAATACAGGTGGGTCTTTGTATACGTCCTGTTTAGATGCGAAAAATCTTGCATGGTACACATCCTTTGTTTGGAATACGACTCGTATGCTAGGATGTATGAGTCAAAATAAGTTACAACACCGCACATCACCCTTGTTTGCCTCTCCCTATCATGACAAAAAAGAGAAAACACTCCAGTATTTCAGAATAATGAAGTTTTATTGGAAGGGGACTCTCCTTCTAAACAATGACATCTTCTTTTCCTCCTTTCTCAACACCATTTTATAAGGCACTAGACTCTTTTCAGCAAGGTAAAGTGAGGTTAAATTTTCATTTATTTCATCTAGTTACTTTTGTATTTATGTATTTTAATGTTGAATTATTTGATACAACCCCATCCATGTATAATATGCCAATAAGAATAGGATTTTTTCATGGAAACAAATTAATCATTCTACCTTTGTTTTTTTTTATGGAAAAATTTGTTTGGTACACATCCCCAAGGTTTTAGAACAGATTAAGGTCGTATGCCGAGGTTTTAAATATTTGTTTAGTTCTTTTATGCACTATTGTGTATAATAATCTTATTCTTTCGAATACAGGGTGATTCAAAACCACACTTTAAGGGGAAACAGGGAACACTGAAAGAAACCACCTTCCATGAGTATATAATATGTAAAATGAGAATATGCTTGTATCCCCCCCCCCAGTGTAATTTCCTTGTAGTGGTGCATTGATAATGTGTTCATCTAGTGTGTGCCTTTGATGTCCTACAGTGGCACAATGTGGTAACACGTTCGCCTAGTGCACCTAGTCGAACCTGGGTTCGACTCCCAATGGTATACAGATACTTACTCAGAGATCTCATAAATATCTCACTGCTCACTGCAGTCCGAGGTTTGATTCCCTAGGCCTTAAGCGGTTTGGATTCCTTAGAAAAGGGAAAGGAATGTCCAAGAGGTTCAGATTCCTCGGAAAACAGTAGGTCCCGGTGCAGCATGACCATTGCAGTCCTTGAGCCGTAAAACCACAAACAAACATGTTTGTTTGTTTGACTCCCAACAATGCCCCCCCCTAAAAGAACATGACCAACTAAGAACTGCCCATTGTATCCTGAGATTGGTTCCTTAGTCCGTAACAAGTTCAGATTACAGACCCTTTAGTGTTGCAGTTTGCTGTAGTGTTTTTTAAATCCAGGTCTAACTTCCAACAGTACAAAAAAAAAAGCATACTGGCTAAATGCACCGTGTAGTCCGAGAGTTGGTTCCCTAGGCAGTTCAGATTCTTTGGTAAACCAAATCCTTGTACATCATGAGCTTTGTTGTCCTGACCCATCGTAAAGCACAAATAGGTTCAGATTCCTCTGCAAAATGTAAGTCCATCCACTGACCTGCGGTGGCCTAATTACAATGCATTCCCTTATCATACTATTAACCATGGTTTAGCTCTCGATATTATTATAGAACACATTGCATTTTTCTACCCGACATTGTCCAAAGTTCAGTTCCCTTAACATTAGATCTGTGGTTTCGGGCACAGCATTAACATCGTTGTCCTTGCACCATAAAAGCACAGACAATCCTATAACTGCCCATAATTCAGTATGCAAATCCCAGGCGTAAAGAGTAATCCCTAGGGTGTAATGACTAGGTTGTCTGAAGCTGAATGAACTGGCTGTTAATGTTGTGCTCTTTAGGACATAAGGCGCAATATAGCCTTTGCTGTCTTTGTACCATAAAGCTCACACACAAACAGTAAGACATACATCAACCTAACGTAACTATGGGAGAAAAACAGACAATTGCTGCATGGTGGCCCAATAATGATCTCTACACCATAGGGTAAAGCACTGGTGTATGCAGGGATTGTAACCCCCCATTGCAATGAAATTTTGTATATTTAACATAGGAATATGTGAGTTGTAGCTCTGTAACCTCCCCCCCATTGAGCTCATGATCCCACCCTTACAAACTTTCTGCATATGCCTATGGGGTTAAGTCTTCAAACACAGAGGGATGAGCATAGTTAGTGAGGAGCACACACACACATGGTGAAAAGGTCTTATGGGCATTTAAAGTGTTTAATTAAAACAAGTTGAATATCATCCAGCTTTAAGAACAAAATTTGGTAATGGGGAGAATGGGTAACAACTTTTACAAGGAAGACACAAAAACGAGAGAGAAAAAATTCAAGAAACATCTACAAACAGTATAAAATGTTCCCATATTAGAATACACAATGATGATTATTTTGGCGAACTATCACAAGTTTTCGGAATTTCCATGACCTTATAACCAAAACAGAATAACGTTAATGCGATACGGCTTGCAATGGGACTTCAGAATTTTGACGCAATACCCTAGTTTTTACTGTAATAGAGGATGTTATAAGCAAGTTCAACTGTACATGGTTATATATTTTAATTATAGTCTTCAACGTTATCATCCATGTACGTTGCTCATATATTTCTTATTATGTGTACAATTTAATGGGTATCTCGAGTTGAATAAGTTATTACTAAATAGGTACATCATTAAGTCACTAATAAAGCTCTTGTTCTTCTCATTTTGTGATGCATGTGCTAGGGATAGCCAGTTTCTGTATATCCATAGGTCATTATATGATATGTGTGACTACACAGAATATTCAGTCAATATTTAAGACTATTTCCCTGGAATTAAACAAATACAGGATATATTTTGAGATGCAGTGAGATCTGCCTGCAACGATGCCCAAGGAAAAAAAATATCATTATGGACAAGGTAGAACATGATGATACTGTTGTGACCTAGGGGAAATATCATTATGAACAAAATTAACTATAGTCGCTACTTTCATTTCAAATTGTCTTTGCAACCCGTTTAATGAGACCAATTAATTGTAAGACTATGTGCCCGTGAAAGCAGTTCAAAATGCTATTTTGAATGCAGCTTTTTGTACAACAACAAGTTATTAAAATTTAATGATAAGTGAGCATGAAGGCCCGCTAGATGCTTATTATGAGGGAGGGGCTATTAATGCTACAGGGGGGCTTAAAGTTCTTTAATATTTTAATGTATTTTATTAATATATTCAATAACATAAATATCTAAGTAGGCTATTATATTTAACATCAATGAATAAATTTCTTAACTTAAATTTTGCATTAAAAACTTACAGAGGTAAACTAAAATTTATAATTTCCCTTATCTTTATTATAGAATACATGAAGACTAAAACCTCCATAAAATGCATGATGTACACAAAATCTACAGTCGAAATCTCTTTTGAATATATTTTTAACGTTAAGAACAATTGCCACTGTCATGTACAATTTTATACGAAATAAAAAATTTAAAATAAAATTTATTTTGAAAAACTATTTTCTGTGGGGGGGCTGTAGCCTCAGGCTGGCAACGGCTCTGTGAGCATGCAAAAGTAAAATAAATTTGATAAAGTTAAAAGAGTAAAATTGGGGAGGTCGTGAAAGGCCGCAAAATTATATATAAAAATAAAAATATGTGGAAATGATGAGATAATACAATAGAAAAACTTACCAAAAAGTACATACAAAATCCAACTGGTGACAAATTTTTAGCTATTATAACAGCAATATTCAAGTTTATGTGTCCACATTATAGATTTGTACCAGAGAACAGTTGAAATGCAATATGAAACATGTTGTGTATACTTAATTTAAAATTTCCACTTCATGCTATTTGAAACTTAATTGAAGAGACTTTCCAAGAAAGGCTTTTAACATGGGTTCTATGTCGATGTTTTGCTCTGTATACAAACTTCTAAGTTTTCTGTGTTTGGTTTCTATGTTTAAATGGACGAGTGGCATTTTTGTGTATGTTCATTTCACACAGTATAATGTTTCTTCGCGATGTTTTTTTGGGTTTTTTTCACACTTTTTGTATATATCACTGTGGCAATTCATTCTATGCTAAATGAACTGTTATTCATCAGGAAGATTACATTCCACTGAAATTAATTTTAGATGAAATTCAAGTGCGTATGTCGTGGTTCTCATGAAATTCTTCGTTGTCTGTATGCATCCAATGGATGTCGTCATCTGATACATGAATACTCTTGTTTACACGAATAAATATTTTGATCATCGTCATAGTTTTTATTTTTATTTATGTAATCCAGTACAGAGTCAATCCTCGTTGACGCGGACTACTACCTGAATCCCCATCAAATTGTATAGGAAAGTACCTGTACTTTTAGTTCCTTTAACGTGAAATATCGTTTAACACGAACTAATAATCACAGTGGCCCTTGGAAAATCTCCTTCGCTTAAAACGAACGAAACATGTTTTCCCAGGGTTTCAACGCAAACTTCGATTGTCAAGGAATTTGAAAATGTCTCTAAAGGTCAAAGGAAAAACGACATTTTTCGGTCAAACCTGGAAAAGTCATGGAAAAACCTTCTTGACTTCTGTTTTGAATTGCTGAACCTTCTACGTACGTAAAGTCATTTTTCCTGCAACCGAAGTTTAGTTCAAAATTACTTGCAATTGGTCTGGGAAATTTTGCCGGAAAAGTCAAGGCGGAAATCTTAACTTCTATTTTGAATTGCTAAATCTAATACGAATGTGAAGCCATTTTTTCCGCAACCAAAGTTCAGTTCAAAATTACTTGTGATTGTTCCGGGAATTGCCAGAAGTCAGGAAAAAACTTTTAACTTCTATTTTGAATTGCTAAAGCTTCTACGAACATGAAGCCATTTTTTCGCAACCGAAGTTCAAAATTACTTGTGATTGGTCCGGGAATTTTGCCTGCAAAATCAGGAGAAAACCTTCTTAACTCCTATTTTGAAATGCTAAATTATCTACGAACGTGAAACCATTTTTCCCGCAACTCAAGTTCAGTTCAAAATTACTTTTGATTGGTCCAGGAATTTTGCCGGCGAAGTCGCGGAAAAACCTGAAAAAGTCAGTAGGGTTCCCATTGTCCTTGAATTTTTTTTTTCCGAACTCGGAATGCTTGAAAATTGCGGAATTTAAGGAAAAATCTCTTTTTTTTTTTAAAGCTTTGACAGTGCTGAAATTAAACCTATCCAGGCTGCTTCAGATACGTTCACCCCGTTTTTGCGGTAAGATAAAAATTCCCCGACAGAAACTAATTTACAATAATATACTTCAAACCCCTGCTTAGCGGTCACCCTTAGATACGGACGCAGACATTGTTTTCATGATTTTATTCTATCAGGTTAGAACCCCTGTACGGAGAAAATACATCTGAATTTCGGCCTTCACTAATGACGTTTCTCGCAACACGAAACTAAGAATAAGCAAGGAAAGACCTATAGAGAATTTCCACTCTCGTTGCCGAAGGGTGACAATTGCCTTGGATTCGTTGATTCAAATGACTAACGCTTAATACAAATGAATTTTATTTTCATACACATGTGTATAGATTACATATGCATACATGCATGATGGATTAC
This sequence comes from Dysdera silvatica, assembly GCA_006491805.2. Classification (NCBI taxonomy): domain Eukaryota; kingdom Metazoa; phylum Arthropoda; class Arachnida; order Araneae; family Dysderidae; genus Dysdera; species Dysdera silvatica. The sequence goes on from QLNU02014802.1 coordinate 103,343,381, forward strand.
ATGCTAAAACTATAGGTTAATATACATACAACCTAAAAACTTTAGCCATTTATGTTTCGTTAAATAAGAAATATTTTTGAGTGTATTTTTAAATTGTTTTATTGGTATAACATTTTTATTTCGTCTAGTATGTTGTTCCAAATATTTAATCCGTAATAATTTATATTATCTTTTCCATAATTAGTTCGAATATATTTTGTTTTAATTTCTTTTTTATGACGAGTATTTTATTTGTGGTCTTCTTTTATTATTTCTATTATGTCTATGTGTTTTCCTTCATTTATTCTTTCGTATATATATTGATATATTTTTAATTTGTGTATATTTTCTATATTAAGTAGTTGATATTCTTCTCTAAATTGAACAATTGATTGATAGGGTGGTTTTGACTTTGATAATAAATTATATAGTGATACGCTACGCGAAACTAATAAGCAATTATCAATACAAAACTATCGCAGTTAAAAATATTTTTTTTAAAGTAGTTTTTTTAATCGTTTTCTCGACTAACACACGGGTCCTATAAGCGTAACGACGGAAAAGCGTTAGATTTAATCTCGTAATTGGAAATACATTTCGAAGGAGGAGGACTAGAGGGTACAACCCACCCACTACTATGAATTTTTTCTCCAAGACAAATAAATTTTAATATTTAACGTTTTGTTGTAAATTTATCATATTCAACAAATGTTTGTGTTCGTTATATTTGTCTTATGCGCTCGGAAATACATAGATTTCGAAATAAAGTACAGTGAAAATCAGTTATAACGACCTCTAAGGGACCGTTCAAATTCGGTCATTATAAACGATATTTTTTAAAAATCAGAGTATAGTAAAAAACTTTAGGATTTTACAACTCGTTTTGATAATAAAAAGCATTAAACTCATTGGTTTTTAAAATTAAATAAAACAGAGTTACAATGAATTTAATTCTATAAAAAAATATATGTACAAGTTTTTATAATTAAGTAGTTAGCGAAGACCAAACGTTATTTACGGTTAAGACCGGAGCATTATTTACGATTACAACCGAACTTTTGCTTTCAGTACACAATGAGAATTTCGTATTGGCGCACTAAGTATATAATAAGTTATTTATTTAAAAAAAAATTGCAAAGAATACTGAAGTATATAGCATAGAAAGCAAATGTGATCTATAACATTTTTTATATTCATATTACTAGCAAATTGGCTCTAGGCTGAAAGGATAGAATGGGTGCCTAAAATATTTTTCCATTGCGATACTCAATCGTTAAATCATGTTTTTTGAAGTTCATTATCTTTAATATTCAGGAATATCAGCAACGAAAATTTCTCGGACATTTCTAAATAAACAAGACTAAAATAACTCTTAAATTTCAATAACACAAGGTCCCTATACGTGATCTCAAAATTTTTGTGTCCACTCGGTACCGGTGTATGATTGCCAAGTCGCGTCGTTATATCCGATACGAATTTCCCTGCTTAGAATCTTCGTACACTACAAAATCGTCGTCGTTATATCAGGTTTCGTCGTTATATACGATGTCGTTATAACCGATATATTTAGTATGGAGTAGAATAGGAAATCAAACTTCCAGTAAAAATTTTGTCGTTATATGCAGTTGGTCGTTATAACCGGCGTCGTTATAAACGATTTCCACTGTATTTAAATGATAGAAATGTAATATTTTAGCTACTTCTGAATGACACCCCCCCACCTCTTTTACGGACTAATTTTTCTGTTCAGCGAGTGTCCGCTAATAAAGGGGTTTCACTGTACACAGACACTAAGGATAATGAACTGCAAAGAAAAACCGTAAGTTACTGATTACATATCGCGAAGACCACGTTCTTTAAGCAGTAGTTATTCTCTGAATTTCGGGATCATTTTCAAGACTCCAATTTCATTTTTACAGATGGATCCAAAACAGAAACAAATGTAGGTTCTGCATTTGTCATTAATAACAGTGCCATTGCAGAAAAAATCCCCCCATCATACTCCATTTTCACAGCAGAACTTTATGCCATTTCCATGGCACTTGCGTATATTTCAACTCATAGCTTAACTCATTGTATCATCTGTACCGATTCTCAGAGCTCTTTAAGAGCCCTGGAATCTTTTAAATATTCACCTCATCCTATTTTATCCAAAATCCATTCACAACTGCAGCACCTGCACAATCATTCCAATATTAAATTCTGCTGGATCCCTGCTCACATTGGTATCAAAGGGAATGAGGCTGCTGATGCAGCTGCAAGGGCAACGAACTCACCACTTGCTTCTAGCCAGCTTCTTCCTTTCTCTGACCTGAAACCAATTATCAAGACCTGTGTGAATCAAAGGTGGCAAGAAGAATGGGATCATCAAACCAATAACAAATTGAATAATATTAAACATACAATTGGTAACTGGCCCTCCTCATACCGTAAAAATCGGAAAGAGGAGGTTCTCCTTGCTAGACTTCGCATTGGGCATTCCCATCTCACCCATAGACATCTGTTGGAAGGAAAACCAGCACCAATTTGCCAAGTGTGCAATGAACCCATGAGTGTTTTACACATTTTAACTCAATGCCCCTATTATAGACTTGCCCGCACTCTTACTTTTAACTCTTCATCACTGTCTGACATTTTAAATGACCATGCTGACCATACGCACGTTTTAAAATTTTTAAAAAGTACTGGCTTTTACTACAGTCTTTGATTTTACCATGTTTGGCGCAGTATAGCCCAGATGCTCTTGCGCCATAAAAATCCAAACATCCCCGTTCTTTAGGGGCTCATCTTATCCTATCGGCCCAGGGCCCATAGAAACCTTAATCTAGCAGTAGTTTCGGTGAATTCCTAACGTAATGGATAGACCCAGGGGCGCCGAGAGCTAACGCGGGCTTTCAGGCTCACTTCGGCCCGGCCCCATGAACTCGTCCCTGGCAGTGTCATAAATATTTTTTTCAGGCCCCCCCCCTCTCGTCGGCTCTGGATAGACCTGATGTGTGATACCATTTGTCTTTACAATCAATCATAAGCTACGAAAATGAATACCGAGACATAACCGCCCACCCTCTACCTTTAAAAATTTAGTGCATCAATTGTCTTGAAAACATAAATTATGTTGCGATCTAAGCCATTTTTGGTGGGGGGTCATTTCCAGTTGAAAAATAGAATACATAATGAGAGGAAGCATTGCTATATACAGGGTGGTCCTAAACTATATGTCAAAAATGTAAAGGCAGGTAGAGGGGACCTAAATAAGCAGATTTCGTATAGGAATGTGTGTGCGGTAATGACACATTAAAGCGCTAGCTTGTAAAGCAGTATGAATCACAGGAAACTGAAAAGACAAGTAAAGACAAAAGAAAACAAAAATTTATTAATAGTTTACAAGAGGTGCTCGAAAGAGCGGCCACCAACAGCGATACAAGATTCACAGCGACGGCGCATGGATCGGCGTACATTAGAAAAGACGTCAGGCATGTCGATCACATGTCCAGCAGCAACAGACAAGCGGGCAACAAGATCTTCTTCAGAAGTGACGGGACTCTCGTACACCAGGCTTTTAATATGACCCCAAAACAAAAAATCCAAGCAGGTTAAATCAGGAGGACGCGGTGGCCAGGGACCTGGACCGCCCCGTCCTATAAAATGCTGGCCGTAGACAGCGTCCAGGTGATTCCTGACGTTTCGACTGAAGTGAGCTGGGGCTCCATCGTGCTGGAACCACATTCGTCTGCGAACAGCTGGAGGAACATCGACGATCCGGCTGATTCCTATCCGGGAATCGCTCCCTGTACATCCTTTGAGCAGCTAATCCATTTCCTTGTGCAGCCCCATACATGAAATGCATGTCGGCCAGCTCCGCATTGGTGAAACGATGCATGCTGCTCGAGATCCGTGCGGGAAATGATGAATCCAGCTAGCGAAGCGCTTTTATACGCCGCAGTCATCAGCGCTCTCTACCGGCTCAAGGCGACATTACCGCACACACAATCCTATACGAAATCTGCTTATTTAGGTCCCCTCTACCTGCCTTTACATTTTTGACATATAGTTTAGGACCACCCTATGTATATATTTATATAAAACATTTCCTTTTTAAACTCATGAATGCGTACAGGGGTCTGCAAAGCCCACCGAATATGGTTCAGAGAAATTACAATAGAGTGTTGAGGCAGACACCCTATACATTTAATTGGGTAAATCATATGAAATTACTTTGTAAATAATTGAAAAAATAGGGGATATATGAAGAATAATGATATGGAATACCACTACACGAGTTTTGATATAAATGGAGAAAAAAGTTAATGCGCCTTTCTAAACTCGTGGAAAGTATGAAAACATATTTAAATTGGAATTTGTAAAAAGGGACATGTTATGTGTTAAATGAATGGCACATATCCCCCTTTTTTTTTTACAAATTCCGATTCATTTACGATACGAACTAATGGCAGTTTCCAAGGGAAGTAAAGCACACAAATTAAACAAAACAATTATAGTTAAAAAGTTTATTTTACAATTCGTAGTTTAAAGAATAAATTAAAAGTAATTGTTACGTGGTTTGAACATCGTTTCTCTCACAAACAGTTCATGAATCCTTTGTTTTAATTTAGTTACTTTAAAATTGTTTACCTTAATTTATCTTAAACCACCTTTCGACAATTGAAGTGTCGCCATAAAATTAATGGATCTTTAAAAAGTAAATTTAACGACTATCTCAAAACAAGAAATAGAATGCGGAATTATTCTAAAAAAAATTGTATACATAAACGAGACGCAGTAAAAATAAGTAAAATCACAACATGAAAATGGTCAATAT
>QLNU02014802.1:103348278-103372506 GCA_006491805.2 Dysdera silvatica
AACGGAATGACCCTAGTTCGATTCTAGGACGGGGCAGCGTCTCTTTGTCTCCTATATCTAAAAAGCTCTAGCTTGAGCTGCTTATAAGTGGGTGTTGAAAATTATTCTTACCATCAATTCCTTGAAATGCAGAATCTATATTAGGAGGTATTCCTCGCCAAGGGTTTATATCTCTTGGATAGTCCAGTTCAACTGTACCATCCTCTTCGTCTAACTTCCAGTAATGTCTTCCACTAAATAAATACGTCTTGCCATTATGACCCCACACTAAAGCTGCATCAATCTTCTCCAAATGAGAAGGGAGTCCTAGATCCGTAATGGGCCGAGGATATCCCTTCATCATCTCGTTTGCGCTGAATAACCAGTATTGCCTTCCTGGAAGATATCTTAGTATTAGTCTACATCAAAAACACCAAACGTTATTGAATTTACTTCGCTTAATTTTGCTTTCTATCTGCATCCTTATAACCTAATTTTTCAGATTGCAATCTTAATCGCTGCTGTCTTGAATACTTTCTTTACGTCATCAACAGTAATATTTTTATGGCACTCTAAATGTCTTCAATGATATTTATACTCTTACCGTTCGTTAATGTACTTACTTTAGAAAAATTAATAAAGATCTCACTGAAGGTTCTGAAATATCTTTGGGTGTAAAAAGGGTAAATTACGTAGTTATAAAGGGTACTGTTGGGTTTCATGTAAGTTCGGGGTTGATCAAAAAGTTTGTTCGTTTTTAAGTAAATATTTTCTTGTAAATTGTAAAATTAATTGGTTTTTTAGTAGTAATTGTGTATTGTATAAGAGCTCTCAAAATACACTCTAACAAACTAGTTTCTAATGAAGTGAAAGATAACTAAATGCTACTAGAGGCATCCCACGAAAAATTCGAACTTTTTGGTCAATTTAATGTCTAACCGTAAACAGATGTAATTAGACAGTTTAATAATTAGATAAGTACCATGTATAGACCAAAAAATACAAACACAAATACAAAAATAATAAAATGAGTTTAAAATTTTGCCATAATACGTACCAGTAAAAAATACAATTTTTGTGTCATAAGGTCTTTCATACACTGCATCGATCTTTTTGAGCTCCTTTGGAAAATCTCGCCAAAATCTGTTGACGGGTGCTGGATAACCCCTCTTCAGCGTTTTATTGAGGTTTAGACGCCAGAAGTACTGACAATAGAAAGCATAACCTGTACCATCAGCGTACGCAGAAAGATCATACGGGAGTATATGGTTATAAGAGGGTTTACAGAGCTACAACTCCGTATACAGTGCACGAAATAAGTATAAGGACAACATATAATTGAATGAAAATATACTTTATTTTCATTTTATCAAAATGAACTTTTTGATATTTATGAGCTATAATATCACATTTTACAATAACATCTACAAAACATAAAACAACAAATATGAAACTTACAAAAGTTGACCTCATAAAAATTATCACGAAAGAAATATAGAAAAAGTATAAGGACATATTCTAAATTACATATGATTTCTCTTAATAATCAAGAAAACAATCTTTGTTTTCAATTACTTGAATAAGCTGGGAAGTCATCGATGCTGAAAATTCTTTTAAAGTGTCTATGGTAATGTTATTCCAAGCTTGTTCGATAGCTAATACAAGATCCGGTTTACACTGATATTGTGTGCCATTTTTATAAACTTCTCAGGCTAGAAGGCCCCATAAATTTTCTATAGGATTCATATCTGGACTCCTCGCCAGCCAATCAAGTAAATTTACTGAATTGGCTTCAAACAAGAGTTTTGCACTCTTAGAAACGCGTATGGCAGCGTTATCCTGTTGGAAAAAATAGTCACCTGAAGTCATTAGTGGGGCCTCAGGTAACAAATTTTCACCGAACATATCAACATATTTGTCAGAGTTCATTTTGTAGTTGATAAAGACTATTGGAGTGGTTCCGTTTGCTGCAAAAGTGCCCCCACCGTATTGACGTTTGGAAAAAACTTCGTTGGTTTTACGCAGATTATACCAAAAATAGGGACAACCGTCTGGCCCATCAAGGTTGAATTTCTTTTGTCTGAAAAGGTTACATCATTCCATTTTGGACCGATAGAAATGTTTTTTTTTTTGCAAAGTCCAGTCTTCTTTCCTTACGTTGCTTTGTACAAGGCGAACGTAACATTAACTTTCCATACCAAATATTCGGATGTTTATTCAAAACATTTTGAACTGTTCGTGTGGAACATGGTAAATCCAAATTTCTTCTAACGTTATTTGCAGTTTCTTTTTTCTCGCAAGCTTTTCTTACAACTATTCTTTTCTGTCGATGCATTAGAATTTCTGGTCTTCCTGTTAGTTTATTCATTCCATACATTTCAAATTCTTTTAGAAAATTATAAACTACACTTTTAGATCTTTTAATTTTTTTCGAAATTTCATGGCCACTCAATACAGATTCTTTAAAAGCAAGAATTTTCTCTTTTTCAAGGTTAGAAAGGTGAGTTAATTTTGGCATCGTACAAAAATCGTGCAGAAATGAGGCAAGTGTGAATTTTGTTTAGAAACCCAGTCTTTATATTTGAAATGGTCTTTTTATGTTTTCAAATATGCAAACTTTACTATAATTTTAGATGAAAAATCAGTTGTCCTCATATTTTTTTCCAAGATCATATGGGTTTAAAATTCACAAAGTAGATTTATACCTATCTATTTTTGGAAAATTTAACTAATTTACATGAAAAATAACTTAATTTTATCATGTTTTTCCCTAAGAAATTTGCATACGTTTCCGTCTAAAAGATTTCTAGATTTGGCGGGTTTTCGCTTGTCCTTATACTTTTTTCGCGAACTGTATTCATATGTACATGACTTTATTGCAATAAGGAGTTATAATCGCCATCAATCCCCCCACCCTGTGTACTCCAGTGACCTCCATATCGTACAGTTTAATAGGTAACAGATTCAATTTTTATAAAACAAAAATCGATATTATAAGGAAATATGAGTGGAAAATTTTTAACTTACCTGGTCTTTGAAGAGAAATACTTCTCGCCTAATGACAGAAATGGCATCAACCGTGGTGTTGCACGGATCTGGAGGGATTGCTGAATTTTCAGCAACTGTTGTTGGAAGCATGGTTGTCACCGTTCTTTCTTTATTGACATTTGTATAATGTGGTGTTGTGCTTGGCTTTGTTTTGCGCGACGTCCATTTTGTTCGTCTTTTTGTTGAAGTTGTAGATTTGGTTGTAGCTTTCTTTGTAGTCGTCGTTTTAACCGTTGGCGTGGTGTGAATTTCAGGATATTCATCTGGCATTGTAGCCCACTTTTTTTCATTTTTAGTACCTGATAGAAATCATTAATATCTTACAAACGCTATGTATTTATCATATTATATATTCATCATATATTATTTATTTATTACACATTATTATATACTCGCATTCAGTAAATCGCCCTTTTATTTTATTTCCATGATGTTTAAAGTTTCTTGAGACTTCGAATGTTATTTTTAAAGATTATTATCTTTTCTTATTTGAACATTAATAAACATCTGTAAATTGCTATTAACCGAGAATGGAACTGCAATAGCATATCACAGTAACGTTTTAAATGGTGCCATAACTAGTTAAAATACTAAATTAGTGAGAATACTAAAAAAAAAAAACTTCTTAAACCATACTTTTTCCCCCAGGGATTGGATATTTTATTGCGCAAAGAAAATTCTAGATGTGGCTCAGTTTTCCAGCCTACGGTTTCAGTCTTGTTTAAGAACCTTGAAATGCGTTTCACTATACTAGTTCCTTTCCTTTTTTTTCCAATACACAAATGCCATCATGAAAGTTTAGGGCAGGTACACACCCACGTAGTCTGACATTATAGAAAGGGATTACTATCGTTGTAGATTTTGCAACTTTAGGTTTATTTATTTATATTTAGCGCAGCATCTGCAAACTATCTCTATCAGGAATGGAACCAGGGATAACGGCGCACTAGGCGCATTGCTGCTGCATCGCCGCGGGTCTCAAACGTTCCTTAAAATTGTAAGTCATTGCCCTTAATATGGAGCATCTAGAAACATAGATTAGCAAAGTAAAACCAGCGCGTTTATAGAAAAGAAATTAACAAATTTTGGAACATTAGTTTGAAATTCATGTTAATGTTTCTGAGATAAAAATATTATAAAAAAGTTCCTTCAACTGCAAATATAACTGATCAATTTCAGACATTTCTTACATCTTTGCATTTATTCTTCTAACAGACGTGTGAAATTAAACCGCGGACTGATCTTGGATATTTTTCTTTTTCCCAATTAAGTATTATTATTCGATCAGAATATAATTTTGTTGATTATAGAAGGGATGAAGTCCCTTAGCCTCTCCCTTATTGACTAATACGTTAATAGATCTAATAAGATACGTTAATAGACTAATAAGATACGTTAATAGACTAATACCGTCCGAATCACCGAAAGTCCAGATTGGACGAAATAAGCTTTAAGGTATTTGTAAAACAAGTTTTAGATGGGTAAAACTATTAAAATCCATGTTTTTTTTTAATTATATAAACGACTTCCTCAGTCTTAATACTACAACGTGGGACTACTTTTTTAACCTACGAATTTATTTAGGATAAAAAACGAAACGTCCCATTGATTAACGTTTGAAGTTTTTAGTTTATTGATTGTATGGTACTAAAGAAAAGATACAGTAGGTTTTAAAATTGATGCACGATTTTTTACGATTTTTTTTTCTTTTGAGGTCCGTCCGAATTAACCGGATGTCCAGACTAGCGGGGTCTGGATTAGCGAGACTGTTGTGTATGTAAAATTACAATTTATTTCAAATTATTGGGAGGTGGGTTCGGGCGATTGTGTACAATGTTTATCGAATGATATTCGATATCGCTGCTCTCTGACGAAAGCGGCGAAAAAAAAATACATTCTTATTTCATACTTTTTGTTCATTTTGGAGTTCGACCCCTTCCCCCCCACAAAAGAAAATATATATATGCCACTGCCCAGGGAAGGGAACATGGGGGGGGGCCCGTTCAAGTGAGCCTAGGGGCACGCGTTGACTCTAGGCGCCCCTGGAGACACATACGGGACCGGACATTTATTATACTACCGTGTTACCTTCCCTAAAGGACACCTCCGAAGAAGGGACAAAAAGTGGCTATGTTCATCGAGTTAGCTTTCCGTTAAATCGTTATAATTATAGTAATAATAAATTATAATGATTTGTATTTTAATTAATTTTTATCTCCTATTTTTAATTTAATTTCATTATCTTCTCTTTTTTAGCGTTTAGACTGGAGAAGAACTTTATTTTGTAATTCTGAACTTGGTCAGTCTTTTTGTTGTTGTGTTATGTCAAGACGTTTCTGAGGGCGTCTGCTTGGCCCACGGCCGCTAACACCATAAATACGCCCCTGGGCACGAGCCCCATATAACTCCACACTTATATCTATGTTAGAGAGAGAGTTACTAAGTGTTGCAGATGGTATAAAAATTTATTTCGTGGGAAACCGGGCGATATATCATGCGTATGTTTCGAAATTTGCCCTAAGTTCTTACCGCATCATATAAAGTACAATAGTTTCCATAAATTAAGCAACAAATGGAAAAAACGTGATAACTCATAAAATATACAACCAATTTGGATGAAATTTGGTGAAAATCTTTATCATACCATATGTAACTAAAAAATGTAAGAACATGTGATACAAAGCATTTACATTTTGTATAAGCTATACAAATAAAAAAAAGTCAGAAATACAGGTGTCACAATGAAATAGTAAAAGTATCTCAATACAAAATGTGGTTACCTCAAACAGTAATACAGGCCCGACAGCGTTGTTCCATGCTGCTAATGATATCAATGAGTTCCGTGGGTAGCAATGTCCATTGTTCGCGCAAAGCAATTTTAAGCCCTTGCAGGGTTCGGGGATGGGGGTGGAGGCCAGCAACACGCCTCTCGAGAGCATCCCAAACATGCTCTATGGGATTCAGGTCGGGAGAGCGTGCTAGCCATTGCATTTCGATTATAGTTCCCCCCCTCTTCAATTTACAGCTGCACGAGACGAGCTGTGTGAGGGCGGGCATTATCTGCCTGCAGTACAAATGTATCGCCAATAGCAGCCGCATACCGTTGAACAACGGGGTCCATGATCTCGTCTCTATACCTCTGAGCCTTAAGGTTGCCATGAGACAACACATAGAGGGCAGTACGTCCGCCTAAAGCTACGCCTCCCTATACAGGCAAAGTACCTCCACCATATGTGTCCCTTTCCTGCATAAGAGAGGGCTGATATCGAGTACCAGCCTCTCTCCAGATGAAAACTCGTCGAGAATCACTCTGCAAAGCAAATTTCGACTCATCCGTGAAAAGTATGGACCTCCACTGATTTCGAGTCCAGTTCTCATGCGTACATGCCCAATTCATACCTCCCCCTCCTGTGGCGAGAAGTTAAGAGCATGTATAATACTGGTCGCCTAGCGTACAGTCCTTCTTCATGTAGCCTTCTGCGTACAGTCGAAGCTGATACAGTCCTTCCTGTAGCTGCAGCAAGCCCAGATCTGAGATGAGTCGGAGTAGTAATCCTGTTTCGCCTTGCCGAAAGCCGCAAGTATCGGTCATCTGAGGAGGTCATAACCCTTGGCCTACCTTCGCTGTATCTTCGGGAGGCTGAATTCCTGGTTCGGAACTGTTGCCACACTCTGCTGACCACAGAATTGTCGATGTTCAGCCATCTTGCAACGTCCGTCTACCGTTGGCCAGCTTCAAGTCTGCGTATAGCTGCGTAATGTAATTCCACTGGTAAATGACGTCTCGACGTCATTTTTACAAATTGGCTATCTCGAAATCTTTTCATTCACCATCGCACATTAATTGGCGACTCACTGCAAAACAGCTAGTTTTAAGCTTTTTCGCATTTGCATAAATCGACACCAGCGCCACTCGTTTGCATCCTGTATATCGATGCTACATGCCTTTTCCAGTAACATACGCAAATTCCGTGCATTTTGAACTACATTTGGCCAAATTATCACATTTTTTCCATTTGTTGCTTAATTTATGGAAACCAGTGTAGTAATAATATAAGTGAAACAGTACTGCTAAAGTGCTAAAAAAAGTTGCGGTACTAAAAGAGTATTAGTAAGAGTAGTAAAAAAAAGTTGCCATAGTAAAGTAATATTAGTGAGAGTAATAATGGTAGAATAGTAAGGGAAGTTATAATATTAAAGTAATAAGGGAATTGGTGATAGTAAAGTAAGAGGAGTAGTAATAATAAAGTAGTAAGAGAGGTAGTAACAATAAAATAGCACAAGGCGTAATAATAATAAAGCAGTAAGAGAGGTAATGATAATAAAGTAGTAAAAGAAGTAATAATAGTGAAGTAATGCCGGTACGAAAGTATTTCTAGTACAAAAGTAGCACTAGTAAAATAGTGCTAGTAGAAAAGTAATGAGAGAAGTAACAATAGTAAATTAGTATTAGAAAGACTAGTGAAAGTAGTAAGTGAAGTATCAATAAAAATTAGTATTAAAAATAGTACTATACTCGTGGCAAAGCTAACCTGGTACACTGATAAGGCACAGAGCAGTACGATTTCGCCAGTGCGATATAGTTCGCCCTTTCTTACGTTAACAGAGTTAATAGAAGATACATTTCGTACATAAAACATTAAAATAATGCTCAAATACATAAAACATAGGCATATTTGTGTAATTAAAATCTGGTATTTATTAAATTTAGGAAAAAGACTCATTATAACTAGCGCTGATGTCATTCAAGTAACTGACCACTCAGAGGACTTCGTTTGCTTGGCGGGAAATTTGGCGCCTGGAATTTTGGCAACCGCGTTTTTCTGCATTCCAAATTAGGCGATAAATAGCCTAATAATGTTGAGGGTTACCTCATTTTTCGCCAATTTGCGAATGAATACTCGTTGCTCGGTCGTGAATAGGTAGCCGTAGCCTTAACAGTGTACCAGGTTAGCTTTGCCGCGAGTATAGTAAAGTAACAATGGTACAATAGCAGGCGGTAGTAAGTAAAATAATGTAATACTAAACATAGGAGTGCTCAAAATAGTAGAAAATTCATGACCTACCATACAATTGCTGTATTCCATTGACATCGTCTTCAGGAAGCCTAAAATGTCCGCCAACAACTTGATAGTAGGGAAACATAAGCGAACCGGGAGTTGAGGAATGCGACAGGCCCAGGGAATGTCCAATTTCATGAGCGGCCACAGCGAATAAGTTTACTCCTTCAAAGATAATTGAATTCATTTTATTCGGTGCATATACACTTAACCCTTTACATACAGTAGGACCCGTATATAACGAGGGATGTTGGGACCAACGAAAATGTTCGTTATATCCGGTAGCTCGTTAAATCAATTTCAGAATTTAAATTCCAAACTTTGGGAATAATCTGCATAAGTAACATATGTGCATGCTGCATGCATACAATGATATTCAGCTTTTAATTCGTTAAAATTTTAAGAATTGCGTGTTGTGAATTTTAGTATAATAAGCTGAATAAAAAAAAAGAAACATGGTATAAAGGAATTAAAATTTGTGATTATTCCCAAAATAAGTTTTATTTAGCAACTTTTAAAAAACGGCTCATATAGTTGTTTACTTCGTTTTGCATAACATTAATTATGAAGAAATATTTGATAATTTTGCTGAAAAAGAAGACAAGAAAAATAATTTTTATTTTATAATCTCTCCCTAATCCTCTCTTCAATCCAGTTGCCAGAAATCGGGACTTTTTGTGAATTCAAACCTTTTCAAATTCCTGGATTTTTTGGTGAATAAGAGCACATGATCGCTGCAGTTGCATGAGAAAATACTGGTGCCATTTTAAAATATTTTATATTCATTTTATAAATGTGAATTACTCTGTCTAACATTAAAGAATAAATTAAAAATATTTTGGAGTTTCTCGACCTTCCTTCATTCAGTGGCGCAGGGGTCTTTCGGGCTCAAGCATTCCCCATTCGCTACTAAAACACATTATTTTTTTAAGGCCTTATGACTGATATGTTTGCATATTATTTACGTCAATATTGTATTATTATAAGCGTCGAGAGGGGTGCGATTAATGACTTGATTTTTGGAAATGATACCTCATTGGACCTTTACCTTCTATCTTTTCAATGTTAAATTTTCATTCAAGGGAGCAATCCCCCGACCCCTAAATCCGCCCCTGTCCCTTATTCCTCAAGTGGATCTACCCTTGATTTGGAAGAGCGTTAGGCCACTTTTTTTAGGACTACACCATTGAACGAGAGCCCCTAGTTCGATTGGCGGCATTGCAGATTTGCATTCAGGAAATAAATTTGCAATACAATGTATTAATTACTACTAATATTTGGCCTTTAATGCTTTCCGAAAATTAATTTTGATTATCTTTTTTAAAAAATACCTTTCGCCAGTAGATGGCACCACTAGTAGAATAAAATTTAATAAATGCTACGTTTAATTTAAGTTATTTGAATAAGTATATAAACAAAAATAAGTATTTTTATTTATATTTTTTATATGTATGCATGTATGTATACACATGGCGTCTCTAATCTCAGATTTACGTCAAAGACTTGCCGATATTCGATATGTATATCAAGGGCCGGTAGTCGAAGTATGAAATACCGATACTCCAATGCTTGTTTCGATACTGTAATATTATCGACTTAACGATATCGACTCCGATACCGCCAATATCGAATAAAAAATATCGATACCTACCCATATCGGTAGTATCGTAACGTCCCTATGCTTGTATCGTACCTGTCAGAATCGTTTTTGAGAAGTTTAATGACTTTGCACTTTTGAATGCGAATTTTTAAGTTGAGGGATTTAAGCAAAAAATATCTTGGTTGAAAGATTGGTTGGTTAATTAAAAACTCTTCGGTGGTGGGCTTGAGTGGCTTCAAAGAAAGTTATGTGATGCGGCCTTAGAGGGGACTCTTGATCCATAAGCGTACGCAGAAAATTCCTAAGGGGGTTACAGAGCTACAACTCACATATTCCTGCGTTAAATATGCAAATGTCACCGCAATGGGAGGGTGTTACAACCCCTATCAACACCCCCTGCGTACGCCAATGCCTTGATCCCTATGAGCTCCTCTCTTTTCTACGTTATCAGTTGAAATTCGACTTTCGGTATAATTAAAATATCTAGAAGCCGGAAGTCGATTGAGGACTCACAAGTCTGGCTCTTCTGGTTATGGAACCGGAGGCGGATGTGACCATTTGAAATAACAACCGGTTGCCTATCTGCAACATTCAGGCAGCGTTAAACGGAAACGAATTTCGATTATTAGTTATTTTATGCGGAAGCAATCCAATCCACTAATTGATCTTGGTCATGTTATAAGGACGTTAATTGAGTTAATGAAATAGTACAATTTTCCTGCATTTTATGATGCATGAACATTTCTACAATAGGCTAACATTTAGGGAAGCCCTTATTTAACATAATCGAGGATTACTTTTTAGAGTCCTCGTATGAGTATAAGTAATCGAATTTTCGACATGCTTTGTACTGATACCAAGGGCGGACATAGGGGGGAGGTCACAGGGGTCATGACCCTCCCCAAAACATATTTTTTCACTGTAAAAAATTCCAACTTGCATGATAAATGAAGGGTGTTATTCCAATACCATGGCAAATTCTCTCCTTGACCCCCACCCCACAAGGTGAAAGTCTGAGTCCGCCATTGACTGATACCTAGTATGTTTTCACCCTCCCCTTCAAGACGACTGTTTATTAAGTGCCTTCTTGTTCAATAATTTGAACCTTTTAAGAAATATTCCTGATCATGGGCGTCCATACCTCTGTACCTCTGGGGTGGGGGGTTGGGGGAACTGAGAAATATTATTACCTCCTTCTCAAAGCTGTCGAGAATTTTAGTGAATGTACAAGATACCAAAACGCTACAAAAATAATTGATACTGCTTGACAATTAGTAATGAGCTAAAAAGTACCTTATTTTAAAATGTGACTGTAAAACTTTTGAAAGTAAATGCATAGCAGGTTCGGGCAAATCAAATTTTTAAAAAGGATGGGGGGGAGCTCGAGCCCTCTGCCCCATATGGGCATATGCTCTAATCTGTCTCACCCTACACCAGAGGGTTTGTAGAATCATTACATTCAGAGACGCTGGGGGTGGGGGCAAATGCTCAGGAGCCCGTGTGAAATTTACATAATATAACAAACATAATTTTATGGCTATTAATTAAATTGAATTAATTTTAATTTAAATAAACATAATTTTATTTGCTATTAAACTGCCTAAGATCAATAAATTCTGTCCCTGGTCCTGTATATACATATCATAATACATGAAACTATCATAATACCATCGAACAACTTAATTCAAGGAAAGAAAAAATTTAGTTTGTGTAGAAGTAGAAAGGAAAATAAGAACTTTTAAAAAGCAGTGATTCTTAAAATTTTCAGAACAGAGGTCCACTTTTCAGAACAAAATAAATATCGATGACTCACCATACTTTGAAAGATCCGAGAGTAGTTATTAATATTAAAATTTAACTATTGTATATAATGCTTTATATAATACTTGTACGCTAAGTGTATTTACATTCTGATAGTGAGTGTAAGAAATCATATATGTCTATAAATTCACAAAAATAATTATGCAGAACTTTTATACTGCAAGAACTTTTTGCGACCCAATGCAATAAGCTTGCTAGTGGGTCGTGACCCACAATTTGAGAAGCACAGCTTTGAAACACGATTTTTAGTCGGGGTTCCTCGAGACTTCCAATTCTTAGTTTCATGAAAAACAGATATAATCAAGGTTGGCATTTACATTAGTGAAAAGAAAATTCCCCGACCAACTTCCAGGGACTTCTTCAACTGAATTTCCGTTGCGGGGAAACGGCTTTGCGTCCGCGGGAGATTTAATTATCCACAACAGAAATCAGAAGGTTTCCTTGACTTTTCCAAGTTTGGCCAAAACTCTCGTTTTTCCCATGACACTTAGGAACGATTTCAACCTCCTTGTTTTCTAAATTGTGCTGATGCGCCGAAATCCCACTAATATTTAAGGTGTCTTAACATGCTTCATTCAGTTCTTTTATTAAAATTACATATTATAAAAGCAACATAAAATGTTGTTTTACCATCTTCATCTGGAAGAGGTTGCTGTGGCAGCCATCTTTCTTCAGCGTCGAAGTGCGCGTCACCACCTATGCCTTCACCTGGAAAGAAGGCATGAGCCAAAACAGAGCCCTCACCATCAAATGGGTAACCATCACCGTGAGATCCATGTAGAAAGGACACTACAATATCTGCTTTGGTTCCTCGTGTCTCCGTGAAGGTGAGGATACTAGCATCCGCCCAAACAGCAAAGGCTTTTGACAATTGGTTTCGCACCATCGATACATTCGTCTTTGCCACAGGTTCTTTGACGCTACGGACAACAAAAAGAAAAATCTTATTAATACATGTTCGTTTTTGAAATCATTTATTGTTGTTTACGTTTCAATACACAACTCGTTTAATGCTTTTAATTTGTGAAGTAGTAGACGCTTTATCACCAGCTTACATAACAGAAATCACAGGGAATTATACTGAACGCATACGTAACCTAGTATGGAAAATATTCTATTTTTAATTCTATATCTACTTTTAAAAAATATGTCCGCAAGTATATATTAGAATTGTGACGGCCTTTATTTTCATACACTGTATATTTATTATGATAATAATAAGGTGTTATTCTACTATTTCATGTAAATACTACAACAATCTTCCTTCCCTTGGGCAATATGGGCTCCTTCAGACTCGATGGTCATCATGCAATGCTGTTTAGGCGGATATCAAATTGCGATTTGCAAAATGTGTATCTATGTTATAAACGATGTGTAAAAATACCATAATGTAACATGATTTCGCCTACATAAATTTGTATTTTAATATAATAATTAAACTAATGATAAATAAAAATATGTAATATGCTGTAAATGTTCATCAGGCTTAGTAATGTAAAACATATGAGATAATGCAATTATCATTAATGAGCAAGGAAGATAATACCAATGTAAAAAGGGATGTGTACTTACACACCAGACACACTTCAGCCGTTGATATGCAATACCTAACTTAATTCGGCAAACAACATACAGCATCAGATATCTCAGTTTCCATCATAAAATACCAGATTACATAAACGACTGGAATGGATTAATTTTTGCTTCATCTTCAGTATTTTCTCTTACAGACTTCAGTGGAGTTGCATGTTTTTTTTCTGATGTTTCTGCACCTCGACAATCCCTCACTCAAGGAGGTTGTGATTTCAAGAACATATGTTTCTGATTTTACCACAGCCAAACTGAGTGAGGAACTGGCAAAGGCAAATATCTCTTCCATCGTAGGTAACTTGAAGTGACGTCAATATGAGGACCACCATGTTCGACAAGTCTTCTTGTATCAGACACGACGAGTACCATTTCATGTTCTTCAATTATCACCACTTTACATAAGATCATTCTAAATTTTTGTTAGTAAAACCATAAAGGAATATGAGAAAAGATAGAAGCGCATAATCTTATTCATAAGAATGTGGAATGAAAACTGCAACATTTCACATTGAAAAAAAATAATAAAATAAAAAAAGAGCAAGTAACCAATTTATCAAGCACACATAAAATAAAAGTTGTTTTGAAGATACAGTCGAACTTCATTAAAACGAATACGCTTATGGCGAATTACTCTTAATACAATCTGTTTTCTGAAGTCATGTCAAATTGTATAGGAATCCCCAGGTTATTTTTTCCTTTAACACGAACATGGTTAAGACGAAATACCTTTTACTACGAACTGATAAACAATGGCCCTTGGAAAATTCCCTTTGCTTAATGCAAACAAAACACACTTTATAAGACCAGAACTTCTCATTGATAATTTTGCAGACTGTAGTTGCCAAACTAAACATGCAGAAGTGGCGACTTTTGTATACAATTACTAAAAGTATTTCCTCTGTTGGCTTTTACATGTGATAAGAAGTGAAAAATATTTTCTGTAATCACAAATCTGTTAAAAGTGACATGAAAGACATTATAACGGAAGATAGGGTTGAATTCGACATAACCGACGCACGAGCTGGTGTTCTTCTCGATTCCGTTACATTTGATAAGTATGCCTCAGTGAACAACAACATCATAGCGTGCGGTGTTTCAACGGACGCCGAAACTGTTGAGGCCACGAATGGCATGATAAAACCCTTGTCAGAAAGTAATCACTGTTTTTCAGATACTGATGAAGACACTGACATCTCTGCCACCACAAATGAAAATCCTGTTAGTCTAATTGAGGCTTTCACTGCATTGCAAACTGTGCGTCGTTTTGTGATGCAAGATGCAGAGGGTTCTCTAGAAACCGTGGGCAAACTTGATAATTTTTGGCGACATTGTGCTGACAGAAAGCGAAAACAATCTGCAATTACTAATTTTTTAAGCATACTTCAGCAATTTAAAATTTTTCTTGGCACAGTATGTAATCCGGAACAAATAAATATTTACTAAACCATAGTATATATATATAGTAAAACAAGGATTTTGGACTCCATCTATTACACATAATACCCACGTTAAAATACGTATATACTATTGTTTTAAAAAAAAAAGTGTATGCTATAATAAAATAATAAAAAATACTGATAAAATATAATAATAAATTAATAACACATATATAATAGCAAAACGAGTATATGGTAACCAGAAATTGGATAAATAAGTAACACAACCCCCCCACCTTTTACGGATAATACGAATTGCTGTTAATACGAACAGAGTTTCTATTCTCTTTGGTGTTCATCTTAACGAGGTTCGACTTCATTTAAAAAGTCCGCATATCGCAAAAATATAATTCAGTAGGCATAATATACCTCCCATTGCCCCCCCTCCCCACAATAATTTTGACATGTTAATGGAAATTCGTTGTTATAAAATCGCTCATTGACTACCTACATTTTAATTGTATCTCCACTGGTTAATCTTTGTAGAGTATACTCAATATGTATTCATTAACATCTCTAGAGCATGGGAAGATCAGCGAGGTACTGCGCAACAATATACTATTAAAAATCGTACTTCGCACAAACGTAGATTATCGTGAACTGTTACGAAGTTTTTATAATTGTTTTGACAGGGGAGCATCCTATCCTCATCAGAAATCTGGACGTTTTTCTAACGAAGACAAGTCGTTTCTCTGTCGAAATCATTGTAAAAACTTGGGAACAGCTTACAATAAACTGCGTTTGCGTGTGAATTTAAATTTGTAATATCTCTAGAACACTCAGTTTTTTTTTTTGTTTTTTTTTCATACGTTGATAACTGTCCCTGCCGTGTTAACGCGTTTATCTAATATTCTGTTAACTCTGATTCTATTCTAAATAATTCCAAAATAGAATGTTTACTGATAAACTATTCATTGTAGTCCCGGGGGCTGGGGTTGGTTTCCCAGACCTTAAGAAGTTAGCATTTCTCAAAAAACAGTAGATTCCAGCCAGTGGCGTAGTCAGCGCCGGGGGCAAGTTATGGATTCCAGCGCAGCATGATCTTTGCTGTCCTCGTATTGTAAAGCACACATGTGGACAACTAATTATTTACTAACAGAAAGGTCAGGAGATAGTGAAGGAAGGACTGCTTCATCTCCCAGAAAACCGCAGTCGTCTGCTTCTATAAAAATGAGGAAAATTCGTTTTAAAACTCCCACTAATGACGATTGGTAGCGAAGTTTGCAACGCAACTGTGAATTGTAGCGCTGAAGTTACACCGACTTGAAAAAATATAGTTAATATCGAATCTTTACCAAATTCTGTACAATATCGTTAATAGAGCTATCTATTATTCCAAACAAGTCATTAATATTAACTTTCTTCATGTTGATAGTATAGTATCTGCTTTTTAAAGAGCAATAATTGTACGGTGTGAAACTTCAAAGCTTCGAATTGAAAATATATTACGATGTTTTGTTGCATATCATATTTTGAGGATTGTGTCTTTAATTTTGTGTCAGTAGCTGACACCAATGATTACTAAGTAGAGAGTTGCAATCGTAGTAACATGGACATTTATCGATGCGGTAAAACCTCTTTAAGGCGATCGCCGTCAATTGCGTGAAAAAGCGGTCGCTCAGACAGGTGGTCTCTAAATGGAAGTAAAGTTAGCATTAGGTCTATGGGGGGGGGAGAAAATCCGTTTCTAGAAAAGTGGTCATTAAGGGAGGTGGTCTCTGAATAGAGATGGTGTTTAAGAGAGGTTTTAGTGTATGTCGCAGATCAGATGCTGGTAAACACTGGATGTAACAATTTTTATGTAGGATTCGTTAAATTGTTGAGTTACCAAAATTTTAGCAGCCGGTTAGCCGAATTGCAAAAAAAAAAAAAACGGTTATTAATCGGTTCCTATTTTAAAAATTATTTTAACAACAGGTTTGCTTGAACCGGTTCCTAAAGGCCGCTGGCTTCATAATAATAATGATACTTGAAAATAATTTTAAGCGTTCTTTACGAGTTTTTTACTTTGGTTGGGGTTTTAGGTTTCAATACTGTTTATATCCATTAAGGTCGAAAGTTGGGTTACCTGGCGTTCTTCCCAAACGGCGTATTTCCCAAAGCTCCCGAGTAGCACGAAATTTTTGAATTTTTTTTCTTTGGCATGTGATTGGTTAAAAATGTAGGGCCAGGTAACCCGAAAGTTGTTTTGTCCACCGAATGACGGCCAACTTTTCTGTAGTTAGAATTAAACTATAGGCGAAAGTAATAATGCTTGTTTGACTTGTGGCGCAAGGACAATAACAAACACCTTACGCCAGAACCTCCGTTGCTTGTCAAAACAAACCCCGGAATAGAATGCGGATTGGAAGTGTAAACGGCAATCCTTGCGTACCCATTGGTTTTAAACCCGTATTTTCTGCACGATAGATTAGTACGTTACCTCTACGTCATCGTATGGCCACAGTGATAATATATCACGCTATATGAGGCGTTGAAAACAACAGTGGTATAAGTCACAAAAATGAAATTTTTGAGTTAAGTCCATCCTCTGGGGTTGCCTTGTTGCCTGCAACACTGGTATATATCCACAGTGTAATTAATTGGCTGCAGGATGGCATCACGTTACTGTTGGCCAAACCGAAAATGGCGATGGCGTTTGTTGGACGCAAACCCTTTCGTATATCATTTTAAGCAAACATGGACTCGTACCATTGCTGTTTTCAAGTTCTCATATTGTAATCGATATAATAGTATAAAACTTCTGTTTTATATTATTACACCTACTTACATGTTATTTGACCCATATTTTCCCTAGAAACTTTTCTTCAAATAAATATAAAGGTTTTTATATTTAACAAAATATGTAAGATATTATTACCCTTCACAGGGATAACACAATTGCCAAATATGGTCAACACAGAAAAGCCTCCGGGGCGAGATTTTTGTGAGTTTTCGTGGGGGAATTTATTATACAATAATTTTTGCCACCCACGTATTAATTACAGCTCAAACTAGAGCTTATGTAATTTTGGAGAAAAAGAGACGCTTTCCCCATCCTGGATTCGAACCAGGGTATTAACAAAATATAATAGCAATATAAATAATATTTAGATCATAACTTTTTATTTATTTATTCGTTTATTTTATTATAATTTTTTTAAGTGGAATTATAGTAGAAAAATTATAGTAGAAAGGATGACCTTTGTTGTCCAAGAGACGGAACGTTCTCGGTGGCGATAAACGAACATTTATGCTGCACATTCAATATTAATCGATTATACAGATTAGTTCGATATCGATACATAAAGATATTATATAATATACATACATATTATTATATATTATCAATTATATCCCATATCTTTATTATATATCTTTAATTAGAAACGAATTAGCATTCGAATTAGTAGATAAAACGAATCGAATAGTATACGATCGACGAATCGAATAGTGTATAACGATCGAATAGTATAGCAAACGAATTAGTATAGATAAATCTACCCAAAGGCCCATAATTATTACAATACCTTTGTTCACAACCCCGCAGTGCCGGATTTAGGTATTGACTAAGTGGGTCCGCGGACCCCGCAGATAGGACCTCCGGACTAAGTCGGACCCATCAGGACCTTGACAGGGTCTGGTATTATTCATGGGCTTAAGCGTTATTTTAATCTTATTTATTTATTTTAAGATCCTGCGGTGGCGCAGTGTGGTAACGTGTTCGCCTAGTGCGCCGTTAACTCGGGTTCGACTCTCAACAATGCAAAGAACGCTTACTCCGATATCTCATAAAAATCGCACTGCCCATTGTAGTCCAGGGGTTTGATTCCCTATGCCTTAAGATATTTGGATTCCTCGGAAAACAGCAGGTCCTAGCGCAGTATGATCATCGTAGTCCTTGAGCCGTAAAACCACAAAACAAGCCATTATTTTTAGAGGACCATTCCACCTTTCCTTCCTGGGGCCTATAAAAACTTGAATTCAGCACTCGTTTCCCGATCATTAAAACTGCCTAATCCAAGTACAGCCAATAATTCCGTACTTTTTAACATGTAATCCAAGAGTTGAAACGTTGCAGTATAAAAACAAATCTAAGACTAGCATTTCAAATATACACAAAAGCGAACATTTCGTCTTTGCCAACTAAGTATAATAAGAAACTTAGGACACGTAATTAATGGTTAAAAAGTTATATAAAATTATGGTTATTAATCATGGTTAAAGGCCCAATTAAGTATAATAAGAAACGTAATTAATGACGTTTTCCCATCTTTAAAACATGACTTTAGAATTAATGAAGAGAAAAATAAATCAAACGTACTTCTACAATTAATTAAAATTTCAGCACACAATAGAAAATGCAGTATAACGAAAGTAATACCTTCCATCATACGCAGCAAACTCCCCTTGCGTTCCTTGGGGCACATCATGATTGGACCAGAGCTTTAGAAAGACTGAAGAATTCTAGAAAGTTTCTGAGAAGGAATACTCGATGTTCTTGAAGTGTGAAACGCCCCTTCTCTCCTCGATTTGCTACGATATACGCCCCCTCCTTCCTTCCTCTTTTTCTTTCCAACTTCCTTTCTTCATCTTTCCTTGTATTTCCTTCCACCAAACGTCGACGGGAGAGAGCGGTGGGAGGAATCAACAACGGAAAATGCGTATAATTTCATTATGTTTAAAGTAACCAAAGTCATAGCTTCCCTCCCCCTTTCTATTATATGATAATTGGTGATCCACAGAACAGAGGATGTTGCTCAAATTTTTATAAAAGTTAGATCGAATAACTACCTGCTGAATATTAAAGAACAATGGCGTTATATAGAATGTGCAAGGCAGGCTTCAGCACTACATGAGCCTATGCGATCTTTTAGAACCACCGACTCAAGGAAGAGCTGCATCCAGACTTTTATCTACTACCGACTTCTTCTGCTTGGCAGGGCTCTAGGATCGCCGATAGTCGAGCCTTTAAAAACAAATCTTGCACTCGTGATCCCCGAAATATTTCACCATGTTTTCTTATCTCAACATATTTCGTGAACGCTTATCTCAACAATTTCACCATGTTTTCTTATCTCAGCATATTTCACCATGTTTTCCTTATCTTTCCAACATATTTCACCATGTTTCTTATCTCAACATATTTCACCATGTTTTATCTCAACATATTTCACCATGTTTTCTTATCTCAACATATTTCACCATGTTTTCTTATCTCAACATATTTCACCATGTTTTCTTATCTCAACATATTTCACCATGTTTTCTTATCTCAACATATTTCACCACGTTTTCTTATCTCAACATATTTTCACACTTTTCTTCAGTTTTCAATTATCGGCAAACGCTGTTTTGTTTAACCTTGCCTTCGCAAATTAACATAAATAAGTCCTCGGACGAGGGAGAGGAACGACCGAACGGGAATTTACAGTGTGGACTTACGCTTTGGGCATGAAAACTATGGAGAACTAATCTATTTGCCCACCAATGGTGGGGGTTAACCAATCTACTCAGTATATCAATATACTTGACAGTGATTGGCTGCAACCGCCACAAGAACCACCAAGTATGTAAAAGCTGGCCTGATAAAAGATAATGTGGACTGTTATGTGCCGGCCAGTCGCTATGAATACTTTTGTTCTTAAATAAAATAAACAAGGAAATCTAAAATTTCAATACACGTTTCTTTTTACAATAAATAAAATCTAAAATAATAATAATAATGATAATAATAATAATAACTTTTTATGAAAAAGGTGACTGATCTGTTTCTGTGCTGAAAATACTCGTTGCCTCCCTTTTAGTGCATAACTACATTTATCCACTATATTTAGCCATTTATTCACTATATTTAGTCATTTATCTACTATATTTAGCCATTTTTCCACTAATTACTATATATATATTTCTATTTAACAGTACCGGTTCAATTTTTTTTAATAAAATTTATAAATCTATTTTTGAGATTTAGTAGTTTAAAAAAAAATGCATAGAGTACACATACGATCAATAATGATACCATTACCTCTAAAGTTATTGCTTCATTGCCTTTCAACTTTACAGAATATCCGAAATATTATTTCAAATCATCTGTAAGGTTGATAAGTAATGGGGGAGTAACGAAGCAAGGTTAGATGGTGGCATAGGCATAGAGTTGTATGGGCTCGTGGGACTCGATTCTCCCCTTCCAGTAATTTAAAATAAATTGCAATTTGATATATATTATAATGCATAAATGTATATAATATACGCTTTGACATGGAGCATAGCAACACCAAACTCATGGGTAGAAGGAGAGCTCATGAATTTAAAAATGATTATGTGATGCAGCCTTAGAGAAAATAATGTGTTTTGATATCCAATGGGAGGGGCATGAGCTACCTAATCCCCTCCCTTTTTTACGCCACTGGCTTGGACGCCCCCAATAACTTTGTAAACTCTACGTTAATGAATATAAGAGCAAATTGAACACAAACGTTTACGATACGTTAGGAAACACGTTTAAGATTCGACTTCCCAAGGGCAGGAATACAACAACAAGCATGAGGCTCATGGGTTCCAAGTCGCCCCATACTGACTCACTGACGTGGGTTAACCACCTTGTAACAGAGAAGCCCTTCAGTAAAATGATCTGGGATAAGCAACTGGAGACATTGCTCTCCCCTACCCTCTTGTAATCTGCTAGGGAATATTCGCTTTTCCGTCTTGAACGTTTTCCAGAAGAAATGTCTTGAATGGCGCCTTCAAGGCCTGAAATTTCAGACGTTTCCTCCAGCCAAGGAAAATACCGCGCAACGCTTGGTACAATTTTTAAGACAATTATCGCACGTTTAAAGAGCTATTTCGCAAAGGATATATGTAATTTTATCAGAAACAGAATAGATATTATCAATAAATAAATAAATAAATATATATATATATATATATATATATATATATATATATATATATATATGGCCTGCAAAAGGGTTGCTGGTATCTAACTGGAAGGAGACCCACACGCTGAACGTATGTGACGATGTGTGGAACCGGCCAGGCCAGTAACCTAGTGTCCTACCCCGCCTTCAAGTGGTGCAGGCTGAGCTTTCTATTTATGTGGCAAATTAATATTTGCTACACGGATAGAAAGGCGGAAGGGGAGGGCTAATTCACCAACCCGTCTAGCCAGCGTGGTGAAATTATGGCTAATTCCTCCATTATGTTGACACACCAGAAACCATGGCCCCTAGTCTCCAGGTGCTGGAGTGCTCCTGATCAAGGCAGCGGTCAGTGTGGCATGAAAGCAGGGGGTGCTAAGAATCACTGGAATGGCCCAGGCTGCCGTTTGTTATTGACCTTGGCTACGTTTAATGGACGATCCCTTGCTTCTGAAGCAAAACTTCAGGAATTGGAAGAAGAACTTGACAAGATCAAATGGGACATTGTAGGACTCAGTGAAGTTAGAAGAAAAGGTGAAGAGTTGGTGGAACTTAAAAGTGGACATTTGTTTTATTATAGAGGAACGGAAACTGGAAGAACAAGTGGTGTTGGCTTCTTAATCAACAAAAGAATTAAAGACTACCTTCTTGAAGTCGAAAGCACGTCAGATCGAGCAGCGAGGCTCGTTGTTCAACTAACCCAGCGATACCAACTTCAAATAGTACAGGTATATGCACCAACATCAAGCCATACCGACGAAGAGGTTGAAGAATTTTATGAAGAAATCAAAGAGTTACACACCAAAGGGAAACAACATATCAAGCTCATCATGGGGGATTTCAATGCAAGAATTGGACAACAGGAACAAGGAGAGACATCGGTTGGTAAATACGGATATGGGGAAAGGAATGAACGTGGCGATCAACTCATCGAATTTGCAGAAGCTGAAAATCTTAGCATCATGAATTCATTTTTTAAGAAGAAACCGCAAAGAAAATGGACATGGAAACACCCAAATGGGGGAACTAGTGAAATTGACTATATCCTGGCAAACAAGAAATCAATTATTGAAGATTGCAGTGTACTGAACAGATTTAATACTGGAAGTGATCATCGAATGGTGAGATGTAAAGTGCACTTAAATACTAAATTAGAACGACAGAAGCTCATTAGGAAACAAGTAAGTAAGAGGGTGGATTTAAAGAAATTAAAAGAAAATACCGAGGCATTCAAGTTGGAATTAAAAAATCGCTTTTCTGCACTGGAAGGACTTATTGATGAAAGTGATATCTCAGAAGCAAATGAAAACATTGTTAAGACAATAGTTGAAACTGCTGGGGAAATTGGTGGTGTAACCTGTAAAAAGCACAATAGCAAATTATCTGAGAAGACGAAACAGCTCATGAAAAGGCGAAGAGATATGAAGGTGGACAATCAAAATACCAGTTCCAGGATTGAGTACATAGAACTTTGTAAAACTCTGCGCAAAAGCATGAAAGAAGACATAAGAAAATTCAACTGTGAGCTAGTAAGGAAAGCCATTGAAAATAACAAGAGCCTTAGGGTTGTTAAAGGAAGTTTATCTGTTGGGAAGAAACACATCATTGCATTAAAAGGAGAGGATGGCACCGTAACAAGAAATAGGGAAGAAATACTTAGAAGAGTTGAAGAATTCTACAAAAATCTATACGAAAGTAACAGTGGATTAAACGAAGACATTGAAATAGTCGAAGGAACAGCTCCTAAAATCTTAAAAGAAGTAGCATTTGCAATAAAAAGTATGAAGAAAGGAAGAGCCCCTGGTGATGATGGCATTACATTAGATATCTTAAAAGAAGCTGGAGAATATGTAGAAGACATACTTGCAAAATTCTTTACCAAATGTCTTAACAGCGGTAACATACCAAACCAATGGGATTCTGCAACAGTAATTCTTTTGCATAAAAAAGGTGATAAAGAGGATTTGAAAAATTACCGACCAATTAGCTTGTTACCTGCTATTTATAAAATCTTCACAAAAGTGCTAACACATCGCCTGCAGAAAAAATTAGATGCAGCTCAACCAAGAGAACAAGCTGGATTTCGAAGTGGATTCAGTACAGTGGACCATATTCAAGTATTAAGAGAATTAATTGAAAGAACACATGAATATGAACTTCCATTGTGTGTGGCATTTATTGACTATGAGAAGGCCTTTGACTCTATTAAAACATCAGCAGTCATCAACTCTTTAAGATCAACAGACATTGAGGATGTGTACATTGACATGGTGAAACGTGTGTATAAAAATGCAAGTGCAAAATTTCGGTTACATAAAGATACCAAAACTATCAAACTTGGCAAAGGGGTGAGGCAGGGAGATACCATTTCTCCAAAACTTTTTACTTCAGCTTTACAGATGATTTTTCAGCAGATAAATTGGAATAACAAGGGAATAAAAATAAATGGTGAATATTTAAATCATTTGCGGTTTGCTGATGACATTGTTATTTTTTCAACGAACCCATTAGAACTCCAAGACATGGTACAAGAGCTCTCAACTAGAAGTGAAGAAGTTGGACTCAAGATGAACCTACAAAAAACTAAGATCATGTTCAATAATTTTGTAGAGGAAACAAAAATACAAGTTGACAACATTGAGCTAGAAATTGCTGATTCATATATTTACCTTGGCCAGCTGATTTCAATGGATGGCAACATTATGAAAGAACTCAACAGACGTATTAAACTTGGCTGGAGTGCATTTGGAAGAAACAGTTTTATCCTGAAGGGGAAATTGCCTTTGTGTCTAAAA
>QLNU02014802.1:103386217-103406047 GCA_006491805.2 Dysdera silvatica
CCTTAAGTGTAGTGACAAATTTAGAAGGGGTCTAAATCATATAAAAAATAAGAACTTAAGTATACTCATTCTAAAACACCTCAGATTTTTAGTAAACTATCCAAAATAGCCCAAAAAATAAACTTTTACCTAAAACTTTTCTAGATACTGATCAAAAGTGATAAACCAAAAGTCAGCTTTAAAAAAAAATTGGGGTCTTCAGCTGAGGTTCTAGGCCCAGGCTGTGCGGGCTAGTCAGTGATCAGGCCCTGCCTCTGTATCTTGAAACCTCTTCATCTCGAATTTTTTTTTTTCCTCATTTCCGCAAAATTCGAGAAGAGAGGTTTTACTGTATATCTGCCGTTTACATCAGGGAATAAACACACAGCGTAGAGCTGAATAACTATACAGCAACACATGGTGCGTATATTGCTAAATTACTGTGGACTGAGTGGCCAATTTATTAGGACCACAAGCCTGATACTTTATTGGGACCTCTTTTTCTCTGAAAAGTTGTTTTTGCGAATTCTTTGGAATATTAGGTCACGCATTTTAAATTGCATATCTTACTTTTTAAAGTTTGGATGACATCTGATGTTTCGTTCAATTTCGTTCTATCAGCATTTAATCAGATTGAGGCCTGGGGATTGAGGTGGTCCAATACCGTGAAGAGTTTTTAGCATGCATTTGAAACCACTCAATGCAGTAAAGTTAATGCATTAAAGTTATGCCCACTCCATGCAGTAAAGTTAATGCAATAAAGTTATGCCCACTCCATGTAATAAAGTTAATGTATGCTTGGTGTAAGACATGGCTTGCACCAAGAGGGCAGAGAAGGGTTCGTGGTCCAAAAATTGAAGACCAGCTAGTTACAAAATTGAGGTTTTATAAATGAAATAATTCATTTTATTGAAACTTGCGGTTGGAAGTTATATTGTGTCCTTCTGAAAGATCTTAAAAAATTTTAAGCTTTCGAAAATTGTCTTCTAGTTACTGTTAATTACAGTCAACCCAGCTATAATCAGGGGCGGCTTAAGTGCCGGGTGATCCGGGTGGCCGTCCGGGTCCCCGTTTTTTGCATGAGGGCACCAAACTAAAGTTCAATTTTTTTTTTTAATTTACCCAACGGTAGAAAATCTCTCTAAAAAGGGAAAATTTTAGAGACATCTTTAGAGAAATTCTTTCAGAGACTTTTGGCCACTTTTATATGTTATATGGCTTACTGTGCATCTGTGAAAATCTCCTGTTTTCTTCGGAGAAGGGGGTGCCAAAAAGCAATCCGCGCCAGGCTGCCCCTGGCTGTAATGACAACTCAATTTTTACATCAAAATTCTGAAGCCATTCGCGTACTCCATAGGAATTACTTTACTTGACCCCGGTTCTACCGTCATGAAATTTCCACAAAATGCTGGCATAACGTCAAAATAAATCATCGTGTTTTAATAGGGTCATTTTAAATTTCTTGTACACATGTGTCCGAAAATTTTTCTTTTATTTTGTAGATCTAATATCTCCTCATCGTATTTATTCATTAAAAATGAAGGACCTAACGACCTTCTGATCTGCAATTTTTCATAGTTAAACATCATGAATCCTTTGAAACGTCCCCCCCTCCCTAAAACCACCACTCTTCCTCTCGTTTATCCTTCGCACTAATCACGCTCACCTCTCTACTTTTGAATGAGCATAAAATGAGCTCACCCATTCATTTTCATGACAAAACGCCTGCGGTGAACAGCTTTTATTCGATCCTGACTTTGTGCATGCACTGCAATTTTTCTGAACTTGCGAAATGACTACGAAACGAAAAGCTTTTTCATTGGAAGACAAAGTTGCGATAATAAATAGTGAATAATAATGGTCCAGTTTTACTTTGCCATATTTAAACATTTAATTTAAAATAAAAGTACATAAAATATGAATTAATACTGCTATGTATGAAATTTAATACTAGGCGCCAACATTTTCAAATTATCGGTTATACCGTCAAAATGACTTGAATGACGTCATAACCGGGTTCGGTACAGTTTAATACACGCAAAATAATCCAACTTGGATCTGTAGTACTAAAATTTTTTAAAAATTTCGTTATCCATGACAATTTAATTTTATATTTTAACCAATGAAGTTGAAATTGAAATTTTTCACTTCCCCCTTTTCAAAAGAGCATAAAGGTAAAATTTTAATCCACGTAGGGTTCGCGAAATCCGGTCGCTATTCATGAATATAATCTTTTAAGTCGGCGAGACGAAAATCTTCTTTCCTTACT
Source organism: Dysdera silvatica (assembly GCA_006491805.2). Classification (NCBI taxonomy): domain Eukaryota; kingdom Metazoa; phylum Arthropoda; class Arachnida; order Araneae; family Dysderidae; genus Dysdera; species Dysdera silvatica. The sequence continues at coordinate 103,388,466 of QLNU02014802.1, forward strand.
AGATTCTTAAAGGGTTTATTATTGGAACGGGTAAATACTTTTTTTTTTTTTGTCTGCCGAGTAGGCCTACTACTACTACTCGCCGCGATTTGTCGAGCTTTGATGATACGTATTTAAATGGTTAATTTACACACATTCCTATATTCAGAAATGAAAAGCAGAGTGTGGAAATAAAAGATTATATTGAATTATTTTAAATATATCGTCAACTTGACGTTAATTAATTAAAATACTGTTGTGTATTTTATAGCTTAAATGAAAAAAATTATTATTAGCTATTGAAAACTCTTGCAAATTTTATCACATTTTTGAATGTTTAAGTTGATTCTCTTATAAACAATTCAAATACTGTTCACACAAATTCTACTATTCACAAAGCAGATATTCTATCATTCACACAAATTCTATCATTTACACAGTAGATATTCTACCGTTTACAAGGCAGAAATTCTTATGGCCATACAGCAGGTATTCTGCAGCTCATGCAGTAAATGTTCTACTGTTCATGAAGATATATTCTGCCATTTAAACAGCATTCTGCTCTTCATGTAACAGATATTCTACTATTTATACAGCAGATATTTTTCCATTCACACAGCAGATATTCTGCCATTCATGCAGCAGATATGCTGCCATTCACGGAATAGATATCCTGCCATCTACGCAGCAGATGTTTTACCAATCATGTATCAGATATTCTACCATTCCTGTATCAGATATTCTGCCAATCATATAAGAAATATTCCACATTCATATAGTAGTATATTAAAGATAGTAAAAGATATGCAAATAGTAAGCACATGCAGATAACGGAATGTGGTATTTACCTCCAAGTAATGTTGGTTCCAGACCACCTTTGACCTTGGAGAGTGTATCTTTTGACCCGGTCTGAATTTCCAATGAGGTCAGGTACGCCACATCGTTTTGTTTTCATGAGGTTAAGTGTTGCTCCATCAACAACTCCTGTTTGAGGTATGTTTCCAAACTTCTGCATGGTCCAGATGGCTTCCCGAAGGCGATCTTCGGTTCGAAGATTGCTGGTCTCCAAATCCGAGTACGGAAGATAGCCATACTTGCTTAAGAACTCCTACGAGATAAGGGCCCAAATCAATATTCAACAAGGATTTCGAAATATCAAAAACATTAATATGTATTACAAGAACACGGCAAAAAGCGAAACACTTAGAACAATGACGTCATTACATCAGGGTTCTCAAAATAGAACGATGCTTGAGTAAAGAGCCAGACCCTGAACATTTGATACGTAAGTGAATTATAATACGACGTACGATGGATAATTGACTCAAGTAGCAGCAACTAAAACTCTAACGAGTCATTCTTTAACGAAGATGAATTGCTAAAGCATTGCATGACTGTAAAATAATTATCTTTTCGCGATGAGTAATCTTTTTACTCTGTAACTGTAAAATTAGCGGTTTTGAGGGGGAAAAAGTACTTCAAGTTCAAAAGGTTTCAATTTCTGCTTACACTTAAAAAATACGTAACAGCTATGTGTTTGATGCATTAATAAATTTATTTTTGTTTTCAATCCCGTTTCGAGCAAGGGACTATTTTATGGAGAAAGTAACACAATTGAAATTGGTCGTTTGAGAAAAGAAATCTCTCTACGTTAAACGTTATTTTGACAAAACTAGTTTAAGAAACTAATCATAAAAGTATGATATAACATATACAGTAGAACTTTTATTATCCGGACTTAATCAGATTTCCGGATAAACCGAAACGGCCTACTGTATTTTTTTATTATTATTACTTTTCTATAGTAGACACTCGTTTACTGTTTTCAGCAAAAAAGTTCATATTTATTTTCTAGTATACTCCTGCCTTAAGGGAGAAACCAAAATAAATGGTGGATGATTAACATAGAAGTATGTATATACTGTGAACTCCCTTTTAACGAACACCCCTCAGATACGGTCAGTAACTTAGCAATTCAAAACTCATGGGAGAGATCAAGTGGCTTTAAAAAAGATCATGTGATGCGGCCTTAGAGAAAATAATGTGTCTTAACCTCCAGTGGGGGCTTCAGCCCCCCTGGGCTCCCCCTTGCCTACGTTATTGAATACGCTCAGATAAGAATTCCTCAGAAAAAAACTTCTTTCACAATAGTACCTTTCGTATGGCTTTTTGTCGTTCCATAACTTACATAAAATCGCCATCCGTTGCAGAGACGTAGCCAGAATTTTCTACTGGGGGGCTTTTTATCAGAAGGGCGCATTATTTTTCCTGGAGTTCAATTTTCACACATACAAAACAAATATATATACAGTAGCCTATATATAAAGCATGTAAAGAGCTTGAAACACTTACGTTGGATTTTTCTTAAAGTTTTACGAGAGATCCTTATGTTATTAAGATTTGCGAAAAACTTTCGATTGTTCGTGGGGGTAGGGAATATGAAAATTAGAGGCCAAAAAGGGTGCTTCATCTGATCTCTGGCGCTCAAAGACAGCTGGGGCCTCGAGACCGGTCGCTCCCCCACTTGCTGCGTGCCTGCTCGTATGGCTTTTTGTCGTTTCCCTAACTACACAAAGCCGCCGTCCGTTGTCTGTCGACACTCATAAATAGAATTAATGCCGAACGATTCTTTTCTAAATTTAAAAATGTGTTACAGGATGGCAGACGCTGTGTATTAAAGAAATTAATGTGTGTATGTGCATATAATTTGCCAAAATGCCATTTAATTTAAATGGAAACCTTTAGTTCATGTAGCAGCTTTGATAACATTATCACCAGAATTTGAATAGTTACTAAATGTAAATATCAATTTAAAAATACATAAAAAGGTTAAACACTGGTAAAATAGCAATGAAAAAGATCACTCAAGCTTTCGGACGCATCAGCAGCAGTCCTTCATCAGGAGTAATGACGATGTTATGTTTCTGTCTCTTTTTATACTTGAAATTTCTGGAAAACCCTTCATCAGAGTAGTCTCAGAGTAGATTCTTAGAATCTTGGGAAACTTACAAACTACACGGGAAAGCCATTAATACATCACAACCACTTCCAGAAACTTATAAACAACTCTTACTCTGAAATGTATGAGACATCCCCAAATTAGGTAACCCGCAGTGTGGGTTTCTCATTGGTCCCTATTGGGGTTCTTCCATGATTCTATTGGAGGCCTCCCATTGGTTCTCATTGGGTTTTCCCATTCTGCGGGACTACTCTGATGAAGGGTTTTCCAGAAATTTCAAGTATAAAAAAGAGACAGAAACATAACATCGTCATTACTCCTGATGAAGGACTGCTGCTGATGCGTCCGAAAGCTTGAGTGATCGTTTTCATTGCTATTTTGATGTTTAACCGCTTTTATGTTTCCTCCCTGATACCCTGTGTGCATTCCTATTAAAAAAATAAATAAAATAAACGTATTTATTCCAGTTAATTATTAATTATTTGCATTGCTGCTTAACAACTGGTCGGGGTTTTTTAGGGGGGGCGTTATAAACTATTGGTTGCGATTTTATCTTAAATTTCTGCGAAATTTTAAGATTTGGTTTGTTATTGTTATTTTTTTCCGCGATAAAATTATTACCCTAGTTATAATCAACTGAAAGTATCTCAAACAAGAAGCTAGTAAGATTCTGCTTTTTTTTTCCTCTTCTCAAGCTGAGTGATTGAGTAGGAGGGAATTGGAAAAGGTGGCCGCCAGAGGCGGAACTGTAATCCCAGGCCTTGTTGAGCTACTTCAATTGAAACTGCCTGTAAGGCCAATCAGTGGGGAGAGATAAGTTTGGATAAGTTGTTAAAACTAATTCAATTGCCTCGTTGAAACACTTTTCAGGGTCTTTTATCCCCCCCCCATTAGACAAGGAAGCTCCTTTGTGTGAAAGTCATGGTACACGGGGGATTGACCCCAGATTTTCGTCTAACCTCTTCGACCATTACAGTATATATCTGTGCTCCCAAAATTGAATCTCTACCTGCGGCGAGAATATACGTAACAACTTTGCCAGCATGAAGCCAATTAAAAAATTTATTTCGTATCATGCATTTATTCATGTATGAATTAGGAATCAGACCCCCCTCCCCTAATCATCGAACTAATTATATTATTGCTTATATTATTAATTATATTATTGCTTATTTTATTTTTAAATGAACATTTTTTAATGTTCTGCTTCAATTTGAAATTGTCCTTGGTCAGTGTAGAGTTTCATTGCTCTAACGACGAATTGTAAGAATTGCTTCACGTATTGATATATTTAAGCTTCAAACTGAGTATTTCTCAAAAGGTTTTCATTGTATGGCATCCCTCTTACTCATGGCGTATGTCCAACACAGTTTATGAACTTGCATCCACCTTATCTAATAAGAGTATGTTCAAGGTACGAAGTTAATTTTAATAGCGCAAGAAAAATTTTTTCGAACATTTAGTCCGCTCAAACTTTTTTTCTCCAACGAATATTTTTGCTGATAATGCATTGAGAGGATTTGATGGGCTGACAATAATTTTCTAATTAAACTACGTTTAATTACATACAAAGTTAATGATGCAATCAGCTGTTTCCCATCCCCTGTCCATTATATCTTATAAATTTCTGATATCTGTTATAAATTTCTATTATTTTTCGTATTCCAGCCATCATTTTCGACGTGATTTCTTAACTTTCGGTTTCAATTCGACAGTATTTTAAATTTGAATAAGTTTTTCCGTTGCATCAACTTCCTATCTATCAGAAGAAAATAGATTAAACCATCATCCAATTTGGAATAGTCAGCAAAAGTAGATTAAACTATCATTCAATTTGGAATAGTCGGAGAAAGTAGATTAAACCATCATTCAGTTTGGAGAAGTTAGCCAAAGTAGATTAAAGAATCATTCAATTTGGAATAGTTAGCAAAAGTAGATTAAACCATCATTCAATTTGAAATAGTCATAAAAGGTAAATTAAACCATCATTCAATCTGGAATAGTCAGCCAAAATAGCTTCTCAAATCTATACGAATAATCTTTTACAGCATCTCTAGTTATGCATTATCTCGTTGTCGCTCTGCCATCCTTTTTGCCAAGTAGCTCCCCCAGTGTCAAATAGTAGAGGTAGCTCCCCCAGTGTCAAGTAGTAGAGGTAGCTCCCCATTGTCCCTCAAGTAGCTCCTTTGTTGCCAAGTAGCTCCCTCTGATCAGAGGCGGCTCCAGGGCCAGGCAATGCGGCAACCGCCCGGGGCCCGGGGGTCCCGCGCCAGCCCGTTTATTATCGACGCACTAGTAATGTAAACTGTTTGTCATTAAATTGTAGACTCCCATTCATTATATAACGTAAACGTAATTTATTCGAATTTTAATAACGCTAAAATGATCTTTATTGTTATACTTTTAGCGTTATACTTTTACCAAATTGAGATTCTTGTTATTAAGAACTGACCACAAGAAGACGCCCGAACCTACTTCCCCAGGAGGCTATTCCATACCCCCAGTCTCCCCAGTAAGGCCCCTCTCCAAAATAGTAGGACCTCGCAAAAGTAAATGGCCCAAAGCCCCGTAAAAGTAAATGGCCTAAAGCCCCGCAAAAGTAAATGGCCCAGGACCCCGCACAGTCTAGGGCCGCTACTGCTTCTGATGAACTACAGCTCACTTCGAGAGCCACTATATTAAACTGTAACACGACGATACTATGTTGAAATATTTATGTGAAAAACGTGTAGGTGTATGCTGAAGTCGTGAAACTAATAAAATTTATTCATATTTGTATATGGTACGTAAGATTTGTAATCAGAGGTGAGCACAGACTTTCATTTTGGGGTCAAGGGTACCATGGCCTTGGATTATCACCCTTTATTTATCATGAAAGTTGGAATTTTTTATACTGAAAATGTATATTTTTGGGTCATGACCCTTGTGACCGCCCCCCTCTGTCTGCGTTTGTTTACAACATACTAAAAGAGAAATTAAATTTTAAAAACACTCAACTCTTTGTAGAATTAGTCAGCTGGCTAAATATTGTCACAGACATACATAAAAAATGTTTTAACAGGAGTGGGAATTTATGTGAATTTCTAAGCCAATTAAAAATTAGTGGCCGTGATGTCATCAAAAGGGACATTATTTTTAAAAGTTACTGGGTTTTGATTGGTCTGCTTAGGAATTTGATATCGACTGTAGAAAGGACGACATTTTCAAAAAAAAAAAAAAGAAAGATTGAAATATGAGGACTGTATCAAAGAAAAAGAGCTCCCAAAATAAAACACAGTCGGTTTCATTTGATCTGGTTTAGATGATATCTTCCAGAAAAAAATAAAAAAAATAAAATAAAAATAAAAATAAAAGAATGTCAATTATTAAAATAGTTAAAAATAGGATCAACTACGCAGTCTGTTTCCGAACGGTTTAATTCTAAACACCACGACTTCTTTGAAATTCTTTTAAACGTAGTTCTTGATTTTGTATTAATCGCAATGAATATGTGAAGAGTTATAAAATAAACCAATATAATATTTCTTAACGAAGTTAAAGTAAGTGCAAGGATACTTTTTTCATGCCCAAACAGAAACATAGCATTAAAACACACTGCGAACCTACATGCAATGCCAAAAGACATGCGCCGAAAAATGCATCATATAAAATAAATATAAAAGTAAAAACGAAGAGGGGAAAAAATCCGAGAGTAAATGGGAAAGATAGGGTAAGATCCAGCTAAAACGTATAGATATAAGATAAAATATAGATTGAATATATACATGGGTGTCCATATGGGGGGCCAAAGGGGGCTCGAGCCCCTCCTAGCCGTTTAAAAATGTGATTTGCCCGAACCTGCTATGCATTTACTTTCAAAAGTTTTACAGTCACATTTTAAAATAAAGTACTTTTTTAGCTCATTACTAATTGTCAAGCAGTATCAATTATTTTTGTAACGCTTTGGTGTCATGAATATTCACTAAAATTCTTGACAGCTTTAAGAAGGAGTTAATAATTTTTCTCAGTCCCAACCCCCCCCAGAAGTACTCGTATGGGCGGCCATGTATCTATATAGTGTTTGTGTGTAAAATATATCTGTATATGAGGCAAAATATATATTATTATCAAAAGTTATCGGACGTTGCGTTTGTTACATTAAATCTGCATAATTGAAATTCAAAGATGGTTTTGGCGTCAAAATTTGGCGAGAGATGCATTGCCTGGACAAAATATCGCGTGTATAGAATATCGAACAGAAAAAATAATTGATTATTTTTGTTGTTTCATTTTTCAATGTTTTATTTGAAAATAATTTTTAATTTATAATAGTTGTTATTACATGACATTATTCAAATTAAAGAATATTACATTTTAATTACACAAATTAAAAAATGAGAACATTTTAAACTTGCAACTGTAAATTGCAGGCAATACCACAAAGATGATCTCGTACTGACCGGTTAGCATGGTATTCAACAATAGTCATTATTCTATTATCAGTGCCTCGATGTTTTCTTATTTGTCTAAGTCTTTCTTTTCCAGCGATGAGTTGTTCTATTTTACTTTCGTTCAATGATTGTTCCTTCTTCGAAAACTCTAAAAAGTTCCAAAGAGAGATGGATGAACTGGCTACTAAAGCACTAAGATGACGATACCAACCCTCAGCTGAGTTATTTGTTTTGACTAATGGTGAAGACTATGATACATACAAGACAATTTCTATAGTACTGCCCGAAATTGACAGTTGCAAGTCTACAATGTCTTCATATTTTTTTCTTTGTGTAATTCAAATATAATCTTTTTTAATTTAAACAATGTCATGTAATGACAGCTATTGAAAACTAAAAATTATTTCCATATTTCGCACGCGAGATCTTTTTGGTCGCGAGATTTGGTCCCATTACCAGATTCCCTGGAGGATCCTGACCGAACCTTGGGGTTCCACGTCACACACTTTGAGAAACACTAGGCCTAACGTATCGTTGGCCATGGTTCGACTTCCAACAGTACCAAAAAAAAAAAAAAAAAAAGCTGGTTCCTTAGGCCAGTAGTGCACAAACTGTAAGTCGCGACCCCCAGAGGGGTTGCAAGAAACTTTTGGTGGATCGCCAAATTCAAAGAAATGTACATAATATATACATAACATATTTTTTAAATATAAGACAGTTCGTCCAGGGGTCGAGACAAAATTTTACACAAAATGGGAGTAGGCAATGAAAATTGTTTTCGCACCATTGTCCTAGGCCTTAAAGCTTTTAGATTCCTCTGAAAACTGTGCCCCGTCCCAGTATGGCCTTCACTATCCTAGCCCCGTAAAAACACAAACGACCTAAACAAAGCTAGACACAAATTTGTAACAAATGGATCAAAGAACTTTTATTTTAACCGAAAATATAGGTGCCAAAACTTAATTTCCTTGATTAAATCCCCCAGGAATCTCCATTTAAAACAAAAATCTAAATTTACTGAAATTTACGTCAATGTACTGTGCAGCAGTGAACTAACAGATTTTCAACGTAAGTTTGAAGAAATAAGTGTTGAAAAAATCCAGTAATTCATCCAGTTGAAATAATACTGATCAATACATTAACTGTTTAGAATAATTTACCAAAAAATAATTAAATTACAATGCAATCTTAAAAGAATTTAGTACGCCTTTTTAGCGGAGCCTCCGAAAATTACGTGTGCACACTTCGATGGTAAACGGAAGATTGATTTGATTTTAGAATTCAGAAAACAATTACACACACTGTTGCCAACTACAAAAAGCAAAATTATAATTATACAATGTTTGAAAAATATGAAATAAAAGTAACAGATTTGGCATGGTGTCAATTTTAGAAATTGAACTTTTTAAGTTTATTTTCTTGCGTTTCTAAGTGGCAACAGTTAAGAAAGCCTGTAAAGTAAACATCTATACTGTGGCAGCCCACAAGTTAATCAAAGGATGCAATATCAGCAATGTTTTAATGTGTGACCTTGCAAAGCAAGTTGGTTACTTTTGATTATGCAGCGAAATCTGTCCATAATGATATTTTCCACAGTCTCGACAGATACAAGGTATATCAGGTTGAACCTAATCTATACGGATATTTTCTTCCGGTCCATGGCATATCAATATCGACAGATTTCACTATTATGGTGTATGTGTAAGATGGAATAAAATTATGGTTAGGGAAATTTTTAATTTCGTAAATTTGCGTATACCAGTAACTTCCTTTGTTTTGCGAACGATCTGGCAGCCCGTTCTGTTTAGAGTTGCGCAAAATAGCTCACTTCTAGACCCCGCACATCAATCATGGGCATCATGCATTTGGTAAATCATTTAATGAGTAATTTCGCTCATCTCTAATTTCATTAGGATTTGTTGCCTGAGCTGCAGACTATTTTTCACAAAAATTGATTATATTAATTTATTTGGGAAAAACATGGGAAATTAATTTCTAGTATTCCACGCATTATCTTCTTTTGACTCACAATAGTTTAGAGAGAAAGGTACTATTCACGTATTTATTAACAAAATATTAATAATATAATACAGACATTTCTCTCCGTATTCGCGGTTGTGTTTTCTCAAAAAATAACATTTTTTAGCAAAATTTGAAGTTTTAGGTCAAAACAATATTGAATACATGCTATTACGTATAGGCCAACAGTATTGCGAACTAAAATACGCACTATCACGTATAGGCAGGCATACTATATTGCGTACTAAAAATAATGACGTAAAAATACTTGACGAACTCTGGCCAAATGCTAAATTATGCAAGGAAAAGTAAACAAGTTGAGTTATTAAAAGTTGGCGCTCATTTATCCAATATGCACCAAAAAACGTATTTATTTTTTTATGCTTTTTTTTCATAAATATATTGTAGTAATGTCCAACATTTAATATGCAGGACAATTGTTATGAACGTAGCCCTCCTTTCTACATATAATTTCAGATTTGCTATTCGCGGATGGTTCGTGGAACGTTGATATTTAAATTTAGCGGGTTTCAATTAACATTAATTCGCAACTCTCTAATCCGCAACTCTCTAATCCTCAACTCTCTAATTCGTCACTCTCTAATTCTCAAGTAACTCGGTAGATTTTCCACGTTAACAATAACCATCATTATTGCATTTACGGAAGACCTTTACCTTGTCCTTTTCATTGCGTACAGACAGACAGAAGACAGGCAGGCAGGCAGACAGGAAAGCCAAAAGCAATAGCGGGTTCAATATCTATTGAAACCCGCTAATAATATACATTCAGGAGCTGGGCTCGATCCTGATCCTCTCGATCCTGGGCTCGTTGGTTTTGCGTCCGAACGGTTTGACTGCAGAGCTAATGAGCACATTTCTCTCTCTCTCTCTCTCTCTCTCTCTCTTCCGGCCCTGCGGTGGCGCAGTGTGGTAACGCGTTCTCCTATTGCGCGGCTAATCCGGGTTCGACTCCCAGCAGTGCAAAAAGAACGCTTACTCAGAGATCTCATAAAGATCGCACTGCTCACTGTAGTCCGGGGTTTGGTTCCCTAGGCCTTAAGAGGTTCGGATTCCTCGGAAAACAGTAGGTCCCGGCGCAGCATGACCATTGTAGTCTTTGAGCCGTAAAACCACAAAACAAACTCTCTCTCTCTTCTCCCTTTTTAAACTCTTACGTGTGATCAGCCCCGGACTCAAGAGTCCCAAGACCCTTAGGCAGTTAACGAAGTTGGAGCCCCCCACTTTTTTGTAATATTAAAAAAATACATATTTTACTTCTTTTTTTTTATTTTACGTACTTTGACCTTCAAGGTTTATATACACTGCGCTGCAACACAAGTTTTACAAATTACATTACAGCACGACGAACTTTCTTCTCTGCAAAGGAACGAATGTCCTCATTATAGTCTATGGACTGCATAATTTATCATCTGCCACGGACTTCAAAAATTGTTGGGGGTGGGTGGGGTGGCACAGGTCATTTATAAAATTTGTTAAGATGGTTGAAAAAATGATTTTTATCAAGATGGTTGATAAAAGAAAGTGGGGGCCTCCGACGCCAGGGCCCATACGAGGCTGAGGCCCTAGGCAGCTACCTTATCCGCCTAGGCAGAAGTAGCTGGGTGAAGAAGCTGGGTGTGATGGCCAATTAAAATGAATTGCGGACCACCAAATCCTAAATATTACCATCAGCAGTATTTTAGCGCAGTATAGTCCAGATGCTCTTGCGCCATAAAAAAGCCAAACAAACAAGCAAGCCATATTCATATGCAGTGAGACTTCCGTATGACAGAAAATTTTACATATCGAATTTTCCATGACTCCACGTAGTCATTTTACAGAAAAACTGCTTGTTTATCAAAAAAATCTCTATATAGAATTATTAATATTTTTTTTAAAGAAATCGGAATTCCTGTTCGTTAAGCTTTCTAAAACGTTTTCAGTTCGCCGGAAACGTTCCTTACGATGAACTGCACGGACGTAATAATTGTGAACGTTTTTATGATGAAACATCATCGAAAATTGTTGTGTAGCAAGACATCAGAACGTTTTTTATACAAATATAAATGAATATAAATACTCACTATATAAATATGATCGTTTTTAAGATATGTTCAGTGTGATTAATAAGTTAATAATTCAGCTTAAATAATAAGTTAATTCTTGTTTTATTATTCATATGAACATAATTTATATATGACATGATTCATATTAGCTTATTTAGAAAAATAGTGCTCCGAGATTATATTATCATTTAGATTATATTATTATAAATGTGTCCTAAAATACAATATAATATACAATACGTATGTATAAAAAACGATTGTTTCCATACAATCGAGGTTTCTTTTTATGGAATCGTCGACTTTGATATATGGAAGTTTTAATATATTTCTGTTAGAATTTATTTATTTATTAAATTAATGAATTTTTAAAGAATTTAACAATGAAAATACAGATGTCAATTGATTATAATTTTGCTCAAATGACAATAATTACACCTTTATTTACAGTTTGTAAAATTTACAAACTGTAAATTTCAAAAATGATTTAATTAGACATTAAATGAATTTAAGTGATTAAAATGAGCCTAGAAAACTGTAAATTTTCAAAATGATTTAATCAGACATTAAATTAATTTAAGTGATTAAAATGAGAATAACACCCGGGCCTTACTAAAGGCACTGGTGAGCCATTTCTGTCCCGAAGGCTGTCATTTGGCCATCACTGAGTTAAAAGAAGGTTCAAGCTTGAATTGTTTGTTTGTTTGTTTGTTTGGATGTTTTATGGCGCAAGAGCATCTGGGCTATACTGCGCCACAAGCTTGAATTGCCCTGCGGTTGTTCCATGGTAACGAGGTTGTTACTCATACGAATAATCCAGGTTTGGGTCCAGCAAATACTTAACACTTGCAGGTTTATTCCTACAGACCGTTGTCCTGGGTTTGTTTCCCGATGTAAGGAAGACTAGGATTACAAAAAAACACTGCGAGGTCCAAGCGCAACATGACCTTAACTGACCTTGCGCCTTACATCACAAACAGACACATCTAGCTTTAATCAAGAAACGAGCCGAATACAGGAAATTAATTTCAATCACAAATTTCTTAATAGCGATATCATATATAATCAGAGGCTTAGCAATTAAGAAATTATGGGGACTCAAGTAGATTCACGACAGATCATGGAAGTGGCGGTTCTAGGTTAGGGCCGGGGGCCTCCAAGGCCCTCCCAAATATAACCTGATTTTATTTTCCTGCCTATGTGCACTGGCGCATATAGGCAGGAATCTGTGGCCCCTATTTTTTTTTTGTCTACAATCCCCACGGTGTGACGTTAACCAAAACAATGTGGCTTTCTGTTCAATGGGGGGCTCGAGCCCGCTAAGCTCTCTTTTACTACGCCACTACTTCCTATTTTTAATAAGGAAATTTCCCCCTTCGACAGGAAATGATATCTTGCGGTTTGGTTTTAATAGTTTTTGTCTGTGGCGCCGAATATCATTTTCGTTGAAGCAAAATAATAAGTTAGTCTTCCCACCGCGCGTAATTATGCATGCAAATTCTGGCAAACGTAATCTGCATGCATAATTAAGCATAATGCTATATGAGGATTTGGAGGAAAATATACCACGAGAAAAAATCATGTCCTTTAAGAAATACAATACTGGGGTACTAAAAAAAATTTTTTTACACAAGTCAAACACTACGCAGATTAAATAAAGCAACAATTTTTATCAACGTTTTTTAGGCGTAGTAATAGTAACGCCATAACATCGGCGTTAATATTATGACGCCTAAAAAACGTTGATAAAAATTGTTGCTTTATTTAGTATTAAAATTTGTTTCAATGTTGGCTTACAGCTAGATTCCATCAGCTATACGCTAAAAAAAATATAAGAAATTGATTTAAAGTCTGGATTTAATATTTAAAGTATGTCATGAATTTAGTCGACTCATGTTAAAAATAGTTGTAGGAAAACATGATGGAAAAACATTATTTTAGTCCAATAAAGAATAAAACAATGGACCAAAATACACTGCTTTTTCAAAATTGAAGGGAAGTCTATAAAAGCAAATATGGTCAGGACGGTGCACATTATGTTAAAAGGGGAGGTTTGATGAAAATTGGGAGGGGATTTAGTAGAATTTTTTCCCTCTCATAAGAATTTTGTAATAACGGGGTTCAAATGGGGAAGGAGGGGAATAATACCCCCCTCCCCCCACTTTGTGTAAAATCTTGAACTTGGTTCTAACTGTTACTAAGAAAACACAAATCGTGGGTTAAAACAAAAGTATTCTTGCAATATTTCGGAACGTGCTTTCATCATCTACGTTCACATATTTTCGTATTAATGTTAATTACATTTACTTCCATATGCTGTGGATTACATACGGTTTTGTGTATTTTACTCTACTTCCGAGCACTTGTGCATTTTGTTAAATAATTTCAGATTTTTATTTATTTATTTATTTATTTTGTCCTTTTAAGTTGACGTGTTTCCATATTCAGGGCAGGGAACAGAATTTATGGGGCCATATACAGTTTAGTAGATTGGGGTTCCCCAATCAATTATGTTTCAGAGCTATGCTTGGGGGAGGGGGGGGGGCGAGCTGGGCGGCCGCACAAGGGCGCTAAAACGTAGGGCCGCCAAAAATGTATTGCAAGTATCAGGAAATCAATTTTGTTTTGTCAAAGCGTTTTCCAGGGCCGTTAAAATCTGCTTTGCCCAGGGACGCTAACACCGTAAGCCCAACCAAATTATGTTCAGTAACAAATCACGTTTATTAAGGTATTAAAGTCCCACGTCTGGCTCTCCCATAAGATCTAGGGCTCCTGGGCATTGTCCCTGGCCCTGTTCATATTAGCTTAATTATATTTGCTTCCATATACATTCAGGCGCGGACTGGGTTCTCTCAAATGGCTCATATCTGGGATTTTAGGAGGGCGAGAATCCTTGCCCATGGGAGCGCACCGGCTCAAGGGCCGGTAGGCTGGCGGCGGCTCAGTCCGCCCCTGTATACATTGTATATTATATATTATCTTATATATATGTTATCTAAATTTGCACCAGTTTATATTATATCAAAGAGTTGTTAAAACGCCAATAGACAAATACCAATGGGTATAATAGAAATTTCACGCATTTCTGCATTGTATAGTGCAGGGGTGGGCAAATGCGGCTCTTCATTGAGTTAAGTGCGACTCCCGTCGAAATTTTAAATCCTTGTTTTTACGAATCTTGTTGAATTGACTAACTAAGAAAGTGAATCGGTTAATGAAGAGTAGAAGTTGTACGTAATCGCTTCAAAAGTAAATCTTTTGTTGCATTGATAGGTCCATCTAGGAGTTATTATAAAAATTTTAAATAATTATTTTGTATTTTCTTTCTCTTAATTATATTTTCTTATATGTATAATTTACATAGCACTTAAGACTTTGGTACAATATGTAACCATATTAATTAAATTTGTATATTTAATACTATGTAACTATGGCATGGCTCTTTATAATATACGATAAATTGGAATGCGGCTCTCATTGACTATGAGTGCCTATCTATGGTATAGTGTGTAAATGTAATTTAATATTCGTATATTTTTCGTTGCCATGGGGCAAAGCCTCGTTTTACACTTTCCTGTAAACGTCACTGTTTAGGAACTTACTGGTATGAATATTGAAGTAATTGTTTTGAATCACACGATACAGTTTTAAATATTCAAGCCAACTTCCAAACAGAGTAAAACCTCCCTAAAACGATCACCCATGGCTCTGTGAATAATCGGTCGCCCCAAAGGTGGTCCATTAACGGAGATATATGGTGAGGTGAAAGTAAACACGAAATTAGAAGGAAAACAATTGAAACTACATAGGTAAATGGTAAAATTTATGTCATATTAGTCTGAGAGTCTTAAAATAAAAAAATATTTGGTAATTCGAAATTTTAACTGCAAGTTATGAGATATAAAATAACAGATACTGAAAATATAGAATTGACAATTTAAGAAAAAAAGAATGGTAATTTGCTTTAATATTACAGTTCTTTTTCTAAATAATTTTATGTTAATAAAGAAGGTAATGTTATTTTCTTCAACAAGTACTGAAAAAAACTTTCCATTAATCTATTTACTTCCTTGGGCGTTTCTTGAGACCAGAAAGTAGTGAATTTTCCCTGTGAGAATTCCGATAACGGTCCTTCATCGGAATCGGATTGAAAGTCTTAAGGGCCAAAAAAAAAAAGGAATCTAAAACTTAAATTCCATTTTAAATTAAAGTGAATTTTTTATAATAATAAAATCCTGCAAGGGGAGGCCATCGTTTATTCTGTTCAAAGTTAGAAATAAACAGGAAATGAAACCCCCTTCTCAATCTTCAAAACATGGTCACGTAGATAAAAAATGGTTTCTGAATGGAAGTAAGTGTAGAATTAAAGAAAAGGAGGAGAAGTGCGTTTCTAGAAAAAGTAGTAGTTACGGGGGTGGTCTATCAGAGAGGTTTTACTGTATATTGAATGGAAAAAGTTTAAAATTTGATTAATTGGAACCGACAGCATGGAGCGTTATGTTAAAGATGGCACTCTGGTTTGGAGAAAAAACACAACTCATATTGTTTACGCCAGAAATGTAGGCCTTCCATCCGCGTGGTAAATTGTAAATCGTGATTCGTCGGACCAGATAACATGTTTCCAGTCACTTACACTCCAGCTTTAATAAGTTTTAGGCAATCAATTTTTCCATAGACAAACTGCAGCCGAATATTACGGTGTCTTGTTGTTGATATAGGAATAAGGTAGCCGACTGCAAAACCTGGCGTAAGATTTAAAACACGATGTTTCGGGAGCCAGCTGCTCTCTTTGTCAAATGAAGGCAGTAAGTAAGCAGTGGCAAGTGAGCAGAGGCTTAAAGGTGCTCCTTAATTGGAGTGCAACATCATCTGCTGCAAACTAGATATCCAATTTCTGTCTAGGATTACAGTGCCGACTTTAGGCGGCCACCCTTCGCATTAAATTATTGCCCAATCATCATCATCACCAGACATCCAATTTGTCGCTACGCTGCGGACCAATTAACGCTGACCTCAAATGTCTACCGCACGTTTACGCCCCATATCTCACTATTATTAGCGGTTTTACAGAATTCCACGTAGTTGACACACACTTGCGACAGCTCGTCTCCGAAATTCGAAACGATTAGCGATCATAGGCGTAGCCAGGGTTGTTGGGGGTTGTAACACCCCCACCATCGTAATGAAATTTTGTATGTTTAACGCAGGAATATATGAGTCGTAGCTCTGTAACCTCCACCATTGAGCTTATACCACCCGCTTATGAACCTTCTACCTACGACCATGTCAGCGATGGCAGATGCTGAACATCTTGCTTTCTTGGCACCTTAGATTCAGCCTCGAAAGAATTTACTTATGCTTCTGCCTTGACCCATCATTCAACTTCAAATGACAATTATACACAGCTTAAGGACATATTCCGTTCCGAGATTTGAAAGCTGATTGATTGTTTGGCTTTTTTATGGCGCAAGAGCATCTGGGCTATACTGCGCGCCAAGGATTTGAAAGCATCGTGATTTGCTGCGATACTGTCGCTTTGAATATGGTTACTGGGGTCGGGGAGGGGTGCCCAATAACTTGTTTATTCACTGTATATAACCAATTTTTAAAGCTTTGATTTATCTACATTATAGATATATCATATAGATATATATATATATTATCTACATTCTTTAATAATAATAAAAAGATATTCGCTTTCCTTCAAATCACTCCGCTTACACTAACCACAATATGCTAACAATAATTCGAAACATCCAAAATGATATTTAAAAAAGAGAGAGAGAGAGAAAAAAAAACCACTTTTAACATTTGATAAATGACAGAACACTATATTACTAGCGCTTAAGAAACTTGTGATGTTTTTTAATGAAAACACCAGATAAAAATAAGAAAAATTAATAAAAAAATTTCAGCCTCCATCTTTCAGAGCATTTTTTTTTCCCCGAAAGGTCAGCGACATATAATGGAAGAATGCCATAACATAAACACAGCGTTAAAAGCTTAGATTAGCAGTACCATATCACAAAAAAATAATTAAAAAAAAAAATAACACAACGTATTAGTCAACTTTTTCATATTAGTAATTTGAAACAAAGAAAAAAAAAGAAAAACAGTTCAGATAAGGGGATG
>QLNU02014802.1:103430462-103464038 GCA_006491805.2 Dysdera silvatica
ATGAAAATAATCATTTTTAACGTAAACTTAAGTGAAAAATACTTAAAATCAAATTTACAAGTGAAATTTTCGAGCTTTGCGCCTCCCTGAAATTTTATTCTGCATCCGCACTTGCCCTTCTCCCAATATCCCCTAAAAAACTCTTGTCAAATGAACTGTTTTATAAAAATATCGTTATTGTATCTTATAATAGTAAGGTAGGCGGCTAATCATAAATGCAGCTTTCCTATCCTTCGTGACTTGAGGGCGAGGAACGATAGAATTTTATTTTTACGAGTACAGCAGGGAGGGAAGCATGGGCGTAATTAGCTACGAAGTTCAGGGGCTAACTTTTTTCTGGGGAGGGGGGGTTAAACCATATACCTCAATGCTTAGAAGAAATTTTCTATGGGGTTAGCCCCTCTAGTTCCAGCAATAGAGGGGGATGCCAAAAGTCATTGCACCTAGATTAGAGATGGGAGTTATGTAAAGTAACTGTTAAAATCACATGTTACCGACTGATCACTGTTCCAGGAACAGTATGCTCCTAGGAAACCCCTGTTCTCAAAGAACAGCCGTTATTTCAGATCACCGGTGACCAAGAAATCACTGTTCTAGGAACATATTCCCTCGTTTCCATCACACAGAAAACGCACCAAGGTAACGGGCTATCTCAATATCCAGCATAGTTATCTAGCTGATATCAGGGGTCAGGCACTAATTCCCTGTTTAACATCTGATATTACAAGGTCATATTATTATTATTATAATAAACCAAATATATTAATTAAAAAATTGTTTTTAATTCACTTAAAATTCAAATTCAGTTAATGTGATTATGTAGTTACTCCTACATCAATAGCAACTAGCAAAATTAATTACTATCTAGACCATAATTAAAAAAAAATTAAACTTGTCGCAAAATCATGACCCTTTGTTTTAGTGGAAATCCCATTCTCTGATCTACCCAAATCTATCAGAGTTAGCGAAAAGGAAATTCAACTTTATGGCAACATGAGTGCCTTGCGAAAGAATTTTCTTAAAGGCTGGTAACATTTTAACCGATGGGAGAAATCGGTTGGAGCCTCTTCACGCCGATAGGTTGTTCCTAAATGCCAGTTTGTATTTAATGAAATAAATTTTTATACATGTATTAATACCTTTACACATAAAAAATTCCACATAATTACCTGTGTATAACTACATAAACGCATTTTGTATCATTATCCTGCTTAATTAGTTCGATATTTTAACCTTTCAGTATGTTTTACCAATTAATTTACAGCAGTGTCAATATTTTTTTTGTTGTATTTCATTCATTACGTTGCATTAGTTTTAGACTTTAAAATACTGAATTTTAGATATTTGGAAAGCCCTATTTTTCCCTTTTAATTTTGTACTTTGTATGTGTGCATTTTTTTTTCCAAAGGATTTATTGTTTTTATGGAGTTGACATGACGTTCTTACAGATTGAGCCTTAAAAGTTGAAATTCGTTAAGTTCCTCAATTAACCAAAAACTGAAGCAACGCATACATTCCAGTCACCCGTGATTGGAACAGGTTACTCAAAAATAACAGTTTGGTCCATCACTTAAATGTTTAGGGTGCGTCACACACCTTAAATATTTAATCATGTGCTTGAAACTTAGAAGACTGATAACGAAAGCTTACCAGTTTATTATATTGATAAATTTTATTCCTACTTTCACTGAAATAAGAGATTACGCAGTTTTCTTCCCACCTTTACTAAAAAAATTTCCATACCAACCAACCACAAGTGATTTTCAGCCGAACTTTGGCTGTTGAAAAAATGCTACATCTGTTGAAGATCTATTTGAAACTGATGTCCCTTCCCAGAACTTATGAATTTCAAATATCTCTAAATTTCCCATGGTCAAATTAAATGCAATTCAAGAATTTATGACCTAAACATAAGAGGCTGTTAGCAGGACTTGAAATGAAAATTTTCATGGACCGAAACACTGTCCCTGTTTGCTCCAGTACATTTCGAGCCCTGGATGGTAGTACATACAGAACCTAACAATAGTAAAATGTATCCATGATGGAATTACACTGAATTTTATTCACAGCCATATTTATTTAGGATGCAGACATGGCAGGGGTTAAAAGCGGTGTTCAACCACATTGCAGCATTTACTGTGTTGATTGCACAGAGATGGAACAGTTTATAAACAGATATGCACCTGATGTACAGTGAAATTGAATGCAATGGTGAACAGGCACAAAGATTGTACCATGAGTGATATCTTATACATCATGTACCCAATCACAAAATGTGAGACTACACTGTCAGCTATGTGAGACAGCCACCTCCCATGTCAGCCAAAGGGATGCCAGACGACCAAGAGTGGTCAGAAAGCCAGCTATGAGTGATAACATCTTGCATATTGTAACAGAACGTAGGCACAAGCACGTGAACAGTTGCTCACCACCTGATCATTCAGCTAAATGTCTGGTGAGCACTTTGTGAAGAAAAACTACACCTTTACCATTTGCAATCAGTACAGGCATTAACAGTTGCTTTTTATCCCTTGTACTGCTTGCTTCTGCAGCAAAATGCCGATTTCCTTGCTCAATTGCAGATGAATCAACATTCTCACGTGAAGGTATAGTGAATGTGCATAATGCACATTCGTGGACACGCCAGAACACATATGGTACATGTTCAAAGTCAAAGCAGCAATGATGTGTGGGTGGGGATCGTATATGATCACTTAATTGGGCCTTACCTACCACCCTGATAGGTAAACTTTTTCTGCAACAGGTTTTACCCGAATTGCTGGAGGAGGTTCGACTTGCCATCAGTGTCTTAAATGATTCCAGCATGAGACACCTGCTCATTTTAGCAGAAACTTGCATCAGCATTCGAATGCCACATTTAAGGAACAGTAAATTGAATGTGGGGCATCCTACCCTGTGGGCCCCCCCCCACATGATCTGATTATGTCTTTGGGGATATTTGAAAAGTATCATGCACGAGAAGTCCGTGCTGTCCAGAGGATCTGGTAACTCAACTGCCTCTGCAGCTGGCGATGTGCATGATCAGCCCAGTATTGAAGAAATTACGATAATCATTACCCCATCGTTGTGCTAAGCGTATTAATGTTGGCGGAGTATTTGTTGTAATTACAAGCAATTGAATGTCACCCCAGAAACCTGTGTCCTTCATTTACGACCCCTCACTGTGATTTTAAGTGCACAATTTCTTTACAGATACAGCTTCCAACAATGCTATGTATGTACTACCATCCAGGGCTGAAAATGTACTGGAGCAAACCAGCACCGTGTTCCAGTTTGTGAAAATTTTCACTTTAAGCCCTGCTAGTACCCTCTCATGTTTGGGTCATAAATTCTCAAATTGCATGCATTAATTTGACCATGGGAAGTACGTTTGGTTTGTAGTAAGTGGTGGAACCTTTTTCAACATGACTAGGTTTAAACTGTAAAATTTCCAAATTTTGTTACATGATTAGGGATGATATTTATATCCACATTATAGTTCCAGAACAGCTCAGTTTCTGACATTGGTTTACTGGACCAAAGTTTTCTTTTGATCTCCTTCACCTATTACACATGCTTGACAATTCCCAATTGCCTCCAGTATGATAAACCAATTGTTTTCAATACTTTTGATGACTAAATGGAAATACTCAGGACAATCATTTAAATAGTGTTAAAAAAAATTTTTGTGCATGTAATTGCCCACATAGTAACAATGTAGATGTAATAGTTTCACTTTGCAGTCAGGTCCTTTGCAATTTCGGCCAATTTGGTTTATTTGATGTCCCTTACAATCCCTTAACGTGTTGGCCATGAATTCAGGGACACCCTGTATACACTGAAATTTTAGTTTCATGTTCTCATTTCAACTTTTTTCCAAAGTTCTAAACATAATATTCCCACATTGCAAACTTTAGATGGTACCCAGAAAGATAAATTACCAGGACGTAACTGTTTTAACAGTACAAACCAGATTCCTTGGTCATACCACAAAATTTGGTAAAGACATTGCTAAAGAAATGAACAGTTGCAGGTAACAAAATGTTTTTGTAATTTTCGAAAAGAAATCCTGGAACAGGATTGATGTGTACATATACGTTACTTTCAGTCCAGTTTCCCGAATTGATGTTAAATTACATAATTTGATCCCACCTTTACAACTTACACTAATTTGTAAACTTCTGGTTGAATATGTAACCAAACTTCAATGTAAAACCTTCTAACTTGCTTACCCAACTCTAATGAAGAAAACGGGATGAATTGTATTCTAAGCGACCAAAAATTCCAAGGCAGTTACTACTTCAACGTTCCTTAGTTCTGGCTTTTCAGCAGAAAAGGTTCCTTGAATTTCAGGAATTCAATACTTCCATGTTTATAATAACTTCAAATTCGGAAGAAAAAATGATCTGGCAATATTCTAAAAAATTAAGTTCTACCACAGGTATGAAATGGCTGTAGAAGACAAGAATTTGTTTCATGTTAGATCTCAAAATTGATGCCAAAACAAAACCCTGGTAGAATAGTTTCAGTAAAAAATTGAAATTTTATATTGCTTCACACTAAACGGTGTCTAAAATTATGTCAACATCATGAGAAACTTCCTAGTTTTCACACTTCCAAATTCAAAAACTTTTAAGCTCATTTAGTAATGCACTGAACAGAAAGGTTCTTTTGTAAGCTTACTTCCTAGTCCCCCACCACATATGTATTTACCTTCGCAAACCCATTGACCCCTAGTGATAATTCAGTTCTTTAACTATTTTACTTCCTATTATTCATCTCAAATTCAACAAAAATTACTCAAAACCACCCAGAACACTTATTTTAGATTCAACTCTTGGAAGAGTCTTCTAATGTTTAGGAACTTTCAACTAAACTGCAGGAGAGAAAGTTGTTAAATTTAAAATCAGTTGACCAATTCAAGTTAAGAACTGCTGAAGTTCGCAGATTGGGCCTCTTCGCTTGAAATTAACTTTCACTGTAGTCTAGCTCAACTCTACATTTTTATCAAGTTTTACAACTATAAACTACATAGCAGCATTCAGTATTAAA
This sequence comes from Dysdera silvatica, assembly GCA_006491805.2. Taxonomy (NCBI): domain Eukaryota; kingdom Metazoa; phylum Arthropoda; class Arachnida; order Araneae; family Dysderidae; genus Dysdera; species Dysdera silvatica. The sequence continues at coordinate 103,435,515 of QLNU02014802.1, forward strand.
ATTTGAGAAGTATTTTTATGCACATGTAACACCACTCTACATAAAGTACTTACCTTTCAAACGCAGTCTTCAAAGATTCTGAAACTTTCGACATTAAAAAACCATGTTTATCAAGTACTGATTTAATTTAACCCGATTATAAAGACATCGAAATTCAACATCTTACACATTTGCAATCAAAACCTTTGATCTAATATCATTAAGTTAGCATTCAGTAAAAAAAAAGTTGATGCAAAAAATTATTCCATATAACTGCTAACTTTAATGAAAATTAAATAGTTTACAGCGGATGAACAATGTGAAGTTAATTCTGAAAACACAAATTAATGCTGAAACAATGAAAAATATATAGCGGAATGTTCCTATCTTTTAAGTTCAATGTTTTTAGTCAACTTCTTCGATGGTTGGTCCACCACCACCACTTCCGCCACCAGCAGCGGCACCACCAGCTCCAGGGAACCCAGGCATACCACCAGGTGGTGCACCACCGGCACCTTGATACAACTTTGTGATGATTGGAGTGCAGATGGCTTCAAGTTCTTTTTGCTTGTCGTCATACTCTTCTTTTTCTGCCAACTGATTGCTGTCGAGCCATTTCAGGGTTTCGTCAACCTTTTCAGAGACTTTCTTCTTGTCCTCTTCAGAAATTTTATCCTTCAGCTTCTCATCATCGATGGTGGATTTGATATTGAAGGCATAGCTTTCAAGGGAGTTCTTGGCGGAGATGCGACTTTTCTGAAGATCATCCTCATCCTTGTACTTTTCGGCATCTTTGACCATACGTTCAATCTCCTCTTTGGAGAGACGACCCTTGTCGTTCGTTATCGTGATTTTGTTCTCTTTTCCAGTGCTTTTGTCGACAGCAGATACATTGAGGATACCATTGGCGTCAATGTCGAAGGTGACTTCGATTTGTGGCACACCACGTGGTGCGGGAGGAATACCAGTCAGTTCAAATTTACCCAACAAGTTATTATCTTTGGTCATGGCACGCTCACCTTCATACACTTGAATGAGCACACCTGGCTGATTGTCAGAGTACGTGGTAAAAGTTTGTGTTTGACGAGTGGGGATTGTGGTATTACGTTTGATGAGCACGGTCATCACACCACCAGCGGTTTCAATACCCAGGGAGAGTGGAGTAACATCCAGCAACAACAGATCTTGCACTTGCTCGGACTTGTCACCATTGAGGATAGCAGCTTGCACAGCAGCGCCATAGGCAACAGCTTCATCAGGGTTGATGCTCTTATTCAACTCCTTGCCATTGAAGAAGTCTTGGAGCAACTTCTGGATTTTGGGGATTCGAGTAGAACCACCAACGAGCACAATATCATGAACTAAAGCTTTGTCCAACTTGGCATCTCGTAGAGCTTTCTCAACAGGCTCCAAGGTGCTGCGGAACAAGTCAGCATTCAACTCTTCAAAACGGGCACGGGTGATGGTAGAGTAAAAGTCTACACCTTCAAACAAAGAATCAATTTCGATACTCGCCTGAGTGCTTGAAGACAGGGTACGCTTTGCTCGCTCGCAAGCAGTCCTCAAACGTCGAAGAGCCCTCTTGTTAGTAGTCAAGTCTTTCTTATGTTTTCTCTTAAATTCCTGGACGAAGTGGTTAACCATACGGTTATCAAAGTCCTCACCACCCAAGTGAGTGTCTCCAGCAGTAGACTTCACTTCAAAAATTCCGTCTTCAATGGTAAGGATCGACACGTCGAAAGTGCCCCCACCCAAATCAAAAATTAGAACATTTCTCTCACCTTGACCTTTCTTGTCCAAACCGTAAGCAATAGCAGCTGCAGTAGGTTCGTTGATAATACGGAGAACGTTCAGTCCGGCGATGGTTCCGGCATCCTTGGTGGCTTGACGTTGCGAGTCGTTGAAGTAAGCAGGAACGGTGACTACGGCGTTGGTCACGGTCTTTCCGAGGTAAGCTTCAGCAATTTCTTTCATTTTAGTTAAAACCATAGACGAAATTTCTTCAGGAAAAAATGTCTTCGACTCTCCTTTGTATTCGACTTGGATTTTCGGTTTTCCGCCATCGCTGATTACGTCGAACGGCCAATGCTTCATGTCGGATTGGACGGAAGCGTCCTCGAAACGACGTCCGATCAAACGTTTTGCATCAAAAACGGTATTGCTAGGATTCATAGCCACTTGATTCTTGGCTGCATCTCCAATCAAACGTTCAGTGTCCGTGAACGCCACATAGCTAGGCGTGGTACGATTTCCTTGATCGTTAGCAATAATTTCGACTTTTCCATGTTGAAAAACACCTACACATGAATACGTAGTGCCAAGATCGATACCGATTGCTGGAACTTTAGCCATTTTAGTTTAATAAATAGCGAACTTTACACAAAAAAAGATTATGCTTTGTCTAACACACTGACACAGATCCGTCCGGCACAGAAAAGTCGAATGTGCAAGCGCGAAATTTCGATCGCCTTTTACGGGGCAAAGAACATTCTGGAAAGATCTACATGGTTGCCAACTGCCATTGGCAATATTGAAGTTATTCTATTGGCTGAAACTCACGTTCACCCATGACGTCAGTCATGGCTTACTACATTAGGTTACGTAGCTTTCGTTTGGCGCCAGCTTCTACCGGTAATATGAGCTATAAAATTCTGTTATTTTGTATAATTTCACGTTTAAATGCGTATAAATGAAAGTTATTCTAACTAAAATTAATTAATATGGATAATTTTAAACTAATTTACCGATATATTGCTTGAAATATAGGGGGTATATTGGGACTAAATGTGTAAAAACGTGTCGAATTTTTCTCGATTTTTCATTAAAAATTCGAATTATTGTTGTTTCTGAGAAGATAGTTAGGAAGCCCTTAATTATTACTGCAAAAATAGTTGTCTAAAACATGTATTAAAGATGAATATAACGCAGGTATCAAGTATAATGTTCATACCACGTTGACTTTTAGCAATGGCGTCCATTGTTTGTACCCGTTTGAAAATAAACGTTTCTTTTATTTTTTAAAAGAGATGCTCGTAAAAATGTAAATATAAAGGAATAATATAGATTGTATATATGTACACAGAATTTATTTAACAGATTGAGTTGTATTTTTATCATAAAACATATTTCAGTATTTGGCGCTAAGTAGGAGGATTTGGTGTCATAATAATTGGCTATATGTAACCATTTTCCTTGTGATCTGCTACATTGCCAATTCAGCGCAAAAGTGGAAAGCATTCCTCCAACTAAATTTTAAAATATTTAAATTTCGAAGTTCTTATTTTAATTTTATTTTCATGAGTAATGAATGGTAAGCATCTACATAATCGCCCACTTGACTTTAAATAATAATTGTAAAAGATATATTGAAACAAAAGGCGGAGGATGTGTCCCAACTGGTACTAAAAGGAAATAGATCTAGCGGCGAAGGATTGCATAAGGAGAGGAGGTAGGTAATACTACCTTTTTTTAGCAATGCCATTATCAAATTTAAAACAATTTTACTTTTCTTTCTAATTTTTTCTTTTTAATTTTTAATAACATGAACATATTTCATAAAAATATAAATAGGCTTCTTGATCGACCAGTATAATTTATTTTCAATTTTACATGTTAAAAACTCTCAACTTGATCATCATTGTAACTTTACTGGAAGGATCAGTGAGCATTCAAGGAAGGTCGGGTAGCTAAAAATTAATGTACATGTTAAAAATTAATGTAAATGTGTTTGAATTTGTTAATAAACATTAGTTTCAATTACAAATACTGACAAGGTAGTGAAAAAATAATAAAAAATAAACTTTAGTGGGTTAATTTTAAGTTAATGAAAAGGCGGGAAACGGGAACTATAGCAGGTGTTATTGTTTCGTCCTGTGTTCATGACATTTTTTCCTGTATATATTTCTATATTATATTTTTGTTAATTTTTAGACTTCAAGTATTCAACAGTTTGCATCCTGTAACATTATTATTCTAAAATGCCGGATAAACCAGATAGTTTAGTGGTCCACAACTTGCCATGGTATGTGTATATACGTTTATATTAAATAAAATTCAGCATAAGTTTACACTCTATTAACGCAATTCACTCTTTTCAAAGTATATGTAGCACGGCATCAGCTTTTTATACGTTTTCTTCGAGGTATTTCAATGATCATATGATTTTTTCTCACCCACGTGTTTGAAAAATTAGCACGTGCAAGATAGCAAGAAATATAACTATCACATTTTGCTTTGGTAACTTCATTAAAAGGAGATTTTTGTTATTAAATCATTTTAGAGTGCTTTTGTTCAGTTACCCTTTAAAAATTTCGCTATTTCTTAAGACTAGTTTGTAATATGATCTATTGTAATCAAATACTTGTAAAATGAAACCACTTTTAATTCCAAATATCTACAAGGTAGAGTGAAACCTAATCCATATCGTTTTTCCATTAAAAGCCCATTCCGTTGAAGGTAATTATGTGATAAATAACTGAGTACATTTTTTATAAACAATTTTGTCAAGGGAGACATTGGAAACCATTGTTCTAGGTAGCTATTTACTCAAAAAAAAGCTATGGTTGGGGGTTTACAGGGTTACAATTATGTATAGGTACAGTGGGGGTCAAAATGAATTGTTTAAATCGGTTGCACAAGCTAAGTCTAGTGACTTAGGTGCATTAAATACTAGTTAAGTGTACAAGTAACTAACAGAATAGAAAGTAAACCTCAACATTAAAAACGGGTAAAATGTAAGTGTAATAATTATATTAAAACATGTAAGATAAAGAATGCAACTTTTCAAAATAATTGAACATTCATTTGTAAAAAAAAAGAAAAATATCAAATACAGATACGTTGAGAAAATTATATAAAATTAGTCCATAGGTCACTGTTCTTGAAAAATAAACGTAAGTAGCCATATTTTGAATACCATAGAATGGGATAACTTTGGCAGATTTCTATAAAAATGTTTCGTCGATTTTTTTTCACACACAACCATTCGATTTTGTTGAATAAAAAAATTACTATGTGTAAGTACAATAAATATTGTACTAGGATTTTCACTTTAACCCACCTAGATGTAGGTAGTGACAGCAAAAAAAAAAAAAATAATCAAAACTGTAAGCAGAAAAAGGAGCATTTTTAAGTGCCCAAAAAATCAATGTCCCGCAAACACATAATTCAAACAAGGGAACTTATTTTTCCACTGTGTGACAGTTTAACTATGCATAGCACCTTTGCTATGTATTTTAAAAATATATGTTCATAACTTTTCTGTAAAATAATATTTGATGAAAAGTTCTCTATTTCAAATCTGAATCGTGGTAACTTTGGCAGCCAGCAAAATGCCACGAAAAGCAGAGAAAATCCCTCGTAAAAGATCTTACATTAACTTACACAGAATCCCAATTACAAAAAGCAGTGAACAAAGTCAAATTTGTTTAACTTAGCTGTAGCGCTGCTTCTCGAAATTACAATGTACCACATGGCATACAAAATAAGCTGAAAGGTTGTCACACTGGAAAGGTGGGTGCTGCAGTTATTCTCTCTGAATTTGCAGAGAATGATCTTCAGCCCTCCAAAAGCTCTCTTAATACAAAGTCAGTACCAGCTGTGCTTCAATCCAAAACTGCAAATCTTATGATATCCGCTAGTGCGTCAACTTGCAATGTTAATACCGCTGTTCCAGTTTCACCTTCTTTGCTGGGTTGTGACCAAATCAAACTCTATTCAGACTAGGATCAGGTTGCTATTGCTAAATTTGCCAGCAATAAAATCATATATTTGTATGTTTGTGTTATTCAAGCTTTGAAACACGATGAACTAGTTCTGGTACAAGTACTGGCGTTACAATCTGTTGATAAGAAATCTAAAAATGTATTCCGTCCCCTGGACAACAATGTATCGTATGTTTCATATAATGATGTTGTCGAAATATTGTGTTGTCCAAAATTAATTTGTCATGATGATCGTGTGGAATACGAGTTCCTGAGTGTAATTTTATTTGCTCAGTGAGTCTGTCATTACAACCATAGTTTGAATTAGCATACTACTATTGGTTATTTTACATTTTTCATAATGTCATGATGTGATCTAACTTGTGAGAAAGTTGGCTTTAGTTTAGGCATTGTTAGCATACATTGTTTATTTTTTTTCTCAAATTGGCTTATTTGTGTACCATTTTTTCTTTCCTTGCATGTTATTACATAGTATCAGCTTAGTAAATGTTAGATTAAATTTCTTTTTCTGTATTATGAATGTTTTCTTACCATACTACTACATTTGTTAACATGAACTACAAGTCGTTTTATTTTAATAATAAAGTATTTCTTTAAATAAAATCGTTCTTAGTAATGTACAATGCATATCATCCAATTATCATAGACTATGTACCTATTAATTTATGTGTGAATGTGCACAGGTAAGCAGAAAAAATATCATATCTTTTGAATGCCCGAACATAGAAATGTCAAATTTTCACCAAAAGGTTCATCTTTGAAAGCTGCATCTGTTTATGCAATAAAAATATGGGGTGCCAAAGTTACCCTAAACCCATTTTAACTTTGGCAGGTCAGTTTTTTGCTTTTTTTCGTACAGAAAAAACATCCTAGGATTTTTTTTTATCGCACTCTGTTATATACCATACAGCAAGATTGAAATAATGCAGCAATTTTAAACTTCTTGGAAGCAACTGTTTAGTTGCAATAGCCTATTTAAGAAAAAAAACTTCCACTGTTACCCCGTTCTACGGTAGTTAGGTGCACTGTGTGCACCCAGATTAAAAATTTATGTGCACGGATAAAATTGCATGTGCACAGTGCACCTGCTAATTTCAAACCCTAAGATATAGTAGAACCTACTTAAAATGACCACACTTGGGACTGGAATACAGTGGTTATCATAGGTAGGTAGGCACTATATAGGATAGGCTTTGGTATATGCATGACGAAATCCCTACCAGTTCTCTCTCTTATAAAAAGTGGCCACCTTATCCAGGTGGTCACTTTACCAGTTTCCGTGGGCACCCATATGATTCCTCATGGGGGGAAGTGCTGACAAAAATTACCTTCTTCTCAAGGCTGTCAAACATTTTAGTGAATGTACAAGATACTAAAATGCTACAAAAATAATTGATACTGCTTGATAATTAGTAATAAGCTAAAAAGTACCTTATTTTAGCCATGGTTTATCATCCGCTTTTCTCTTCTCCTAAAATTGCTCTAAAATTTCAGTAGATTGGCTTGTGATGTCATACTTACATGTCTCTTTTGAGATTTTGTCATTTTCACATGTATCGTGTTTCTCAAGGCTGTGTTTTTGTTGTTGTTTTAGCAAAATTATGTTAGAAACACTTTTGTAATTTGCTTCTGGTCGTATTTTCAATTAAGAATTTGCAGGTTTTTAGTGATTCAACATTATACTGATCCAAGAGTACTCGAAGACTATCTAAACGGGCAACGAGGATGCGAACCCAAAGTGGGCGTCTCCCCCACATACCCTTCACTGATGCAGGTAAGAGTAATTTAGTCTTTATTTTGATTGCCGTGCCCTCCTAAGGTGTCCACAGACTCGGGGAAAATTACAATGCTAAAAACCCGTAAACTACATTTCCATAATGGCGTCAAGCCATTATTCTATCTCACACAGCCGTCGACTAGGTGAGCACTTCCTCTTTTCCCTTCCCTCTTCTGCTCTTCACTGGGTCAACGATTTGGATATGCAGCCTTTTCTGATGTTTTTGGGGAAGGAGGCATCCCCCACAAGGCATTCACTGATTTAGGACAATTGCGATGCTAAAAAAAACGTGAACAACACGGTTGCAGGTTACTTTGCACATTGCCAGCTAGTTTTGGCAACACTGGAAAGAAAATCAGTATGTTATGGACTATGCGATTTTTCCTTATTTTAAAATGTAACTGTAAAACTTTTGAAAATAAATGCATAGCGGAATCAGACGAACCAAATTTTTAGGTTATGTGTGTGTGTGTGTGGGGGTGAACTCCCACACATGGACACCTATGTCAAATTTCACTTTATCTGCAGTCAAACCTCATTAGTGTTCAAGATGACAACAAATTTATACATTGTAAAAGAAGTTCATGTTCAAAGTAATTCAGATTAATAAGGTTCAACTGTGTGTGGAATTTTAACATATATATATTTATACTTTATGAGATGACTCTTAAAACCACACTTTCCCAGCCACGTCCATGGCCCTAATCAAAGGATTGAGGTCTGATTACTTAAATGATTAAGATCTTGCTGTTTTAAAAATTCATCAGAAGAATAAATTGAGTACTTTTCTCAAAGTAGTTAGTTAGTTCCTAAAATACTAAAATTGTTTCTGAATATTTAGACATTACTTCAAACAGTAAAGTTAATAATAGTATGTGAAATATTGTACCAACTTCATATTGTAAGCTGCCTAAACTGTTGCCACTTGGATTAGTAGAACAGTACATCTTTCATAATTATTAATTTTATTGCTATATTATCACTTCAGTTGTTGTAATTGGCAACAGAGCAATAGCGTATTTATATGTTTAAAATGACCAGCATAAAATCCAGTATCGTTTTCCTTGTTGCATAGATCTCTCTATTCAGCAATAGTCATCGCTTTTTAAAACACATAAAGTCATACCACACATTACAGTATTACATGCATATGGGTTTATGCACATACAAGTATAATTTGATACATAAATATTAGTGAAATTCACTGGCTCAGCCAGGAGGTGGGTTTGGGGGTTGAAACCCCCTCCCCTAATAACCCTTTTAAAAGTAATATTTTTAAGATGGGAATATCTGAAAACATAACCCACCTTTTCCTTAAAAAAAATTCAACCCCTCTCAGAAAAATTTTCTGGCTGTGCTATTCTGATGAAATTCTATGATACGTATTAGTGTATGTTGTGTTTGTTTCTAGGGTTGAGAAATACCGGCCTGATAAGCTTGATGACTTGATTGCCCACGAGGACATAATTCGAACAAGTAAGCAACACTAAATTGTGTGTACTGTTCCAAGATAATATTTGTCAAAAACATACATTGGATTTTTCTATCTGATTTCGAGTTTAGTTTTAATTTTCTGTGTAGCGTTTTACTTTAATGTGATTTTTTTTTTTAATTTAGTTAACAGGTTTATTAGTGAAGAAAAGTTACCACATCTCCTTTTCTATGGACCTCCGGGGACTGGGAAAACGTCAACAATCCTTGCTTGTGCTAAACAGATATACTCTCCAAAAGAATTTGGTAGTATGGTTTTGGAGGTAATGTGATCCCTTTGAATACAAAATATTAAATTAATTTTAATATTCCTGCCATACAGGGTGTAGGCAGAAAGTTCATAAGGGAGAAGGGGTTATAGGCTCAACGAGGGGGGTTACAGAGCTACAAACTCATATATTCTTGTGTTAAATATACAGAATTTCATTGCAATGGGAGGTTACACTCCCCCCCCCCCCACGGCTATGCCTATGATGCAGGGTGCTTGCAGAGGAAATAGACGTTTTCAACATTTTATGAAACTCAAACTATTTAAGATGTTTACGCACACGTGATGAATATTTTTGAAGAAAACTTGCCGTTGGCGTAACTAGACAAAAGGTGTAAGGGAGGCAATGTAGCCACACCATCCTAATTACACTAACAAACCTGTGATAATCTCTAATCAGTGTTACGTCATATAACTCATTGTGCAGTTGTGATGACTTACCTTATTTGTTGCTTAATATCTTATTTCCAAACTGTCATAACTACATTCTGAGAAAAGTAGTGCTCAACATGACCATAGCTGCCCTTATGTCACAAAATATAAATGAGTTAATTGTTTGAGCTAACTCAAAAATAACTCGGCGATTTGCAAATGAAACCTTCATCAGGCTTACGGAGCGAATAAAAGGTATTAGGCAAAATGGTTGGCTAACACAGTTGCGAAAGAGGGTCGTATTTGATACATTTTCTCCAATTTTCTATTCAGTTTTCATGGTAACTTGTATAAAATGTTATACTTTGTATAAAATTTCTTACGAATTGTTTTTGCAGTTGATGTAATTTGTTAAAACAAATTCTGTATGCTTTTTAAAAGCATGATGAGTGCCTTTAATGTAATTCTTTAATAATCTTCTATTGAATTTCAGCTTAATGCATCTGATGATCGAGGAATTGAGGTTGTAAGACGGCAGATAATGAGTTTTGCAAGTACAAAGACCCTGTTCAAGTATGGCTTATTAAATTACTTTTTGTTAATATAAGTTATTGAAAAGAAGAATTATGATCAAGTCTTACTCTCAAAATGTTTGATTCACACATGTATTTCACCTGTAATGGCTGTGGGACTGAAGAAAAAATGTGCCGTACACTGGGTTTGGACTCGAACCAACGATCTGTGAATTGCCATTCCAGAGTTTTGATTTCCAGATCACCGAACGTAACTATGCTTTCCGTAATGACTGATTTGAGTAAAGCGTGGATGTATGGTGCATTTTCTTTCTCTTAACTGTTTTGTGCCAAAAATACGTCCTGGCATGACTTGTAAAAGGCAGAAAAAGTTAGGCATAATTGTAATGGTTAGCTCTCCTTCACACTTTCCTTTAATTGTGGTGACTCTTTTAAGGTCATCATAAGGCATTTGGGGTGGCCTGCACTCAATCATTTTATGGCCCTTTTTCTACACTAACTTTTAGATTACCAAATTTTTGTAATAAGAAAAATGAACTCTTCACCAATTCGGGACCCCTGTTTGGTTGAGGGCCATTGGTCCCACTGTTGCGAGCACTGATCTTTGTTATTTAAGGTGATTGATCTCTTTTGTAAACATACATATTGTAAAAGAGCCTTTCATGGCTGTATTCGTTGGATCATAAATTTTCATTGGTCTCGTTCAGCGGCTTCATAAAAATCTGTTACTCCGTTAAACTTCTTTTAGCGTCTTCACTTTCAATTCATACTCCTACATTGTATCTCAGACAGCAATTGTCAATCATAAGAAGATAAAACACTAACATATTGGTCATGAGCATACGTAGAAAGTTCATAAGAGGTGGGAGGTTACAGAGCTACGACATATATTTGCATGTACATATAAAAACGCATTGCATTGGGGGTTATGACCCCATCAACCCCCCCTCCCTGTGCACATGCCAGTGGTGTTGGTGCTCCATCACCCTTAGTATGGACTGGTTTAGTAGTCAAAACCTTAGAATGGTAACCTATAGGTTACTAGTTTGAACACAGATTGATTGTGTAACACATTTTCATTTTTGTAGTCATTATCAACCAAAAATAGGTTTTAGCATAGGTGTATGCAGAAAGTTCGTAAGTGGGAGGGGGTTACAAAGCTACCACCTCATGCATTTATATTTATATATACAAAATTTCTATATACAAAATTTTTATATATAAAAATTTTTCTGGAAAAGTCGGGGAAAATTTTTTCTGACCAGAAAAGTCAGGAAAGTTCAAAATACAAAGGCCCAAGTCAGGAAAATTTGAAATTCATTGTTATAATAAATAACTTATTAAAATAATTTTCCTGAACTGTGCTTTTCATACCACATTACCTACTGAAAAATTTGAAAAACTTGTACTTTTGACTAAACTTCTTCCAAAAGTTACCATTTTGCACCAAAACTAATATAATTTATATAAAATTATTAAGCCTATATATTTTTCAGAAGAAAATGTTTGCCAAATATATAACTAAAACTTGAAAAACAAAAAGTGTTTTTAGCTAAATTATTTAATCTGTAAGGAATTTTTATTATACCAATCTCCTTTGCCTTATATATAGTCATACACATTTTAAATGAAATAGAAGATGAAGCATCAGCTTTGCGATTATATAGTTAAACTCTTTTATAATGAACTCAAGAAGGGCCGAATGGAAATGTTGCTGTAAATATTTAATTAGTGCAAGTTTTTAGTGTAAAGAAATACACTTTTTAATACAGCTTTTGAATTTGTAAATTCACTGTAATTGAGTTATAAATGGCTTTGGAGTTTGCATTAATTGATTTCATGGCCTTGAAACTTGCTTTGATTGGGCAAATTTTAGTGCATTGTGTGTTGTTTACTGTAATTAGCGACAGGAAATCGATTAAGATTTGGTCTGGAACTGGAAAAGTCAGGGAAGTTTGAAATAGAATTTGGGTAGACACCCTGTGGCAAGGGGGGTTACAATCTCCTTATTGATCAGATTTAGCCTTCAGTGTTAACTGGTTGACAAAATCGTATCATTTGCATAAGTAAATTTATTCAAACGTACATGCAATTTACAACAATATCTCTAGATTTAAGTTGTTATATTAATGTGTCTGAATTCAGAAAGCTTATGTCTGATGCTTGGGCTAGAATTGGAGGAGAATACTGGCTTACAAAGCAAGCATGCCCAGTGCTTTTGACCACTACCTTCAAGCTCTCTGTGCTGCATTTGACTATATAAGCTTGATTACACATAAATGTACCATGGTTTGTGGGTGAAGGTCAACCTGAAGCCACCCTTCCAATCTGGGAAGATCCACAATGCAGCCTCAGAACATAAGATATACGATCAAATTATACAATTATTTTCTCATGCATGGTAATTTACACATTATCCGAAACTAAGATACTTTATAAGTTGCTGCTTTTATCAAAATTATTATCACTTTCATATAACTTACTGAAACTTTTGAAAGTATCTGTTTCGCAGGACTCGCAAAACACATAGAATTTTTTTTTTGTGATACACTGTACATTAATAATTAATATTCAATAATTTTATTTTTTGATTAATTTTACGTAATTTGATAGGTTTAGGTTAGATAAATCATTATTGAATATCGTGATTTTTTTTTACAGATCTGGTTTTAAAATGATAATCCTAGATGAAGCAGATGCTATGACTCAAGATGCTCAAAATGCACTTCGAAGAGGTATTTTGGAATTGAATTGTAGAACTAATTATTGTAGAAATCGTCTAGAACAGTTGAGAAGATTACGAGGACCACAGAGGAGAATGAATGATGATTGTTACTATGGCCCAGGCTATTCAAGGACTTGTGTCAGAAGAACTCTCATGTAGCATGCATTCTGATATGTCTATTATTCCATGTTTTTTAATAGAAATGGTGTCTCATCAGAGCATAGTTTTAAAAGTCATGAAACTATGTTTAAACTGGCACCTATAATAACACTGAGATGTGTATTCCTCCTTGAGTTACAAGTTAAACTCAGGACTCATTAACATCTGACAGTTTCCACTAAATTTTAGTTTATTTGCAATCAGTTTCAATTATTAAAATCTAGATATGGCGATTATATAAGAAAATCTGATGAAGATATTTATTTTAGGAAAATTGAGTTTGACACCCACCACGTCTTTAGCTCAAATTAAAACTTTTTAACATGTCTTTTGTTGTATTTAATGCATTACATCTAACAAATTTTACTTTTTTAACTTTAATATCATTTTATACCATAAGTACTATGTCACCTTGATTGGCGCAGAATGGCCCGTGCTGTCCTTGTGCTATAAAAAACAACCAACCAATCAAAACTTTTTGACCCATATATTACAAAGTCTATGGTTTCCTGCGCCTTAAGGAGTTTATATCCCTTGGAAAACTGTAGGTCCCGGCACAATATGACCGTTGCTGTCCTTGTGCTATATGCTAACAGTATGTTCAACCATTGTCACTGTATTTTTCTATGTTTTTTTTAAACTTTTAATTATTATTCAATGCTGTTTTTTAATTTACTTTTCAGTTATCGAAAAGTTCACCGAGAATACAAGGTTTTGCTTGATTTGCAATTACCTGACGAAAATAATTCCCGCTATCCAGTCACGGTGTACGCGATTTCGATTTGGACCCTTGTCTAAGGTGCAGATTATACCCCGATTGGATTATGTCATTGAAACCGAAAAGTAAACCATTGTTTTATACACTAGTGATGTTGGTTGTTATAACGTACCTATGTGTATTGTAGCAGAGTGGTAATGTGTTTGTTTGCCTTACAAAAAATTCAAGTTTGACCCCATGTGGCATTTGCAGTGCTTTTCTCCACTTCTGTCCGTGGTTTAGTGTTCAATTTCCTAGACGACTGAAGTTCAGATTGCTCGGAAAACTGTAGATGTAAGATATTATTACCCTTCACAGGGATAACACAATTGCCAAATAATGGTCAACACAGAAAAGCCTCCGGGGCGAGATTTTTGTGAGTATTTCGTGGGGGAATTTATTATACAATAATTTTTGCCACCCACGTACATATAGCTCAAACTAGAGCTTTTTTGTTTTAGGAAAAAAAAGAGATGCTTTCCCATCCTGGATTCGAACCAGGGAAGGAAACGGAGGGACCCTGGTTTGAATCCAGGATGGGGAAAGCATCTCTTTTCCTCCAAAAAGAAAAAAGCTCTAGCTTCAGCTAAATATATATGTGGGTGGCAAAAATTATTGTATAATAAATTCCCCCACGAAAAACTCACAAAAATCTCGCCCCGGAGGCTTTTCTGTGTTGACCATTATTTGGCAATTGTGTTATCCCTGTGAAGGGTAATAATATCATACATCCTTATATACGGAGAAAGAGAGCGTTGTTTCCTGTCCTCATTCGTCTAGCGGTCTAAGACACTCCGGGCTAAATGGAGGGACCCTGGTTCGAATCCAGGACGGGGAAAGCGTCTCTTTTTTTTTTCCAAAAACAAAAAAGCTCTAGTTTGAGCTATAATATATACGTAGGTGGCAGAAATTATTGTACAAAACTGTATATCTTGATACAGCATGATCGTAGCTGCCCTTGTTTCATTAAAAAGAAGCTGAAACTCTATACATTGCAACTTAGTCACACAGTCCTACTCTTTTTAAAACCTGTATGGGATATGTTTGTTTCCCAATAAGTGGTTTAAAGCGTTGTTTCGGGCCTTGTAGTGGTAATGTGTTTTTCCTAGCCCGCCATTGTCCCTTGTTCAGCTCCCAATTGTGCCAAAAAAAAAAAACACCACCTACTCGCTAACTGCAAATGGGGAGAGGGGGAGGAATCCCTAACCCATTGGAGGTTTGAGTTCCTTGAAAAACTGTATGTCCAGCATGGCCTTTGCATCGTAAAACTAACAAACGAAAGGTCATTTTCAGCCAATGGTCCTGTTCTTGATTTGCTGTGTAATCTTGAGACTTAAAAGTGCAAATTTACTGGCCGATATTAAAAGGTCATTTGGTTGCTGTGTGAGGGAGATGTGTATATCCTGTTATCAATTGAAACGAATTGTTGAAATCGGTGTATGGAATAGACATCGGAGATCTCATCATTACCGCTCTAGCTGAAAATGTAACTTTTGTGTTTTATGATGTAAGGGCATTTTGCACTGAAACTTATATTTTTCTGAGGGATCTGAATCTTCATCACCTAGAGAATCCTACCCAAATACCAGGAAGATTCAAGCCCGGGTATTTGGAAGATTTAATGCATTGCCTTTACCCACTCTGCAGCTAATGTAATTTTCAGTTTCTACTGTAGCATGATGGGTTGTCACTACCCTGTAACCTCAGATCCGATTACCAAGGAGCATTGCCTTTAGTACAACAAGGCTTTTGCTGTACCATTAAATACAATCACTCTGATTTCTGACTTACGAGATTCGGATTACTTGGAACATTGTAGGTCCTGGCACAACATGACCTTTGCTGTCCTTATTCCATAAAACTCATATAAATAAACCCAAGTTTCTGAAGAAGTGGTGCGATTACATTTTAGAAACCGTGTTAAATTATCAGTCCCGTCCTTCGGATAACTCGGAGCAATCTTGTATATATTAGCCACCCAGGTTACGTAATACACAACACATATAAATTCACAGTTGCATAATAAATATAAAACATTACAACTACTAGCATATAAGCACTATGCCTATATATATATATATATATATAAAAGTTTTCCTCGCCCATTCTTGGCGGAAACAGGCTTTGGGACGGGCAGAGCGCCATGTTCCCAAGCCTCTTTTTACATCACTTCTTAATGTGCCATGTCTAGAAACTTCCTGACAATGTGACACGTGTTTAGGATTGTGGCTTTTTGTATTTCAATGTAGGTGTTTGGGTCAATGTTGAGTATCTCCAAATTCGTCGCAAGCGTTTTTGGTACTATCCCTGTTGCTGAGATGACTAACGGGATGATGAGGATCTTTTCCATACCCCATATATCTCGTACTTCATGTCTGAGATCTTGGTACTTGGTGATTTTCGTTGTGTAGGTTGTCTGTATGTTATTGGTGTTGGGTACTGCTATGTCGATTAAGTACGTGGTCTTATTCGATTTATCGACGAGGGTTATGTCAGGACGGTTATGTGGGACTGTCTTGTCTGTTATGATTGCTCTATCCCAGTAAAGCTTGTGTGTTTCGTTCTCATGCACGGTCTCTGGCTCATATTTGTAGTACGGGCATTTTTCTGTCAGAAAGCCAGCATTCGCTGCCAATTTCTGGTGGACTATTTTCGCTACTTGATCGTGTCTATGTTTGTAGTCTGACTGCGCAAGGATCTTGCATCCTGCCATCACGTGTTGGATTGTCTCCGATGCCGCATGACAGTGTCTGCATTTGTCGCTTTCTATGTCTTTTCTCTGGATGAATTTCTGATTGTTCCTTGTTGCGATCACTTGGTCTTGGATGGCTAGCATGAATCCTTCTGTCTCTGGCTGGAGAGTGCCTTTGGCCAGCCAAGAATTTGATGCCTTTTTGTCAACGTGTGGTTGTTGCAGGTCATTGTAGTGCCTGCCATGTAATGGTTTTCCGGCCCAAGTTCTCAGTTTCTGTTCGTTGGCTGTTTCCAGGACACGCTCTTCGGTACTACACAGGTTTAGTGGCGTGTAATTTGCATCTGCTTGTATTATGGCTTGGATGAGTGGCGATCGGGGACTCTTCAACTGGAAGTATTGCCTCATGCTCTGGATCTGCTTGTCATGTAAGTCTTTGAGGTCCGCTTGTCCGCGTCCTCCTTCTTCCCGGGGTAGTGTTTGCCGTTCAATTGCCGTTGCAGGGTGTAGTTGTCCGGCTCTTCTCTGGATGGTTCTCATTTTCCGCTGGAGTTGTTCTAGTTCAGTGTTGGACCATTTGATGATCCCGAAGGAGTAGGTGAGCACTGGTACCGCATATGCGTTAATTGCTTGCGTGGTGTTCTTCCCGCTCAGTTTCGTCTTCACAATGCTTCTAAGTCTTTCTTGGAATGCTTGCGTGAGCTGGACTTTGACTTTCTTGTGCTCCTGCTGCCGTTTTTGCATTATCCCTAGGTATTTGTAGGTTTCGCCCTCGTCCAAGGTCTTCAGTAGTCTCCCGTCTTCGAGTTCGATGCCTGGTAAATCTTCTTTGCTATTCTTCTGTATTTTGCACTTATCGAGGCCGAATTCCATTCCTATGTCCTTGGAGAATGTCTCTGTTATACTGATGAGTTGTCGGAGTTGGGTGATTGTTGGCGCGTATAGCTTGATGTCATCTACGTACATGAGGTGGGAGACTTTATGTAGGTTTCTCTTGTCTTTCTTCAGCATGTATCCGTATTTACTTGTGTTCAGCATCCTTGACAAGGGGTTTAACGCCAAGCAGAACCACTGGGGGCTTAGTGCGTCTCCTTGAAAGATTCCGCGCCGGATGGGGATATATATATATATATAGCCATTTTTGAGGGCAATCCATGCATTGAAGGCGCATGCAACATCAGTTACACAGGCATGATATAACATATGAAAAACTAATCTATTTCATAGAATGTTGACACACTGATTTGACAATATGCCTGGAATTACTTCTGTTATTGTCATCTTCATTCCAAGCGGATAATTCATCTCATACTTTTGTATGACACACCCAACAGTAGTCTCACAACTCTTTCAAATAAGTGTGAATATAAGCATACATATGCACAAGGGATCGGGAACTAGTTTTTCTACCTCATGTATAAAAGCAAGTATGTGCAAAGCTAGTCCTGCAATTCTTATTCATGCGTGTGTCCACGCATGGTTTGAAACCACATTAATACTATTCTGTGCAACTATGGCTTGTTTTGAGACCTGCACTGCCTTTGCAAGTCCAAATTTTTAGTTTGGTTCACTGACAAGGCTTTACTCATTGCATCTTCTAGCTATATGACTTTAGAGCCCTGTGCAGACCTAGTTAACGAATCGGACTTGAAGTTCGGACCATTTTGAGGACAGGCCCGGCCCGGCACATGCAGGTCTCTACCCTCTAATTTATTTCACCATGTGAAAACAATATATGTCTGAGTTCTTGTAATGTTTGAAGTGATACTGTCATTGGATATAAAAATGTTTGTGATTGTTGAGTGAAATTATTGAATCATGTAGGTTAAATGTCACTGACGATGGACGTGAAGCTTTAGTAGATTTGTCACAAGGGGATATGAGAAAAGTACTGAATGTGTTGCAGGTATGAAATGTATAAAGATATGAATATATATGTATGCCTAATCTGTATGTCTGCACCGTCTATTACTGTTGCAGAATCCCATTGGTTTGGTATGTTACCGCTGTTAAGACATTTGGTAAAGAATTTTGCAAGTATGTCTTCTACATATTCTCCAGCTTCTTTTAGGATATCTAATGTAATACCATCATCACCAGGGGCTCTTCCTTTCTTCATACTTTTTATTGCAAATGAAACTTCTTCTTTTAAGATTTTAGGAGCTGTTCCTTCGACTATCTCAGAGTCTTCGTTTAATCCACTGTTACTTTCATATAGTTTTTTGTAGAATTCTTCAACTCTTCTAAGTATTTCTTCCCTATTTCTTGTTACGGTGCCATCCTCTCCTTTTAATGCAATGATGTGTTTCTTCCCAACAGATAAACTTCCTTTAACAACCCTAAGGCTCTTGTTATTTTCAATGGCCTTCCTTACTAACTCACAGTTGAATTTTCTTATGTCTTCTTTCATGCTTTTGCGCAGAGTTTTACAAAGTTCTATGTACTCAATCCTGGAACTGGTATTTCGATTGTCCACCTTCATATCTCTTCGCCTTTTCATGAGCTGTTTCGTCTTCTCAGATAATTTGCTATTGTGCTTTTTACAGGTTACACCACCAATTTCCCCAGCAGTTTCAACTATTGTCTTAACAATGTTTTCATTTGCTTCTGAGATATCACTTTCATCAATAAGTCCTTCCAGTGCAGAAAAGCGATTTTTTAATTCCAACTTGAATGCCTCGGTATTTTCTTTTAATTTCTTTAAATCCACCCTCTTACTTACTTGTTTCCTAATGAGCTTCTGTCGTTCTAATTTAGTATTTAAGTGCATTTTACATCTCACCATTCGATGATCACTTCCAGTATTAAATCTGTTCAGTACACTGCAATCTTCAATAATTGATTTCTTGTTTGCCAGGATATAGTCAATTTCACTAGTTCCCCCATTTGGGTGTTTCCATGTCCATTTTCTTTGCGGTTTCTTCTTAAAAAATGAATTCATGATGCTAAGGTTTTCAGCTTCTGCAAATTCGATGAGTTGATCGCCACGTTCATTCCTTTCCCCATATCCGTATTTACCAACCGATGTCTCTCCTTGTTCCTGTTGTCCAATTCTTGCATTGAAATCCCCCATGATGAGCTTGATATGTTGTTTCCCTTTGGTGTGTAACTCTTTGATTTCTTCATAAAATTCTTCAACCTCTTCGTCGGTATGGCTTGATGTTGGTGCATATACCTGTACTATTTGAAGTTGGTATCGCTGGGTTAGTTGAACAACGAGCCTCGCTGCTCGATCTGATGTACTTTCAACTTCCAGAAGACAGTCTTTAATTCTTTTGTTGATTAAGAAGCCAACACCACTTGTTCTTCCAGTTTCCGTTCCTCTATAATAAAACAAATGTCCACTTTTAAGTTCCACCAACTCTTCACCTTTTCTTCTAACTTCACTGAGTCCTACAATGTCCCATTTGATCTTGTCAAGTTCTTCTTCCAATTCCTGAAGTTTTGCTTCAGAAGCAAGGGATCGTCCATTATACGTTGCCAAGGTCAATAACAAACGGCAGCCTGGGCCATTCCAGTGATTCTTAGCACCCCCTGCTTTCATGCCACACTGACCGCTGCCTTGATCAGGAGCACTCCAGCACCTGGAGACTAGGGGCCATGGTTTCTGGTGTGTCAACATAATGGAGGAATTAGCCATAATTTCACCACGCTGGCTAGACGGGTTGGTGAATTAGCCCTCCCCTTCCGCCTTTCTATCCGTGCAGCAAATATTAATTTGCCACATAAATAGAAAGCTCAGCCTGCACCACTTGAAGGCGGGGTAGGACACTAGGTTACTGGCCTGGCCGGTTCCACACATCGTCACATACGTTCAGCGTGTGGGTCTCCTTCCAGTTAGATACCAGCAACCCTTTTGCAGGCCATATATATATATATACATTTTAAATTCTATTAAACTTTTGAATGTTTTTAATATTGTGTATATTCATTTTCACTATATTATATTATTCTATATTTATTTTTTTAAATATTTTTAATAGAAATGCAGAAAACATTATCCTGACTGGATTATTCAAGTCCAAAATATATATATATATATATATTTCCTGTGATTGTTCTGCGACATGCATCACACTTTTTAACACATTCTGTTTTGGGGATGGGAGGTGTGAAAATGACGATTAAATTGGCTGCCTCTTACTAGTCAAAAAAATTTGAAAGCTGCTCAAATTTTCAGCTATTAGAAAACGAATTTACTATCTTGAAAGTACAACAACTTTGTATGTGATAAGGTACAGATATGAAATTGTCTAGTTGAAATCAGGTTTTCTTTTTCTGATGTTACACCAGGTTCTTAAAAAATGTATGGTAAAGGAGATTCTGTTGCAAGAAATATAAATGTCATTGACTAAGCCTATATCTGCTTTGCGATGTCGAGTTAGCAAACTATTCCTCCACAGCACAATATATTAGACCAGTGGTACTTAAACTTTTGGCCCCTGTGCCCGCTTTACACCTACATGTTTATGCTGACCCTCCCCCCTTTCCTTCCATCGACATAGCATATGAATATAAATATTATGTTGCAAAATGTGCATATTTTTTGCACGTACATATATTCATGTTTTAGTATTTTTTTTTTTTTTAAATGAATGTGTCGTTCAAATTAGAAGTCTTATTTGAATAAATTCAGTGTCGAATTCAATACAAAATAATATTTGAGCTCTTACACACATCAGTCATCATTTAGCTTAAGTAGAAAAGGAAAAAAAAGAATTTGTGTATGAAAAATCTCTCCCTCACCATAGTTTGGAAACCTCCGCATTGGACAAAACAAAATCTTTAAAACAAAGTCGGGGTATCTGGAATGCCTACTTATGTGATAATAGGGATTCCACCACCACCACTGTAATAATTTGGCCATAATGAATTACTATTACAGTCAAGATATAGTAATTATACACCAACTGCCTTTTAGACATTACAACTATTTATTTGCTTTTACATGCTTTATATATCCACCCATTAAATATTAGTGGTAATGTTGCAGAGTATAGTTTTTAATATTGCGTAAAATATGTGTCATTCACATTGGAACATACTCAACATCTGTAGCCGCACACCGTAACATCGTCACTAATATTTCACGTAGTGCTAGATCGATTCTATTCTTATGTAATTCTTTAGTAAAGTTTTTTGTATTATGTAGATACCTGCTATGTACGTGGCATTATTTGTTTTCATTTAATCTCCACTGGAAGGGTTGGTGCATGTTTCAACAAAAATCTCTATTTCCAAATTTGTGAAGTTTTAATTTTTCACCATATTTTTCCTTTTTAAATTCTTAAAAACTTCTGTGTATTTTTTAGCCTATTACTACTTCGTGGGGAGTTCCAATCTGGTGTTTGGTTGCTTTTTGAGTGTATGATCTGGCTAAATTTGTTTCTAATATAGGTTTTTATTTTCGAATCAGAAGTGTATTCTCTTGCAATTGTATAATATTCTGATTTTATTCTTGTCTCTGCAGTGTACAGCTTTAGCCTTTGACGTTGTGAACGAAGAAAACGTTTATACATGCGTTGGCCATCCAAGGAAGGCTGAGATTCAAGAGATACTTAATTGGCTGCTTAACGATGATTTTCTTTCTGCTCAGAAACGTATCCTTTATTTCTATATCTTTATCTGTTTATGTATGTGCCTCAAGATTTCACAATGAGTCATCTGAGACAAGTTTTGTTGCTTAGTATGACTTCTGAAATATAATATGCTTAAACACAATAGAGCATGCTGTGAATTGGATTGCATCTAATATACTGAAAGGTCATGATTATAACCATGGAGTGTCCGTTATCTACTCTTTTCTCTCTCCATATCTGACTATCTCTACATTTGCAGCCTTGAAAACAACAATGGTACAAGTCCATTTTTGCTCAAAATGAGATATGAAAGGATTTGCGTCCAACGAACCGCCAGTTTCGTTTTGGCAAATAGTAACATGGTGCCATCCTGTAGCCAATTAATAATACTGTTGATATATACCAGTGTTGCAGGCAACAAGGCAACCCCAGAGGATGGACTTAACTCAAAAAATTCATTTTTGTGACTTATACCACTGTTGTTTTCAACGCCTCATTTATCTGTCTATATTTTTGGTTTATTTACTGTATTCCCACACATTAGGCGACATGCTAGATAATGTTAAGGTATTATTACCCTCCGCAGGGATAACACAATTGCCAAATATGGTCAACACAAGAAAGCCTCCGGGGCGAGAATTTTGTGAGTTTTCGTGGGGGAATTTATTATACTATAATTTTTGCCACCCACGTTTTAATTACAGCTCAAACTAGAGCTTGTGTAATTTTGGAGAAAAAGAGACGCTTTCCCCATCCTGGATTCGAACCAGGGTCCCTCCGTTTAGCCCGGAGTGTCTTGGACCGCTAGACGAATGAGGACAGGAAACAACGCTCTCTTTCTCCGTATGTAAAGATGTTAAGGTATTATTACCCTCCGCAGGGATAACACAATTGCCAAATATGGTCAACACAAGAAAGCCTCCGGGGCGAGATTTTTGTGAGTTTTCGTGGGGGAATTTATTATACTATAATTTTTGCCACCAGATAATTCAAAGAACATCAGATTTTAGAAATTGACCAACTAGTCACATATAGTGTGCTAAAGAAAATGAGGGAGGGTTTTATTATTTCTGCTCTCGCATGGTAAATCGCATTGTCTGCTTGTGGTTTGTTGACTGTACTTTTATTTCACCCCATTGTTTTATAAATAACAGGGCTCCTGCACACCTGGAATTAGCAAGGAATATGAAATCGTCCCTAAAAGTAGGGAAAAACAAAATTTTTTTGATCAAACCGGGAAAAGTCAGGGAAAACTTTTTTAGCAGCTGTTTTGAATAGTAAAATGAATGAACATGAAGCCATTTTCTCCACAACCAAAGTTCAGCTGGAAGTCACTTGTGATCGGTCAGGGAATTTTGCGGAAAAGTGGGGAAAAACCTGGAAAAGTCAGGAAAATTATTTTTTCTGCAGTGTGTGAGAACCATTAAGTACGCTGCTTGTGATTCAGATCTCATGACAGAGGGTGGGGGAACGAAATAAGCTTATCACATTCTATCGAAGTTTGCTGGCATTGATACGTGCCTCTACAAAACCACCTGAAAACAATGTTTCCACTTTAATATCCCATAATACAGTCTTGAGAACCGGCTTTCCAAAATTAAATTCTGTGTTTTTTTGCTTTTTTTTATTACTATTTTCAGTGGTTATCTAAATAGAATAAAAATTATTTAAAGTTTTGATGTTATTGAAATGTTCTGCTTTATATAGGAACTGGTTTTTGGGGAGCAGGAAAGGCGATTAGTTAACAGGGAGTTATGAAAGATTTTTAAATTTTTGTTAATTCGTTTGTGTGTAAACGTATCACCATGAACTGTTGGAATAATGTCCTATATTCATTATACGGCCCTGCTGTATCGCAGTGTGGGAACATATTCGTGCCATTAATTCAGGTTTGACTTTCAACGGTGCAAAGAATGCTTACTCAGAGATCTCATAAAGATCACACTGCTCACTGTGGTCCAGGGTTTGGTTCCCTAGACCATAAGAGGTTCAGATTCCTCGGAAAACAGTAGGTCCGGGCACAGCATGACCATTGTAGTCCTTGAGCTGTAAAACCACAAACAAACGAAACGATTTCATTATACCCGTGGTTCTCAGACATTTTATCCAACGGAACCCTTTTCTTAACCACGTGCCTAGCCGCAGGACCCTTTCCTAAACCACATACCTAGTTATGGAACTCTTTTCTTAACCACATGCCTAGCGACAGAACCCCTTTCTTATCCACATTCCTAGTTACGGAACCCTTTTCTTAACCACATGATTGGTCACAGAACCCTTTTCTTAATCATTTGCCTAACCACAAAACTTTTTTCTTAACCACATGCCTAGCTAGGGAACCCTTTTCGTACCACTTGCCTAGCCGCAGAACCCCTCTATAAATATTCAAGGAAAATCTAAAAAGCTATAATTTATCATTTATTGTCTTGGACATAACCATAAAAATTAGCAATAAATATATCAGTATAAAAAGGTAAGTACCATTTTTCTAACATCGCTGGATATTGGTCATGGTTGGTTAAGTCTAAGTGATTGTTATGGTGGAAAATTACAGATTTTCTTGGAACTGTCAGTGACGTTTGACAAGTTGCTCGTAGAACCCCTGGAATGTCGTCACGATACCCTGGTGTTCTGCGGAACATGATTTGAGAAACATGATTTTATACAGTCTTGGGACTGTAAAATTAATGATAAGATCGTTTATCCGATAAAATTCCCATCCATGCTAGTATGTTGTAACAGTTGATTTCCTTAATTCCTTCGTAGACATAAATGAAATGAAAATGCTGAAAGGATTGGCTTTGCAAGATATCTTGACGCAGATTCATTTATTTGTACACAAAAGTAAGTGTTCTTTATATCTGTCTGGTTCAGAAATACACATTGTGGTTTGGATGTTAAGTCCTCAGTTCCATCTAAAGCAGCGGTCGCCAACCGGTGGTCCACAGAAAAATCTGGACATTATTTGCATTTTTAATGTTTTATTAATAATAAAACAAAAATAATATTCTAAGAAATTCTCATATTCTGAATGACAATTTCCACCTTTATATTGCACTAAATTCACGAAATGTGGTCTGCGGGATTTAAAATTATGAATTTAGTGGTCCGTGAGGTCTGAAAGGTTGTTGACCACTGCTCTAAAGTACCTTGTTGCAAGTAAAATGTTACTGTTTTATTATATTTCCAAGCATCCTCTTTCTTATACATATCTATTACAATTGACCTGTGTTACCGAAATAATCGATTTTTTGTATATTAATCTATCTCCTATATACGTGTTTATGTTACTCTCAGTGTATGTCAGTTAATTTGAGAGTCTATATAAGTCTTTAAAGAGATGGAGTTCAAGTGTAGATTATAGCTTAGTTTTTAAAATATTCAGCATGTTATCAAAATATTATTCAGTCCATGGTAGTCTACAAAACACAACTTTTCGCTTAATTTTAATTAATATATATATGAGGGGAAATCCAAAAATAAGGTTCCCAATTCACATCATTTGTAATGACATATGGGCATGTCAGTGTAAATAATAACACACTGATATTTTTTAAAAACATACAATTGAATACCAGTTCTTTGCAAAACAGTCACCCTCTTCTTTAAGTCCTTGCTGTGGTAATGAGTTCATCCAGCATGCCACTAATCTGACGAGGAACCCTCCCACAGACCTCATACGCCGAATCTAACAAATTTTATTCAGCTTAATGAAAAAAATTTAACTCAAAATTATTGGGGGAAGGGGATGCACATTATATACACTTATACAGTACAATATGTGTAAAATTTAAATTTATTAGGGGTTTGGGCCCTTATAACTCAACACCAGCGACGTGGAGTTTTCAAAGTTATTGATGGGACTAAGCACATGTTTTACACGTTTGTATGTTACAATATATTTAAAATTGCAATTTATTTTAAATGGTGCAGAACGACCATTGTTGTCCTTGTGCCATAAAAATACAACCAACCAATTTATTTTAAAATATTGGGGGAAGGGGGCTTGGAACCCCATAGACCCATATCTCTCTATAATTATGTTCTATGCCTAAGTAGGTTATAATTAAATATAGTAATTTCTCTCATCAAACACTTTCAAGGGAGGAAGAAAAATAACCATCTTTAAATAGAAAAAAAAGATGGCAATTTAAATGTATGTGATTCTATAAAGCAGTTACTGGGACACCAGAATGCCTTCTTTAAATGTGAATCGTCGACATTACAGAAAGAGATTACTGCACAAGCGATCCAGGAAATGGACGAGTGATTCGATTAATGAATCGATTCACTCATTGCTTCACGAGAAGGGAGAAAATTATTGTTCGTATGAGAACAATATTTCTTTATGCTTATGTAGTTATGTCTACGGACATCGATTCTAATTGCCTTATTTATGTGCACCTTCTTTAACATAATGCAATGGCATTTGTATATGTTGTAATTATAGTATTTTTTTTTATATTGTGTAGTTAATTTTCCTGTCAACGTGAAAATCTATCTGCTGGACAAAATGGCTGAAATTGAGTAAGTGATTTCTTAATTGACATCTAAGGTCTGAGTCAAAGTGACAGCACATTACAAATTTACTAATTTTATTTACATGCAAAACAAAATGAAGTCAGCAATATAAAATAAAGAAAATATATGTATTATGCTTCCAATCACGTATTGAGAACAATTCATGTTGCCATTTGAATAATCAGCACAATCTTTAATGAAAGGAAATTTGACAACAAAATTCTGAGTTAAAATGATAGCACCAATCACATTTTTTCATGTATATACATATTATTAACATTTTTTTTGGGGCCATTTTCATAGGTTGCTAACAAATACTTCTTCCTACAGTTAAACAATGAATTGTGGATAAAACTAGAACATCATATTATACGTACTTAATAAGTGGCAACACTTTATATTTATAGAAATGAAAACGAATTGACCAAAATGCTGGTACCATGATTCAAAACAATGCAACACTAAAAAATGAATCACTGAAAAAAGCACCATGGGAAAAAGGGCTGACGAAAGGTTGAATGCATGTGAAATTATAGTGTGAGCGTTAGGCCTTATAATTCAAAACAATATAATAAACATAATATATAAACAATATATAGAGTGTTAGGCCAAACAAGAATCAATATGCAAGCGAGCATATGTGTAAAATTATAGTTTTGGTTGGTGGCATTTTTTCTCGCTTTCAACTTATAGTAACATACTGTAAGTGAAAAAACAATGGTAAAAACTGTATGAGGGTGGGGGCAGACATTGTTTCCAGCTTGTTTATCTTCCAATTGGCACCCCGCCATTAGCCACGTTCTATCCACACTTATGTATATTGGACCATGGAGTTGCACCATATGAACGAAATATCTTGCTATTAAAATATATAGAAATGAATCGGGGCCTAAGCAAAACGACATATACCTATTTAGGTCTAACGCTCACATTATTCTACTAGGCCTAACACTCACATTACACTGCTTTGTGTAAAGCTTAACCCTCACTTGTATATTGCTTCTTGTTAGGCCTAACGCTTGTACAATTTCACATGCGTTCAACTTTTCGCCGGGTCTCTGTTTTCCGTCGGCGCTTTTCTCCGCAGCGCTTTTTCTTTGTTTACCCCCCAAAAAATACATACAATCAATATCTTTTAAAGCATACCTGCTGTGAAATGACTTTAAATACCCTTATGGGCATAGATGCAACCAATCTTGAAGTGTGTTAACATTTTCTTCCCAAGTCTATTCTGTTGATCATTTCAGCTCATGAATAGAGTTGTAATGTCTCCCATTTTTGTACACAGCATGTGCAAGTATGTCCCACGAATTCTCCATAGGCTGAGATCTGGAGAAATCGCAAGTCAGTCCATTACACAACTTCATTTTTCAAAAACCATTCCTATGTAGATTCAGCAATATGGATTGAAACGTTATTCTGTTGATACACGAAAGAAGGGCCTTCTAATTTTTTTGCAAATGTTAGGAGATGGACTAACAGTAATGCTTGGTAGCCTATAGCCTCATTCGATCACTTAGAAGGGTTAAATTTGAATTACTACCTGAAGTAAAACCCGCCCATGCTACAAAACATCCTCCTCCCTGTTTCCTTTTAGAGAAGATCATATTGGACTTCCGAATATTATGGCAGTAATAACTTATGACGATTTCTTTTTACGGTAATTGTCTTTTAATGCAAGGTACTTGCCTATAACTGTGTGGGAGCGAGTCAATCTGCTAGATATTTCCCTGATGGAATGTCCATCCTTACGGGCTATCCATAAATAATGTCACGCTTTCTGAGGTTATTTTCGGGACCCCTCATCCCCTTATCATGAGATTTCCTATTCTCTGATCATAGGTGTGTCACACGTACAGCATCACCCCTCCCCAACTTTTTGGACTGTGACATCATTTATGAACGTCCGCTTATGCGATTCACTTATTTGGTCCTTCTCAAAATTAGT
>QLNU02014802.1:103464529-103475353 GCA_006491805.2 Dysdera silvatica
GTTGGGTTATGGGAAACAAACCATTTATTTTTTTAGCCTAATGATAAATCCCTAAGTTAAAAAATTAGTTTTACTTACCATTTTTCAAACCTGAAATTTTATTAAATAATAGCAGTTAGATTAGACAACAATATAAATCAACGTTTATTGGCATAGTGATACCAGCGCCGATGTTATGGTGTGATTAGATGGTGAAACGTTCGAAAGAAAATAAATATTTCTGCCTTCGGTGGGACCTGAACCCACGACCTTCCACTTGCCGGGCGGAGGCTCTACCCACTGAGCTACGAAGGACAATATATAATCTCTTTACGAACGTATATATATTGTTGCCAGTTATTTCGCAGAATGGTGTAGTACATAGACTACTATTTAAACCAAATTGCAAAGAGACTGGTATTAAATTGATCGAAATGCACGTTGCAGCATATGTATTTATTTTATATAAATCGAACACTACGCAGATTAAATCAGATAACAAGATCAATCAACGTTTATTGGCGTAGTGATACCAACGCCGATGGTATGGCGTGATTAGATGGTGAAACGTTCGAAAGAAAATAAATATTTCTGCCTTCGGTGGGACCTGAACCCACGACCTTCCACTTGCCGGGCGGAGGCTCTACCCACTGAGCTACGAAGGACAATATATAATCTCTTTACGAACGTATATATATTGTTGCCAGTTATTTCGCAGAATGGTATAGTACATGGACTACTATTTAAACCAAATTGCAAAGAGACTGGTATTAAATTGATCGAAATGCACATTGCAGCATGGTAGAGCCTCCGCCCGGCAAGTGGAAGGTCGTGGGTTCAGGTCCCACCGAACGCAGAAATATTTATTTTCTTTCGAACGTTTCACCATCTAATCACGCCATAACATCGGCGTTGGTATCACTACGCCAATAAACGTTGATTTATATTGTTGTTTAATTTAATCTGCGTAGTGTTCGATTTATATAAATAAATACTAGCAATAGGTTTATCCAAAATATTTACATTGATCTTTTTCTTGTTTTTTTCTCAGCAAAACTGTCAATAATATCTTTAAAATCAAGCTTTTAAATCATTTTCAATGGTCAAGATACTTAATCCCCAAAGTTTATTTTGGCCCATCGTTGCACGCATTCTAGTCTTTATTCTTTTTAATGCAGATAAAGAACGTTCACAAGAGGAATTGGATATTGGCATTGTCAGCAAAATCCGTAGTGCAACATCAATATTTGGAAATGTGTGTACAATTTCTTGATCTTCCAAGTTTTTTAACATTTGTTCTGGGCTTGATTCTCCAGGAGGAGAAAAATGATGAAATTGACAAATCTCTCACAATATTCTTCATCCACATTGGCATTCTTTAAAACATGTTGCTCCTTTTTTAACATTTACTTCAGATATATTTTTTTTCATCAGAAATTGAAACCTAACACCACATATGCATTTTTCCGTTTCACAAGTTCAGAAATCAAGGAATCGCAGATTATATAATGGCACTGTACAATGAAGGCATGTCGATCAGAAGGTTTTAGATTTTCAAGATTGATATCCTCTGATGTTTTGTTCTTTGATCTACATTTTTTTTGCTTCGCCACACAAGGCGTTTTCACGTAATTAAATGCTTCAGCTCCATATGTTTCAAAGTCTTCACACACTTACTGTACAAGATTTGTATACCTCCTCAGAAAGATATACCTCCTGTTGTTGACTGCAATGTTTTGTTTACGCTATTGAGACGCTGCAAGATAGTATCCCATACAACTGTTAACACAGCTGTTTCAAACATCTCCATTTTATCAAATAAAGCTTTCGCTTCTTGCCTTGAGAATGCCTTTTCTTCTGAATTATGAGAAATTTTTTGCAAAGCCCTTCTAATTTCCTTATAACATTTTCGGTGTGATTTTGATGCATTTGCTGCAGCAGACCATCTGGTAGAACATACAGGTTTCACAGTCAGCTTACCTTCTAAATGTTCTGTAAGTATCTT
Organism: Dysdera silvatica; assembly: GCA_006491805.2. Classification (NCBI taxonomy): domain Eukaryota; kingdom Metazoa; phylum Arthropoda; class Arachnida; order Araneae; family Dysderidae; genus Dysdera; species Dysdera silvatica. The sequence goes on from QLNU02014802.1 coordinate 103,466,514, forward strand.
CCATCTGTGGGTAGATGCAGAAAAAAAAAAAAAACGTAAATACTCTGAACTAACCCAAAAAACGATACTGCATGATGGCAACATTCCACAGCCATCAAACCAACTAAATTTAATGAATGGGCTGAGCATGGACAATACTCAGCCAATGGAGAAACCTTTTTTTTATTCTAGCTTGCAATCCAGAATATTTCCCAGACACATTTACTAGCATTGCATAGGACTGTCTTCTACAATTAACTATATCCAAGTGAAGACTTTTAAATAATGATAAAATTTCATTGGTCAGATAACTAGAATTATATGTACTGGTAAAAATTTGATAAATCTCTCTACTGGTTTACTTTTTTCGTAACGTATCTTAAAACAACTGCCAGTTGGTCAACATGCATTATGTCAGGTGTTGAGTCAATGATTAGTACAAAGTACTTAGTATCTTTCACTTCTTTAATGATTTCACTCTGCACTTTCAGTGCCATAATTTCGATGAATTCAGTTACAATTGTAGAAGATAGATAATTTGCCCTTTCTGTGCCAATATTACCATATTTTGACAAATGACAAGCTAAAAATGGATCGAAATTGCTAATAAGTTCTAAGCTTAAAATAAAATTATGGTTTTGTGAAGAACCCAGAGTTTCATTTTCGCCAAAGAAAGACAACCTTCGTTGTGAAAGAAATTTTATGGCTGCAACAACTCTCGTTAAAACCTTCCGCCAATGTGCACATTGTTCTACCATTTGACAATCTATACACGATGAAGATTTTATTCTCTGACCTAGAAGTAAAGCGAAATTTGTATGAACTATGGAGTTTTCATGTTCATGTAACCTTTCGGCTGTGTTTTTCCAATGGGAAAATCCATCTTTGCACAAAAATTGCTCACTTAAAATAAGTAACTTACATACTGAACAAAACAACGCACACTTTTTTGGTGAGTATATTAGCCACTCCCGTTTCATCAATTCCCCATTTTTAGTTTTCTGATAAAAGTTCTGTTCAGTAAGCGTACGTTCTTTGCTACCAGTCAATTGCTTAGAACTGCATATGTAATCAATAAATTGACAAGGTTTATTACGGACGAAGTGTTCTCGCATCTTATCTGTAATAATACTTGGCCATAAACCAACATCTGATGGAATATCCATATCTCCCTCTTCCAATGTATTGCACATTTCTTCTTGAGGAATGTCTAAAAAAAGCTTTGCATCACAAGGAGTACTTTTTAGTGAAGACTCAGCAATTTCAAGCTTATCAGGTGGAATACCTACAATCGAAAATTCAGGATCTTCTAGTACTATTTCATTCTCTCTCTCGCATTGGCTTCTTCCAGTATTTCCAAAGGCAGAATAATTACACTATTTTCACCCATCTCAATCTCATTGTTGTGAACCATTTTCTCCTTATCCATAGACACAGGCCCTGATTACCCCACCACAGGGCAAGGGCCATGGGAGGACAATTTTCCGCTTACGTTCACGGGAACCTTACAAATATTCCTAAACATATTTCTATGTATGGCCAACCAAATTAACGCAGAAAATAGTATACACATTATGAAAAAACTTTGAACTTTTATTTAAGTATTTATGGCAGATGGATATTATTTACATGATACACAAACCAGCGAACACTGAAAAACTTGCAGACACAAACAAAACAAATGTGCATTTCATCATGGTTACGGATCATTTTGCAAACGATGTTGTTGGTGATGTGCAGATTTATGATTGGATGTTCGTCCACATGCGATGGCTCAGTTTCCCCAGATAAGGCTTGTTCTTGGAACAGTGTTTTTCAAACGAGGCCGGAGAGGCCAAAGGGTAGAAAAACTAAATGAAGCGTCCCGGAAGGAGAAGAACTGATGCAACGCAGCAAGGAGATGCTGTTGGAGGCAGGAATTCTTATGAAAAGAGAGGAGGTCTGATGTCTCAAGCGGTGAGAGAAGACAAAGGAGGCTATTTCGTGAACGAGATCACGGTTAAACTCTGCGAAGCGTGATTCAGTTAGCCCATGACGAGATTGAGTTATGGATTGGGTCGATATTGATGACGTTCAAATTGGTAGACAAACAATCAGGATGAACGAATCAACTGTTTTGTTTCCTGCCCTCTAAAATTTGTCTTCACTTTAATTTTTAGGATCACGTGATCGCAAACCCTCAATTTGAAATTAAGAAGTGATGAAAATCTTTTAATCCAAGAGAATTTTGTTTTGTGCAAAGTTTTGACCATTGAAAAGAAAAAGAAAAGAAAAAAATTTGGCGGTGCAGGCCCGTGCGATAATCGGGGCCTGACCATAAACAAGCAGATTTGTTCAGTGATTCAGTCTTTGAACAACTTAGCACAAGGCTAACATCCATTGTTGTCCATGTGTCATGAAATGGAATTTATTTTATTGCATAAAATTGTCCCTGCAATGCAGTAACACATTTGCCTCGTGTGCCGTTAACCCGGGTTCGACTCCCAGCAGTGCAAAGAACGCTTACTCAGAGATCTCACAAAGATCGCACTGCTCACTGTAGTCCGGGGTTTGGTTCCCTAGGCCTTAAGAGGTTCGGATTCCTCGGAAAACAGTAGGTCCCGGTGCAGTACGAACATTGTAGTCCTTGAGCCACAAAACCACAAACGAACATTATGTAAAATTGCTCTCAATATATTTTGCATAGGTGTTTGTTTCCACACAGTGGTCCAAGGATTATAACCACTGCTCCCTCAAGTTCAATGGATTGAGTAATGATTCCCACTGGAAATAATGTGAATAATGATTACAACTAGTTATCATAAGTATATTGTGTCTTGAGGGGTCGTCCGGAGCCCGAGCCGTTGGTCGCAAGGAGTCAAGGTTGTCTCCGTGAGCCCCAAAGAGAGCCGTGAAGCTACCGACGCCTGAGTTTTCATTTTTGAAACCCTAGCTCAGTGAGAAGGAGGAAGAAGGATTCAGCTGACAAACTGAGTGGTCATTTTTCTGTTTTTCTTAGAATGAGGTTGCAGTTGAAATTTGGGTTGATATAACTATTTGTGTTTTGAGTGTTAGGATAATTAATTAGTGAAAGTTGGTGCTTACATGCATCCATTTTTGATTGTTGTTACTTATATGTGTTAATAGCTAATCAGGATAATTTTCTGCTTAGTAGAAGATGCCAGTAATTAATCGAGATTGTGTTAGCTAATTTTCCAGAAGTTGGTTGTTAAATTCAGTATTCAATTAAGTTAAGGTCTTCATTGTTGTAATATTGTGGGTGTAATAAGCTGCCTGTTTTAACGGGAAAAAATAGTCCTTTCCCCGATTGGGCATTGCGCACCATGATTGCCTTGTACTAGATAACAGGCATTGTAAGATTACTGGTTAAGCATAATTAAATTATTACTGCTTTTTTAAAAAAAGGTCTCTTTCATGTGTTTAGACGCCAATTCATTCCTTACATGCTTCCCACGAATAACGGTAAGTCGGTTTTAAAGTCAAGCAAGTGTCAGCGTATTACCACTACTGCAAGGTCTGTGCTGAGCAGTCATAGGAAAATATACAACCAACCAACCGTGATCGAATCACATTGAACGATTCTGCTTATAACAATCTGTGATAGACAAAAAGCAATCATTCAATGAGCAGTTTATCACACCTCAAATTCTTTACTATTATTATTATTTTTTCAGAGAGCGTTTAGCAGCTGGAACGAATGAGAAGGTACAGATGAGCTCTTTAATCGCAGCATTTCAAATTGGAAGGAACATGGTTCAAGAATAGCATTTTGAAGCTGACCAGGACCTTACTCTTTTGCATTTACATTTGTACAAATCGAACGATAATAAAATTCATTTCTGAATTCTTTGTGTCAATTACTTTGCATGTGAAGGGTCCCCCGCCCCTGGAAACTTAGGTGTGGGTGATATAGCGTGGTTAATGACGTTAAGATTTTTAATTTCCAGCTATGACGTAGAGTGATGCCCCTGCACAACGAAATCATGCATCTGTATTTGTAGTTGTTGGGGAAGGCAAGAAAGAATGCGCTACACCGTTAAGGTTTTGGTCAAGCATGTGACTCTTTATAGGGAAGCCATGTGTTAGACGTATCTGGTATTTCTTTGCTCTGGAAAGAAAGTTTTGTTTTTAGGTGTTTTTGAAAACAACGTTAACGATGTCGACCGTTAATAAAAGGTACTACCAAACGTTTAAAGCCAAATATATGAAGATGTTTAATTTTATTCAAAAATCAAGACTGGGGCCAAAATATGCTTTCTGCACGTGTTGCCGTAAAGACATAAGCATTACTCACGGTGGTAAACGCGATATTACTTTGCATTCTGAGACTGTTAAACATAAGAAGACGTTCAAGGCTGTAGAGTCTAATCATAGTATCAAGCCTTCATTTTTTGCATTTAACGATACTTCCATGATTAAAGCTGAATGTTTATTTACATTGTTTTTGATCGAACATAATTTGCCAATGAATTGCAGCGATCACACGGGGATGCTCTTTCGGAAAACGTTTCCTGACAGCAGTATTGCAAAACAATATGGATCTGCAAAGACCAAAACTTCTGCAATTATGAAAGAAATGTCTGCAAAGGAATCCTCATCACTTGTTGAAAATTTAAGGTGCTATCCATTTTCAATTGCAACTGATGGAAGCAACGATGTTGATTCAAAGCTGTATCCAATAGTGGTAACTTTCTTCGATCCTTTATGTGAAAAAATTGTGAATTGTCTTTTATCTATGCCATCTTTGAAAGAAGATGCTACTGGGTTAAATATTGGAAATCTTCTGGTAAGTGCTTTACAATCTGAAAACTTTCCAATTTCTAATTGTGTTGCCTTTAGCTGTGATAATGCACCTGTTATGATAGGAAAAAAAGCAGGTGTAGCAGCGGTGTTAAAGAATCATCACCAAAATATTGAAATTATGGGCTGTTCCTGCCACCTTATTAACTTAGCAGCTGAAAAGAGTGCTGCATGTTTGCCATTTAAAATCGATGAAATTTTGGTAGACATTTACTATTACTTACAAAAGAGTTCGAAAAGAAAAGATAGGTTGAAAATTCTTCAAGAATTTCATGAGACTGATATAAAAAAGGTACTAAAACACGTTAGCACTCGTTGGTTGTCTGTTGGAAAGTGCTTAGAGCGTATAATCCAGCAGTGGCAACCTTTGATCAGTTTTTTTAAGGAAGAGGCCATGAAAAGGAATCAAATCACCCCACTTTCTTTCTTTACTATTCCCTCTATCAAAGTTTCGGTTGAAAATGCAGATAAAGTGAAAGAACGTAACAGCAAAAAAGCATCACAGAAATTAAAAAGGAAAGCTCAAAATTATGTGGATATTTCTAAGAAACAAAAAACTGAAAACTCCATGTCTCGTGAAGAAAGGTTGTTTTATTTTCTGTCGGAAGATATCAATAAGGCTTTCTGTTTATTTTTATCTTATACTGTGCCTGTATTTAAAAAAGCAAATGCTCAACTTCAGTCTGCGGAACCACATATTCATATGCTAAAATCTCTTCTCTTAAAATTGTACAGAGAAATGCTAGTGAAATTTGTAAAATCAAACATGATAAAATTATGTAGTGATATTTTGAAAGTCCACTATCATGAGAGGAGTAATCAAAAAGATGATGTTGATATCTTAATTGGAAATGGAACACTGAAAGTAATCCAAGATTTTAACATCCATGATAAAAATGAATTTTATGAAAACGTCAGAAGCTATTTCATAGCAGCATGTGACTACATGCACAATAAATTTCCTTTTGAGTTAGAAGTGTTACATCATGCAGAGGTTACACAAATATCGAATTTTGAAAATGCATCATTTTCCAGCTTAAAATATTTTACAGAAAAATTTCCTGTTCTTTTGTTCAATAATACAGAAGATAAAGCTGTTGATGCTTTACAAACAGAATTCAGTGAGTTCCAGGCTTTCGAAGTTCCACAAACTGTGAGTAATGAAGGTAGCATTGATGCACAATGGGCAGCCATAGGTAGAATAAAAAATGATACTTGTGAATTAAAATTTAAACGACTTTCTCAGGTTATGCTGTCAATACTTACGATCCCTCACAGTAATGCAGCATGCGAGAGAGTCTTCAGTCAAGTGAAGAAAATTAGAACTGACTTCAGGTCAACCATGTCTGATGACACATTAGAAAATTTACTAATAGTTAAATGCAGACAACATGTGAAATGTTACGAGAATGTATTTGACAAAAAATTTCTCAAATGCAAAATCTTGCACTACAGCATTTGTAAATTCTAAGAATTAATATTGCGTTTAATACAGTTTAATCCTCTATTATTATTAATTTAATAAATACTTAATTTCCTCATTGTGCCTGTTTTTCATAAATTATGTATGATTTTGTTTAATTAAAAAATGGTGGCCCCTTGCGCGCGATTGACAACAGATTTTTCACTTAAGTGGTTGGCACCTATGCAATATGCAAATGAATCTCAGTATAAAACCTCGTGTAGTCCCGTGTAGTACAGATGCATAATCAGAGGCGGATAAAGTCCATCGGGGGCCCCTGGCAGTAAAAATTTCGAGGCCCTGAAACCCAAGTTTAAAAAAAAAAAGAAAAAAAGAAACTCATTCCTTTCTTTACAAGTAAATTAACATCTATTGTTACTACATCATCAGCTAGCATGAAAAAAAGGTTCATTTAATAATATATTAATATTCTTTGCAAATGTTCTTGCAAACTTCCTTTATCATTTATAACTTTTTAATATCACTTGAGATATTATATCGGGCTTCCAAACATAAATTTTTTACCATCATTCATCTATATAATTATTATTTTTCATAAATTCTTCAAAAATAGAATAAACAGTACTTAAATTCGATTGGACTCTGTACGTCCTGATATATATATCCAAGCAAAAAAAAAAAAAAAAAAAAATGATACTTCAAAAATAATGGTGCACCAATACTCCCATTGATTATTTATCAGGGGTGGGTCGAAAATCAGCATTTTTCACTTTTTTCGAAATTGAAACCAGTCCAAAGTGAAAAGTGCCCAAAGGGTCTCATTGGTATGCGTGCAAAATTTTATATCGATCGAATAATATTTGGGTCTCCCGCCAGGGCCATTTATTTCGGCCTAAATATAGGTATAGGCCTTTTATGCAGTTCTTGTACATTTTTATTAAATATGTCGTTAATTCAACAGGCTAAATTCGGACTCACTCATTTTCGGAATCTTTATATCCTGTAGTGTCCGATTTGTACAATAGTACATAGAAAACTTGGGTTTGCTCAGTTTGGGACCATATTTTGGCGCCAAAAGCTTACATTTATGTAAAATAAAAGAAGCCAAAAAAGTTCATCCAAAATATTGGTTTTAAATTGCTTAAACGCTTATTATTCCTAAATGTCGTAGCCTTAGTGTATACGTACATCACTGTTTAATTTTTTGGCATTTATTCCACTGATCGCCAGAATGGCGCCAGTGGATTAACGTGTCCATCGCGAGCCAATATTGTTCGGGAAAGATTATTACTACTTCATTTTTCTGCAGATAGTCTTGGAAGAAAGAAGCATATATTTTAGTGAAACCTCAAGTTTTATTAATTAGTTTGAATTGATGCGGGTTTGAGAATGAATCGTTCTAAGAAGACGAGAAAAAACCAGAGTGTGTTCAATCTTCGGTGAACTGAAAGATCTTAACTTCGTATCTACCGCTGTGATATCTACCACCTGTATTGCTTTCTCACTTAAGTCAGGCGTATATTAAAAAATACATATTTATTTTGCAAAAAATTGACCGAATGTCAAAAGAACCACCAGAAAAGATTATTGCGGGTTTAGCATTTCACTGCACACGTATGCATTATATAAGATGTATAATACAGAAATGTTAATAAAAGCAAACATTAATTAAAGATATTAAGTTATATATATGCTATAAAGATATATTATAAAATTTTAAAGAGAAATATCTCGCAACAGTTGCCTATATATTCACACATTGGCGAGGGCCTGAATTTTTGGGGGTAGTCATCCCGGTAGTTCACAGAAGGTTCCATAGCCTCAATTTCCACCAGGAAATGAAATTACGTCGTGTCCTATACTGATGGAACAGTGTTTTGCATCATTAATTATAAAACATAAATTCGGTATTTTTTTATTTTTTTAAAGTCAACATGAACTATATATATGTTAAAGTTTACAAACAGAAATGTCAGTATTTAGCAGCCTCACTCTTTATCTGTAAGCGTAATCGAGTCTTCGAGTTCTTGCGGCAAAATTTTCGGTGACTATACAATAAAAAAAAATTCTCTTATCAAAGTCGACATTTCTCCTTCAATTGATAACAACGAAAGGCTATTCATTTTAAAAAGGGTTCTGATGTCCGATGTAAAAGCATTGTATAGTTAATTGATTAAGATACATATAACATGCAATTTAAGATAATCATATTACAAAAAATACAATTTAACCTACCACAATTTAAAAGAAGTTGATCACAATTTGAAAGAAATGTTCTGTCATTAAATCCTTACTTATTAGATCAAATTCTTTATAAAGCATACGCCACAGACATAATTCACATCAAATAGACAAGTTTCTTGGTTTGTGAACATTGTTTTGTAAAATAGATTAGTAGAAATTAAAGAATTCTTGTTTCTTAGATTAAACCAGCAACTCGTTTTAAGGGTTAAACAGTTCAAGAGGTGACGGTTGTGAAAGTAACACGACCTAAATTTAAATAGCACAATGTAATTTTAAGTGGTGTGCTAAAATTTAGGTGATACCAAGGAAATTTAAGTGTCATCCAGGGGAGGAACACTAGCCCCCAAGAATAATAAATTTACATATATTATCGGTCCTTACATTGGTTTCCAAA
>QLNU02014802.1:103486155-103511145 GCA_006491805.2 Dysdera silvatica
GCCCTCAAAATAGAGAAAGATTAGTGTGATCCCCCACACTCGTTGAGGGATACTGGAGGCCTCACAACTGGAACAATATAGGGCCTCTTTATCTAAATCCGACACTGGCTGCAGTTAAATTTAGTACATCCTTAGTGTTCTATCCAGGGGCAGACAGAGACTTTCATTTTGGGGGGTCAAGGACAGAATTTGCCATGGTCTTGGAATAACACCCTTCATTTATCATGAAAGTTGGAATTTTTTACAGAAAAAAAAAATTGGGGGGTCATTACCCGTCTGGCCTTGGTTCCATCATAATGCTACCCTCTATTGAATTGGGTATAAAGTGATATATATTCATATGCATATATATATATATATCACTTTATACCCAATTTATTTATTAAAATTCTTATTAGCAGAAGTTTAGTGGAACTATGACCCAAACGTTGTTCTTAAAACTGTCCATTATGAATTAATATTGTCCCTTACAAAGGAAAGGGAACATGTAAAAGAGAGAGGAAATGTTTTGAATCAATTTCCTTTCTCTTCTGTGACACGACGGTAATTGACAATGACACGTGAGAAATTTTCAACAGAAAGAAATTTAAATTTGCCAACCAAGTCCGGAAGGAATTGGGCGTGTATTCTTTTCTGTGCTCGTCAACGTTTCTCGCACGCTGGTCCACACCGTCGATTGGCAAAGTGCGATGGCTGAAGCCAAGGTCATCCCATCCTATTCCAAAAGAAAGAGTTCTTCAGATTTGAAATCGCACGAGAAGATACAACTCTACCGGAAACCTGGCGTGACTAACGACGTTTCGACCGCTACTATGGCCTTATTCACATCAGACTTCTTCGATATACGTTTTCCAAGGGAGAGCCCCGGCATCTCTGCCCTTTCTCTATGTCAGCGACCCGAGTGTTTCCTGTCGCTGTGCGGTTCGCATGATTTCGACATTTAGTTGCGGTTTTTATGGCGATTGGAAGAAACTTCGAATCCATTGCTGCGCAGCACGATGATATCGTGAGGAGCGATGTGTGATGAGCATAAATCACGGAAGCGAAAACTAAGAAAAAGACAACTAACCCGCCAAGAAAAACAATATAAAATTTCTCAAAACTGGAACTGGTAAACTGCGCTAGTTTTTTCTTTAAATCTGTTACATCGATCACGTTTCGATGAAAAATTTGTATAAAAGAAATAAGTAAAAATACGGAGCATGGCGCTAAATTTGTATTCCACCTAGTTAGTGCAGGGGTGGGGGGAAGCCTGCGGTCTTTCGTATAAACCAAATTTTTCAAACCAACTCCTTTTAATTTTGGTAATATGATTTTGTTCGTCTTATTTTTTATTTGTTAACTTCGTTTTTATTATTATCTTAAATGAAAGTATTTAAAATACAAAAGATAAAAGAAATATAGTAAAGATAATCTAAAAATTCAATTTTTAGAGGAGTAATGTTACAATGAAATTGAAATATTTATCCAAAAACAATTACAGATTAATAAACGACTATGTTGGTAGTAAAGACAGCCACAAAGTATGTGTATACGTTAATTAAGATATTAGCTGTTTCGCAAGTAATCCGATATCTTTGTATATGCCCGATATATATAAAAAAAAATATACACATATCTTTTTATATGTCCAATATCTACCATTTGTAGTGATTTCTCTCTTAAAGCTGGAGTATATTGAAAAGCGAATATGAATATTTTTACCAAAAGCAAGCATTAAACTAGTATCTACTAACATAATAATAATAATAATAATAATAATAAGTACAGTTGACCATTTCGGTTAACACCAGAAGCGCCGTTGAGGTCATTTTGATCCTTGTTTTTCCAATTTCCCATCATTTATTTGAACATACAGTTGAGCATCGAAGCTCATTTTTTTTACTTTTCCTAAAGTGCTTCCAAGTGTACTGCAACAATTTTTCATATTTATATATTAATTATTAAAATAAATAATCATAGAGATACTTAGAACAGTCAGTCAACTGGGGTCATTTTGACATAAGGAAAATGACCGATTTTCAAGTAAATGCCAGATTTCGAATGCCTGATGTCTCATTTTTGTTTCCGCGTATGGGGAAACACGCACCTCTTCTCGCGATGACTCGGAGGAGAAAAGTAAAAGCCACTGGAAAAGAATTTTTGAAGAGAAACTAGCCCTGCTACAGTTACGATCGAAAACGGTACTCAACGCCATTTTCCACAGCAGTGTTCGTGGAGCTTTCGATTTCTATCTTTCTATCCAGCGTGTAAGCACTTTTCCGTATAAACAATGCCGAGAGGATTGAGTACACAGGAGGCCCTTGACCTCCTGGAGCAGTTAGATTCGGATATCGGTGGTGACGACAGCAACGATGAAGATTTTGTTGCTAATGTGAACTTACAAAATGCGTCGTCCTCTGAAAGCAGTGACAGTGATGCCATGGGAAATTCTGACAGTGTGATCTCCACTCTTATGCGCGGACCAGGACGCTCACGTGGGCATAGGCAAGGACGAGGCAACAACATATCCACTAATTCTGCTGACAGCAGTGACGATAAGTGCACGTCATCCAGTGGTATTCTTTGGACCCCGATGTACCTTAGCAGCACTGCTTCCACAACAGGTCGCACGCCAGCTCGCAATATTATGACAATTGCAAGTAGACAAACGCCTTTTGCTCGTCGTAATATTGGGACAAATTCTGCTTCAGCCAGGCAATTGATGGTGAATGAATCGATGGTGAAGTACATTCAAACATGTAGAGTTGCTGAAGCACAACGTCAGCTTGGAGGTGACGGCAACTGGAATGTTACTCTGGAGGAATTCTATGTCTTTTTCACCCTCCTGTATGTCCGTGATACATTAGGTCATTCAAAACTTTATGCAGATGTTTTGTGGAACAAGAATTTGGGGCCATCTGTGTTCAAAGAAATGATGTCACGAAATCGGTTCCGTGAATCATGCTGTATCTTAGATTCAATGTCCGAAGCAGCAAAGCTGAGCGTATGGCTACTAACAACTTTGCTCTCGCTTCTGACACCTGGTAGAAGCTGATGGATAACTCTTATTTATGCTATAATCTTGAACAAGAAATAACTGTTGATGAACAGTTGTTGCAATGTAAATAAAGATGCAGATTTATCCAATACATGGTGGATAAGATAGCCGGACAAGTTTGGCATGAGGTTCTGGTTAGCAACTGATGTAAAATCCAAATATGTTTTAAATGGCTATTCGTATTTGGGCAAGGATGAAGAGCGACCAATTGATTTACAACTTGGGGAGAGTATGATGCTCAAGTTACTGCAACCACATCTAAACTCTGGACTTTATGTCACTACTGACAATTTTTTTTACTTCTGTGAAACTTGCAAATGAACTTTCTGCAAAGAAAACCACAATTGTTGGGACGGTGCGCCTGAACAATACAGAATTACCTCCTATTGCACGCGGCACTCTTTCGCCACGATATTTGCCTTTTGCCCTGAAAAATGGAAACAAAACACTCACGGTATATATGTGCAAGAGCAAAAAGAATGTCGTGAATCTTAGCACCATGCACACGAATGTGATTTCAGAGAACAGAGCAAAAAGAAGCCGAACTATGTCACTTACTACAATGATATTAAATGTAGGTATAGCAGATTAGATCCTAAGGAAATGTATTACAAGATGCGGAACTCGCAGGTGGTCTGTTCATGTTTTTACAACGTCCATGACGTTGCTGTAATCAAGGCTTGGATAATTTTCAAGGAATCTTCGAGCTCCAAAATTTCACATCTAGAATTTATTCTTGCGCTCGTGGACGAACTACAAATTGATGCTTTGCGCAATAGACGCCCCCCAACCGTTCGAGTACAGACCCCAAAAAACAAAAGAAATGTGTTTTTCAACTTTGCAAGTGAAAGAATTAGACTTCTGCCAGCTGTGAGAGATGCCAGAAACCAATTTGTGGTAAATGTGTCGCTGTCAACCGTGCATATTATGACACCTGCGCTGATGTCTAATCAACTTAGAAACACATTGTGTATATATTGATAGTTTGTTTTTTGTAATATGACTTTGAAATACGATGCATACTGATTTGTATTATTTGCATTTGTAGTTTTTGTTTGTTTTCTTATCATTTGTACTCCTGCGAAAGAATATTGTGTAGTATTGTATATTACATTATAAATTTATATTGTCACTTCAAGAAAACAACTATAAGAATGAAAAAAACTAAACATTACTATAAGAACTCTAAAAACCCTTATACAGAGGGTGTTTACACATTTTTAGAACGATTTCAATAGAGGATTAAAAAATGAAAATATTTTGTGGGAAAATGGATCTGGCAACATGTTATTATTTCAAATTAAGATTATCGTCTGCTACTTTCAAATTCATTTTTCATTCAAAATGGCGCCTGTAAACAAGCTGTGGGTCGAAGGATACGTTTTTGCGCTTTCCGAAGAGAAATATTCTTATTCCATTATTAAAAACGTTGTGAAACTCATGGTATAAAGATTTCTAAGTGCAAAATAAGCAACATTATTAATCGAAAAGGGAAAGACCGTCAATCAGAACTTCTGCATAAAAAAAAAGTACACCAAACGAAGACCCGAACAGGGTATGTACAGCTGCAAATATTTCTAAAGTGAGATCACTGATAACCAGAGAATATCCACCGACGCAGAAATCAATTGCAAACTCTTTAAACACTTCTGTAGCAACAGTAAATAAAATAATGAACCAAGATTTATAACTTAAAAAAGCTAAAAAACATAATCTTCACCGTCTTTTGTCGAGACATGTGGCTCAACGCAAGACATGTTGCAGAATCCTGTATGAAAATTACTTATCAGAAGATAAATGGAAATACGTTGTTACCCTTGATGAAGCATGGGTTTACCTAAATGATTGTAACAAAAAAAGGTCCATTTACTATCGTAAGCGTGGAGAAAAAAATTTCCAAACTTGGTGCCGAGAATGCAAAGAAAGCTTCAGTAAAGGCTTTATGATTGTCGCAGGTTTCTCTTACAATGGGAAATTAAAAATAAAAAAGTGGAAAACAACGTTAAAATCAACTCATCATATTATCAGGAGAATGTTTTGCATCCAATATTTACAGAAGAAATTCTATTTCTTTATCACGACGATTTTCAGAGTATAAAACTGCAATGAGGTAAAGCCAGCAGTCATACCTCGAAAACTACCACTGCATTCCTTGAAAAAATGAAAATTGATACACAAGTATTGCATATATATAGAGTCTGCCTTTTCAACATATTCCTGAGAAGTCCCCTGTTGTTTCTCCTATGAACTATTGTGCCTTTGGTCCGCTGAAAAGAGCTCTCTCTAAGCGCAAACCCACTACCATTGATGGACTTTGGAAAGTTGTGGAACAACAATGGCAAGCAGTACCTCTGGAAATTTTTTGCGAAAAGCCCTTCTATCGTTGAAAGTACGATGCACACTTACAGCTCAGAAACAAGGTTATCAGATGGAATATTTAAAAAAATAATCTTTACATTTTAAACATTAAGAAAATGGCTTCGAAATCATTCTAAAAATGTATAAATACCCTCAGTACATTATCATTTCAACATCATTTATCAATAAAAAAAACGTTTACTTTAATATGGTTTCCATTTCTTACAAGGGTCAATTTGACCCTCAACGGCGGTTTTAGGTTAGTCTAAAATCCGGCTGTTCTAGTATTAAACGGAGTTCCAATAATCGGGGTTCTGTCATATATCTAATTCTAAAGTGGGGGGGACTCAAGCCCCCCATTGGGTAGCAAAATATATTGTTTTGTTTAATACCAAATCATATGATTTGTATAAAAATTACTTGAGCCCCTTATAAGTTTTGAATTTCTATGCCCCTGAATCTAATTGAAGATAATCAGATTGCAGCGTTCTTCGATTATGATAACTCAATGCGGTTCTCCAACATGAAAAGGTTCCCTACCCTTGACTTAGTCTCTAATGATCAGAAATTTATGGGGAAAAATTAAAATAATAAATATTTTTGGTCCAGAAGCGGGTCTAAGGACCCTATAAACTATCAATTTTGTGTATTCAGCTTTGAACTGATCAGATTTATTATTGCCAGTGATATTTTTGTAGGTCCGTTTCGAACTTTGTTTTGTGGCGCAAACACAGCTGAAATTATGAACGAACCCATAGGCGTACGCAGGAAGTTCATGTGGGGGGGCTCAATTGGGTGAGTTTACAGAAGTAGGGAGAAAAGGAGAGTTGAACATAACTGGGAGGTTGCACGAACCTGAGAGGTTAAACGCCTGGCGCAGACAGGTTGTACGAATGTGTGGCGCGTTTTTTCTCTCCTAAGGATATTTGGCACTTATTTTTTTAATTAATTGATTTATTTTTATATAAATCGAACACTACGCAGATTAAATCAAACAACAATGTCAATCAATCAACGTTTATTGGCGTAGTGATACCAACGCCGATGGTATGGCGTGATTAGATGGTGAAACGTTCGAAAGAAAATAAATATTTCTGCCTTCGGTGGGACCTGAACCCACGACCTTCCACTTGCCGAGGGAGCTCTACCCACTCTGTGTGGGTTCAGGTCACCGAAGGCAGAAATATTGGCCACCTCTTTCAGGCTACTCTATCTAACTTCGTCATCACAGAAGATTCAACGGAACTATTAGAACCGTTTATCATGATCGCTGACGTAAATGAATATACCCTACCGGTCTTAAGAGATAGTGGAACGACCATTGATCTCATTTGCCGTAAATATATCACCCCTCGAATGTTAACCGGTGAAAATGTTTGGATCCGACAACCTCTGCATTCGTATGCAGTATGTCTGCCTATAGCAAATGTAGAATTGAATGGGAAGTTCGGGAATATAACCACCAAGGCAGCCGTCATTCGAAATGAACTCGATCAAGGTCGATATATTTTGGGAAACCGTGCCGCTGAGATGTTGCAAAATCCCCAAAGAGTTAAGTTGTTTTCACCACACTTAATCAATGCCGTCCGGACTCGAGATCAGAAAAGAGCGGAAGAAAGTGATGGTGGAGAAAAAGTGCATGAAACTAAAGAAGTGCAAGAAGGTGATGTTGAAGCAGAAGTCGATGAGACTAAAGAAGTGGAAGAAAGTGTTGTCAGAAAAGAAGTCGATGAAATTAAGGAAGTAGAAGAAAAGGTGGTGGTGTTGGAGAAGAAATTGATGAAACTACAAAAGTGGAAGAAGAGGATTGTGGACTGTTCCATACAACCGGAGAAAATGAAAAGGAATGTACTGGCCCAGATGAAGTATCAATTAAAAGAGATAAAGAATCTGATGGCAAGTAAAGATATTCAGAGAAAAAAAAAGATGTTGTGCCATGACAACAAAGCAGTAATGTCAATGTATGGTGAAAGGTTATGTTTGGATAGTTTTCGATTTAGAGGAAAACGTTTTCGGAGATGTATTTGATGTGTTGTATGCTAGTGGCAGTGCGTTGCCATGTGAATTGATTGGAAATGGTTGTCCAGAAACGCTTGTACGCTCAAATGTATTTGTGGATTCGCAGATATCACGGGAACAGTTGCTTATGGTGACGGAACAAGTAGTGGCCAATGTCTTACTGGAGCAGGATTTTATGGAAAGCGAAGTTGGAGCCATGAGAAGAGACAATGAACAGGTACCCTAGAGACCGTTGTTTATAGTGGAGGAACAGTTAGTTGACTGTGTCAAGCTGGAGCGAGATCTCATGGAAAATGAAGTTAGAGTTAGGATGAGAATGGAGTGGGAAAGAGATTGACGAAGTTGTTGAAATGCTAGGTGAAGAGGGACAAGTGTTCGTCGAATCTGGAGAAGTCGACGTTAGTTTTATAGGAGACTATAGGCATGTGAAATGTGTGTGAAAGCTCTCGTTTACAAACGAGAAGTGAAGTGTGATAATTAAAGCCGAATTTTTTTGATATCACTGAAGATTAATGTTCTAAAAGTTTTGTTCTCTAAGTATAGATTATAAATGTTTGAATAGTTTCAATTTCAAAATTTGTGTTTTTCCTATTTTAGATGTTATCAATATTGAATGCATATTTGTGGCCTACCTTGCAATGCACGTCGCACCGCTTAATTTGAAGTAATAGGTTTGCAAAGCGTATTAATAGTTAAAGGTAGTAAATCATGTTGGTGCAATTATAAAAAGAAAGATGTAATTAAATTTCTTTAGTTTTAAAAATTACGCTGTGTCGTAGTTTGTTAAGTTGTTTAGAAATTTTGAATTTGATAATACTAGGGAATTCAATTTTCGTATTTAGAGATTAATAATTGTAATTAATGATCACATGGCGTTAGCATGGGAAAGTGAGACTTGTAGGTCTTCTTTGTGAAATGGGTCGAGAGGAAACAGTCCGGATGTGGGGGTATAAAATTGTTGTAACTTCCTTCTGTAATGTCAAGATGGACATTACAGAATATTTATGGGAAACATGTGTGGAACGGGAAGAAGGGTCACACCGTCCTATCAGGCGTAACCACGGGCTTAATACTGACCAATTAGATCACAGCAGAAAAAGAGTTTATAGCGTGCAGAGGATAAGAGAAGGGGATAGAATTAGGTAGAGAAGTAGGACGGACGGACGCACGTGTGTGTGTATGTGTGTGTGATTCCGTGCCTCATCAATACGTTGGAACTTAGGGGGTGTGCCTATAGTTGCCTTGTCTGTGATGTCAAGGTATATACTAATCACCTTCAATAAATAGTGTTAGAGCGTTTTTTCGTTCTTGATCTACCTTACTCTTCATCATAGTTATTCTACCTAGCACGTGGAATACAGAACCCGCCTCACGAAGAGACGTAGATTGCTCAGTTACGAGCCGAGCTGGTAGCAGCACAACGACTACCTGCACACACGCTAAGTGTGACAGCATACCCGTCCATGATAGTGATCGTGGCAGAAGTAACTGGTTGTAAGAAATTAAATTGTGTTGTGGTACATAAAAAAATTGTAGTAATATTGTGTTTTGTTGTAGATTGATCAAACTGAAACTAATTTTGAATATGTATATTGTGGGTGGCTGTTTTTGCTTTTTGTGATATATAAGCTTGTTAAATTTTTTTGTGTGTGTGACTAGACTAGTTAGATATTTTAACATTTTGAATCACTAGACTCGGCGTAATGTCTCGGTATCTCTCAATGAAATATCGTATAATGTATGCTCAAGTCTGAAACCATGAAGATCACGACTTTTCTCATGTTTCACAAAGAAAAGTCCACTGGAAAAAAGGAGGAGCTCTGACGTCGAGGATTTCAGTACACGGGACTGAAGTTGCCATCTAGTACATTGCTATTATAAACCTCAAAATACGTAGTAAATTCAATATTTATAACTTATTTTTTATTATGTAACGACAATTGATATTTCCAGACTCGTGCTTCAAAAAGTTGAACGTGAATGGAAAACTATAAAAAAATTAAGTTAGTTCGTCGGAAGTTATTCAACGCTTTCGGTTGTCGAATGTTTGGATTGACAGAAGTGTGAATTGGTTTCCGAAGTGGCGGCTTACCCCTTGATGGCTCAGGCATTGTTGTACTCCCAAATATTGAGCGAGAACGTGTAATGTGTAACCCAGTAATAATTTTGTAAATAAGCTTTGTTTGAATTTGTAAGCTGTGACATCGTTTCGGTGCCTTGATACCCACGCTACGGGAAGTCCGTCAAAAGGAGAAGTCTACGATGTTACAACATATATAAAATTTTGTCTTTGGGAGGGTTCAAGCATTACATAAGCAATATTTAGGATATTTTATACCCCTCCCCACTCTGGTAAGCAAACGTTAACATTGGCTAACATGGGAAAAGAAGCACAGCAGAGACCCCCCCACCAAATTGAATTAAACGCATTAATAATAAATTGAATTAAACGCATTAATAAAAATTTGAATTAAACGCATTAATGATAAATTGAATTAAACGCATTAATGATAAATTGTCATAATGATATTATGACAATTTTACCTGGACAACAATGGGTAAAGACTTTATCTGACGAAGCCCGTGCTCCCCAAGTTCTCCACCAGCAACTCAAAACAGAACAACAATAATCCATATACAATGGTAAGAAAACTAAGTAAACAAATAAATAAGATATAATAAAAATACAAACTCATAAATTATTTAGCAAATCAAGCAATCGTATTTTAAGTAAAGGAAGTGAGTCCAGCTGCCTCGGCTTATTTGGGAGAGATTTCCACATCGGAGGGCCTAGAAATCGGATGTGTGACGAGCCAAAATTTGTTCGCTCAAAATTTGGTCTGAAAGCAGAATCCATATGGGTATCACATCCGTGCCCCGGCAGACATGGTGGAGAGATATTTATATTGTTTCCAAATTTAATAAATTCAAACATAAAAATTGAAATTTTATAATTAAGGAGATTATCTATTGCTAAAGTATTATGTTGTCGAGCAATCTCTAATGAAGTTCGACCGAGTCTAGTATTAAGTATTCTAACTTATTTATTTTGAAGGATAGAAATACGGCGTTTTTGAAGTATAGAATCCGAACCTTTAAATGCCCTAGGGAACCAACCTCCGGACTACGATGGACAGTTGGTAGTCGAACCCGGGTTATCCACGTAACAGCGAGCGTGTTACCACTGCTCCACCGCAGGGCAGACGGGCTCAATCCCCTCCACTACCTATAAAAACACATTATTTTCTCTAAGGCCACAGCATATAATCTTCTTTAAAGCCACTTGAGCCACCCCCAATAACCGCTTGAGACCTTCCATGAGTTTGAATTGTTACACTACTCGAAATGTGTCATACCAACCACTGAGAAATTTCCAGCTAAATTAGCTCTAAAGCCACCAGGCGCGTATCCAGGGGGGGGGGGTGCTTAGGGTGCTGCACACCCTCCCCCTCTCCCTGAGATCAAAAGCTTTCAAAATTTGAAGAACCCGCCTGCGTAATAAAAACCTCAAATTGAAAATTTTGCAAAATAAAAAATTAGCAAATTGTTGAAGAAGAACCCGCTAACATGCAGATTTTTTTTTATTTAATTTTTTTTTTAATAATAATATTTTATTTATATTTTAATTTTTTTTTCTCTTAATAATACGAGAAGATACATTTCGGAAACTGGCTGATGCAAACCATACATCGTTGGCCGGCTGATCGTGGACGTCTTGTCTGGCCAAGGCACTTGTGAACCTTATCCTGGGGATATACTTCAATCGTTCCCGAAGGTAATAAACCAATTTTCGAAGAAGGATTGGCAGATGGTGAAGAAATGGACATAAAAGCAATACGGACTCCAGAAGAGCCGAAAATTTTTTCCATGAAAGTGGGGATAAAGGAGTACGTTTTTCCTATTTTGAATTCTTGTCATTTTATGATATTTGATGAGAATACGTTTTGCTTTAAAATAAAAAATATCTGACTTTTATGGAAATCATTATTTTCCCCTCCTCAAATTCATTGTGTTTATCCCAAATTTTAGAATTTCAAAAACAAGTTTTCTTTTTGATTAGCGTGAACACTGAAAGTGATAAAATCTCAAAAGTAATTTTATAAGCATATAGATAATAATTATTACCCCTCGCCATAGGAGTGCGCAGAAAGTTCATAAGGGAAGATTTATAGGCTCAATGAGGGTGGGTATAAAGCTGCAACTCGCATATTCCTATGTTAAATATACAAAATTTCATTGCAATGGGGGGTTACAACCCCCATCAACACCCCCTGCGTACGCCAATGACCCTTGCCCTCTATCCCAATATAATCCCACCGAAATTAGCTACATATTAATACGAAATACTAGTGGCTCCACCTGGTGGGAATTGTAGATATGCTTTTGTGATTTCGGAGCACCCCCTTCGCAAAATCCTGGATAAGCTGATGAAAGCCACCTTCGGGTGTATTTGCAACTAATAAGGCCTATGTGATGAATAAGTGTACAGAAAATGTGTATATATATTATATATGTGTGTGTGTGTGTAAATAAAATTTAAAAAATACAGTCGAAACCGCATATATGCAAATGGATGCATCAACGAAGTCATTTATATATAAGCGGGTTTTACATAAAAGAGGTATTCTCTGAACTATAGCGTGCAAATAATTTGCTCATTAAATTTTTATTGAATTTTATTATTAAATTAGATCTTATTTCTAATTTTATAAATCATACACATTATTTATTTCAATATTTATAATGTACAGTACTATTACTCTATTAATAAAAATAACAAGAAATAATGTGCTACTTACATAAACGCATGTACTGTATTTGTGGAAAACAGTGGACAAATTACAACCATATTCTTTTGTTATTTATATCTTTGTCTTATTATTTGATTTCAAAGAATTTAAAATCGCCAACTTTTGATCAATATTTAAGCAAATATGTCGGTTTCTTTTCATCTGCCATGTTCACAATGAATATAAACTGAAAAGTGCAAAAGAAGAAAGCAAAAAACTTGCAAATAGACTAAGTATTTTGTAGACCAATAAAATACGAGACGCATAATTCACTGCGCCAGTTACAAGAACAAAGATAGTGATTTAGAACACAGACATATTATGTACGTCGGTATGTGCGGTTTATTGTAGATGGAACTTTCTAATGTAATGCATAAGCTTGTCTTTACAGATTGTGTGCATTGTATGTCTCCTGTGATAAATAAAATCCATTTATTATTTATGATTATTATAAAGGGAGGGAGGCATAAAGAAAACCATAAATAAGCTGGTATGGGAAACTTCGACAAGGGTTGACAGCCATTTCCTATGGGGCAAGCCAATCCTTAAAAATATGGTTACCAATTACACATTTTCTGCGGATGAAAACTTGTTTATAAAGTCTGTTTACATATATCTGATTGAAGTTCAATTCAAGCAGAAAGCGCAGTATAGCCCAGATGCTCTTGCGCCATAAAAAATCCAAACAAACAAACAAACGAAGTTCAATGATGAAACATTCGTTTGGCTACAAAAATACTTGCATACATGCAATTTTTGTATGTATAAAATTGAAATTAAGCGGGTTTAGATATTAAAAAGATACAAGAAAATTTGAGGCTCGATATTTTTTACGTGTATACGATTTTCGCATATATGCGAATTTCATATACGCGTTTCGATTGTATATATAACTGCTTTTTAGTAATTCGCATGCATACCATAATTCCAACGAAATCGATAAACGGCGTCATTTCCGCTTTGATATAATACAGCTGGTGCCACCTAGATTACAGATTGTATCCACGGGGCGCGGCACAGCCGTCTAGAATAGGAACCTATGTAGGGTAAAACTATTAGACTAGGGAACCTATACGGGCTCCCTAGTCTAAAATAGTTTTTCAGAGGACTGTGGACGTCGACTCAGTGAGTTAGACTTTTACTTTTGGAAATGTGGGGGAGGGGCTGCATCTTAGTTTATTATTATCATTATTCCCAAAGATCTCGCCTAGAAAATAGGACGTTCAGTTTTGAACTGTAGCTAATATTTTTCCCTAAATTACCCAATCCCCCTTTTTTTTTTTCTTTTTTTTTTGGTGTTTCCCTGTTCTCAAAGAAAAAAAAAGTACTAACTGAATAAAAAAGAAAACGCGATTCCACGTGGGGAACTATTCCCACTCTGCTTTTTTCCCTTTTTTGGATTCCCCCCTCCTCACGAAGAAGGGAGTGGTGAAGCAGGTCAGCTCTATGTCTGCTTTTTCACTTCCTAGAAAACTCTTGCAGGGGGGCTTTAGGGTCCCCTTGTCCCTCATTTAGGGTCATAAGAACGAGCATCGGGGTGAAATGTTGTAACCACCGCCTTTCCGTCCTCCCTTCCGGGCACCCACATTGTTTACATATATATGTCACCCACACCCCTTAAAGTCCCAACACAAACAAAGATTATTTCTTTAACTTTACACTAAACGCGTCCTTTCTCGCAATTGTATTTATCTCTGTTCCAAAATGAATGAAAAATACTAAGCGCATGGGCCATATAAATAGAAGCAATAAGTTACAATGGAAACTTTAGAAGAACCGGTGCAAATACATGTCCCAGCGGTCGAAAAAGACCCGCACATAAATATCCGCTATACACAGTAAAACCTCCTTTAACGATCACCTCCATTCAGCGAACACCTCCCTAAACGATCACCTCTTCTGGAAATGGATTTTCTCCCTCCCCCATAAACTCAATCCTAAATTTGCCTCCATTCAGAGACCACCCCACTGAGCGAACGCTTTTTCACGGAAACGACGGTGGTCGCCTTAGGGAGGTATTACTGTATAATATATCTTAGGCCTGTGCACAGAATTTCAAAAAGAAAGAGCTCTTAATTAAAATGGGGGGGGTAGAATTTTTTCTCCCATAAGGAATCTGCAACAATATTGTTAAGTGCATGGTGTTAACCTCCAACCTCCCACCCCCCTTGTGCACGGCTTTGACCAGCCCCGGACTTGGGAGTCTCAGGGCCCTTAGGCAGTTAACCAATTCTGCATCCCCACTTAATGTTTTTTTTTTTTAATATTAAAAAAAAATATTTTTTCTTTTTGTTTATTTAACATATTTATACCCTCAAGGTTTATATACACTATGATGCCAGTTGATTACAAATTATATATTGCAACACGACGAACTTTATTCTCTGCAAAGAAATTAAAACCGCCCTTTGTTTTACAGAGGCACATAGCCATTGCCCTTAGTGTGATGGTGTGGAGTGATATTTCATACAACCAGAGCTAGAGTGTCTAGAGGGTGGCGTGGAAGGCCCACACCAGGGGCGCAAGCGAGGAAGGGCACAAAATCGGCTGAAATAATTCACAAGGGAGAATATGTCCGTGGTTAGGGGGCGCAATCTGGACGATTCTGCTAGGAGCGCAAGGTCATCTAGCTACGATGTTGATGCTGCATACGACAGCAAGACGCAGTCAGTCATCCTGCGTACAACTTTAACAACTCAACGATATGTTGATGACATCCTGCAGCCGTTTGCGTTACCCTTCATGACACGACAGCCTGGAGTCATTTTCCAACAAGATAATGCTAGGCTCCATGCAGTTGGCATGCATATCTGTGAGCTGCCTTCATGCTGTTGACACTCTTCCTTGGCAAACAAATTCACCAGACCTTTCGCCAATCGAACATGTATGGGACATGGTAGGCTGCTGGATTTGGGCACCGCAAAATGTCGCAGAGCTGGTGCAACAAGTAAGGACTGCCCGGAAGAATATGTCGCAGGATGACATTAGGAATCTTTATCACTCCTTATCTAGACGTATAGAAACGTGCATGGCCTTCGGGAGGGCGGTCACCAACTATTGATTTGGGCATTTATTGTGCAATTCCTAGCCACTGATGGGTCCTACGGCCCTGAATATTTTTATCATTTCCTTACCTGCGTATGTGCTGGATATATATTTAATTTTAATAAAAACAGATAATTTCCTAATGGTGGTTTTTTTTTTGGTTTTTTTTTTCAAAAGAGTGGATTTTCTATTTGGCATGAGTATCTCCAGAGACACCCCAGGCACCTTGTTAAACCAGTTTTTCATACATCTTACCGGGGGGCATTATAAAATAAGATAATAAATAATAATATAAATAAGGCGTTTGACATATTATACATTTAATACGTTAATAGTGGAAATGGCCGCTCTTCATAGTAAAAAGTGTAGTGCGTCCGGAAAGGTGTTGCTCCCACTACCTACGGAGCATTGGCGTTTGGGTAGGTGTTTGCTGCCACCAGGTACCTATAGGCACCATTTCGTATCCACGGCGCATCGAGAGACGTAGGGTAGGTATCCTCTGGTATCCAAAAGTCTGAGACGGCTTATGCACTGCACGGAGAAAACCACAGACACAGACACCACCGTAGTTAATCAACTACTTTATTTGTACTACGCATATGCAATAATGAAATCGGGTATTATGCCACTATGTCCCACAAACCGGGGATGGAATCACACAAATTCGGGAAAAGCTTCCGTTTATACAAGAACGGAAAGGGACCGATGATGATGGGACCGGAGCAACAGGCGTGTGTCCTCACGGCCACTAGACGCTAGCGGGAGAGCCTACGTGCCCCCAACGCGTTCCATGCTGAATGACACATCAATCCTTTTTCGCATGCGCGTGGACTCCGTAAATGCAAGCACGTCGCCTCTTAGGCACTAGTAATGCCGAAACAAGCAGTAAAATAGCTAGATCTACTAGCATCTAGCCATTAGATAGCGGTTTTGCCAAGTATTCTTATATTAGCAACGTATTTTAAACATAATTAATCGTAATGTGAATATCATTATTAGTATTTTATTTAAATACACTATGCATGAAGATACTAAGTTGACATATACTGATTCAACAGATACTGATTCAGGTAGCGTACATCGAATGTTATCAAAACGGCACGAGTCGCGAAGCGACGAGCGGAGGAAGTCTGGGGGGTCTCCTCCCCAGTTCGGTCTCTGTGATTCAGGTAAGTACTGATTCATAATCAAAACATTATAATAGCGGGAATACACAAATATGGCGTTGTATTAATACTTGATATTTGATAGCTATTTTCTCCTGTTTTTCTAGCCAAGTAAATGGAAACACTTATAGGAATTTTTGCGAAGTCTACGCACATGCGCAGAAGGCTTGATCTGTCTCTCAGCATGGGGTCGTTGGGGCGCGTAGGCTCTCCCGCTAACGTCCAGTCTCACGGCCTGCTCCCTCTAATCTCACTTTCTCCTGCCGAAAATATCCCGCTACCCGTGCGTCCCCCCTTCTTCAGAAATTCCTGAAAGGTCTGTTTAATATTCTACTGGGACGTGGTGTCTTATACCGTCACAAAAAGGAAAGCAAAAAAAAAAAGAATTGAATTGAAGCGAAAATAAAGAAAGCAGCCATCCAATAAGGTCTTGAGTTCGATACTCAGTTTGCAAAGATTTTTTTTAACACTGGTTTTGCCATGGGTGTAGTCTGTTGCAGATAATATCTCTCATTATACAAAAAGAAAGCAAAACCCGTACCACCTAGGAAACACCTGAGTAACACTAAAATATGGAAACAAGACCGTTTAATATCTGCAGTGCCGAATTTACGGATAAACGGATTGTTCTCGAGAATAGGGCCCACCTCGAGGACCTAGTATATAAGATTAAACTCTAACAACACCAGGTACTTGAGGGAGCCCTATTCTCGAAAACAATCTGCTTATCCGTAAATTTGGCACTTTGTCAAGATTAAGATTAATCTTGATTCCGAAACCTTTTTATACAGTAGGATCTCTCTATCCTGAAATCTACACATTTCCCTGCATTTCTATGTACATTGTCTCCATTGTATGTGCATGAAAACCTCTACATCTTGAAAGCTTTCTAAACTCATGTTTGTAAAAATTGCAACATCATGAAGGACTCGT
This sequence comes from Dysdera silvatica, assembly GCA_006491805.2. NCBI lineage: Eukaryota > Metazoa > Arthropoda > Arachnida > Araneae > Dysderidae > Dysdera > Dysdera silvatica. Next base: position 103,503,507 of record QLNU02014802.1, read on the forward strand.
CCGAATTGAATGAAATTTAATGTACAAACGACCTGTGTTGATACAAATAAACGATTAAAATTACAAAGCAAAAAAAAAAACCAATATTACATGTCGAAAATCAGTATTTGGTGAAGCCACCACGCGCTGCAATAAGTGATGCTATACGACGTGGCATGGAATCAAACAGATGTTGAATGTGTGCCTGAGGAAGAGCATTCCAGATTGCTTGTATGCGACCCCAAAGTTCATCTGTAGTAGCTATGGGACGAGGATCACGAGCGAGACGCCGACCAACGAAATCCCACACATGTTCAATCGGCGACATATCCGGCGAATAGGCAGGCCAAGGAAGAAGCTGTATCTGTTGTGATGAAAAGAAGTCTTGAACATTCCTGGCAATATGTGGGCGGGCATTGTCCTGTTGAAATACAGCTCCGGGAATGCCTTGAAGGAAGGGAACAACTTCGGGCTCCAGAACTTCATTGATGTACCGGTTGCTGTTAAGATTACCCACAATTCGTAGCAGCTGAGATCGTCCATGTTACGTAATCGCACCCCAGACCATAACGCTGGGGGTTCGTCCACTATGACGTTGGATAACGCACTCCGGAAGGTGGCGTTCACCGGTATAGCGTCTAACACGGATGCGGCCATCACTGTACCCCAAATTAAAGCGGGATTCATCAGAAAACACCACTTGTTGCCAATCAGCACGCCAGTCTCTATGTCCATGAGCCCATTGTGGCCACAGGCGACGATGGTTTTGCGTCAGGGGGATCCTGTATAAAGGAACTCTTGCACGCAGTCCACGGTGCAGTAGACGCCGACGAATTGATGAAGCACACAATGATACACCTGTAGCAGTGCATCAACATTCTGCCAACTGTCCAGATGAAGCAAAACGGTCCGTCACCGCCATGCGGACCAGGTGTCTATCATCCCGTGCTGACGTCACCTTTCGGCGTCCACTCCCGGATTTCCGAGTTGTCTGGTTCTCTTGAACCCACTGCTTCCACACTCGCATCACTGTGCTGCTGTTATGCCCCATACGAACTATTCGAAAGAGACAGGTACTACTGTATTTTCCGTATTTACATATCCATTGTTGGCTGTTCGTTCATTCATTCGTACCATCTGATAGTTCTCTGCTGTGTAAGCGCTAAAGTTTCGGCGTTTGGTCACTTTTACTTTCTTATTTAGTCCTTATCCTACACGTCATACAGTCACATGCACACACTTGGTACCCTACAAGATTTTATAGACATAGCAATTAAAAAGTTGCATGTTTTTTATTTGATTTTTCCTTTTAAATTGTTGTAATTTATATAGATTTCACACGGGTAGACAGGCCGTCTTCCTTAGATTCCCACCCTAACCTTCCAGCCTAGGCGCCCACAAAAACCTTATCTCTTCTTGACCAATCTTTGAGTAATTTCGATTCAAATTTAACCTGGAAAGAACACATTAACGATCTCACCAATTCCAGTCTACTGGGGAATTGTCGAAACTCTCAGACATGCCGCGTTCCTCAACTGGCCAATTGTTGCACTGGCCAATTTTTTAAATTATGGCGCATTCTTCCTTTCACTCTCTTAGTAAAATATAAACTTGCACTCCTTATGTACAAAGTCACAAAAGGTGACCTAGTTTTACCTTTCTCCATCTCACAGACGACACATGATTACAATACACGTCACCAGGACGATATCAGGCTACCGCGGACTCGCACAAACTATAAAACACACAGTGTCTCCGTTACGGGTTCTAAAATCTGGAATTCGGTTCCCCAAGATTTAAAAGCTCTGTCTTTTCTCACCCTTAAAGCCAAAATCTTTGATTAGTACTTAAATCAAGTATGCTCTGCCTGCTACTTCTGCCTTCCCACTCTTTCCTTTTAGTTTTCAGTTCTTCCCCCTCCTCTGCTCTCCCTGCTCTTCCTTTTCCATTTTTCTTTTGTCTGCCTTTCCCTTTAAAAGTCCTTTAAAACTGCACCCGCAACGGTCAACTCAAAATTCATTTACATTTTTCTACTATTTTTGTTTCTCCTACTTCTTCTCTCGGTACAGGCTACAAGGAAAAACATTCTTACTCTGCAGCCCACAAAGATTCCACCTTTGGACTTCAACCTTTATTTGTAACATCTTCGAGTCAAGACTCTGCTCATAAACTATGTAAATGTGATACACCTGCGAATGTAAATCGCTTTATAACTTTGAGGATCTGTACGCGCGAATCGATATCGTTATTGTTTCTTGTTGAATACGAGAAATCCCGTGCTCTGTCCCCCGGAAAGAGAGCCCCGTTACTAGCATCGCTACTGCTCTCTTTCCATTTCCCAAGCAAATCGTTTGTATGGTCTCCTGATGTACATAATAATAAGGAATAAAGTATTACTACTTAGCAAAAATCCCAAGACTGGTAAAAAGGGGCTCCAAAACCCATAGAGTCCAGAGACCCTCGAATGGGTTAAAACCCTTTTCATTCCTAAGCACTTCGAATCAAGAACGTTTAACCTGTTTCGCAATTTAATTACTGGCGTACGCAGGAGGAGGTTCATGGGGACTTAACCCCCCACTTGCGATGTAATTTTGTATATATACATATAAATATATGAAGTTGTAGCTCTGTAACTCCCCTCCATCTTATGGACTTTCTACGTACACTAAGGCGTAATCTGGAGGGGGGCAAGAGAGGCAATGGCCCCCAGTTTTTTTAGAAAGGAGGCAAAATCCTATTTGAGGCTTTTGCCTATATAATTTTTTTATCCCCCCCCCCGCCCCCCAGTTTACGCTATAGTTAACCCCAAGTTATGCCTATTCACTAAGCGATTTAATACTCAACAATGTACACTAATGTTCACAATAACAATGTATTTGTTTATTCTGGACACTCCAAATTAACAAATATAATATCTGCTTTATTTAAAGAAGTGTATTCGCAACATTACATGAAATTCCTTTACAATCTGGTGACCGTAGAAAAAAAGAAAAGAAAAAAAAGAAAGAAGGAATGCTGGCCTCATTTGAGAAACATTGGAGCAGAAAACCAGTCCGGAAGCTCCCCGCCACTCGACAACACGGGGCCGCTTATTTTATGTGTCTGGGCCCCTTCTTCGCATGACATCCCCCTCAATTGTGTAGGTTACGGAGAACCTTATCTACGTCCCTCTACCCCGTATATATTTTATAGATATTTATGTGAGTTGGTTCGCCCTGGTTTATTTCAGATGTAAGAATAGCCTATTCCAGTGGTTCGCAAACTTCTTACCCCTGCGCATCCCCTTTACACTAACATGCGGCCGTCGCGCTGAAAGTGGCATACAAATAAAATATTTTGTTTGCTTAGATTACTTATTTTTGCACACATATGCACATGTATGCATTTTCAATATTTTCTTTATAACGAAGTGAAGAATATAAATTATTCGCGTTTTAGAATAGCTTTATTTAAATGCATGCATTTAAATAAATAATACAAAATACGATAATATATATAAAATACGATAAATAATACAAAATACGCCTAATACAAAATACGAATTTTAGCTCTTCATTACACATCAGTTATTATGTAACTTGAATTCAAATAATTTCATGTACCAAAAAAGCTCGCACCCACTTCCCTTTAACCAACTGTCCCGCTTTCCAGCGGGTCGCACGTCACAATTTAAAAACACCTGGCTTATTATGCAGACAATGAAGGAAGTCACCCCGATATTGTGTCTTTTAAGGGGTCATAGGACCTTTAAACTTTGAAAAATGAATTTTTAATTTTTTTTTTTTTTTAAACACCAAACATTTCTGTTCATTTGAAGACCAACCCTAAATTTCTACCTTGATTCGTTCACGCAAGTAATTAAAACAAACAAACGCTATTGCCTCATTTTCTGATTTAGATGGAATTCATAAGTATTAAAAGCTTGTTTGGCCTCTAAAACGCTATTGATTTTAATTATTTATTGAGTTTTTTCACATAATATTGCCATAAAAACTCTTTGCCAGCTCCGATGATGGCTGCCATTAAAAAGTCTTTAATGATTTATTCCGTCCACAACTGTTGCAAAGATGTTTAAGTAGCGGGACTCAGAATGCAAACGAGTCGCTAAATTCTTTAATTTGGTCATTTTGCCCCAAGACATCAGGGAGAGCAAAAGAAATTGCCCAGATAGCTGTAAATGAAGCTATTGTTGCTTTGAGCGAAGGTAGTCAGGGCCGCTTGAAGACTATGGAACAGCTAAGCTTAAAAAGAGGATCATACGCTAGGAAGACTCATGCGGTATCGAATAAACTTCGAAATTTGACAGCCGAAAAAAACGGGCTTCGGCAGCTAAATTGGGTAGTGTAAGAGCAAAAATAATGAGAACTTCCAGTGGAAAAAGCTTCAAATGCTTGATAAAGAACCTTCTTATGTTGCAGGTGAATTTTAAGAGGTAAATTGCCTAATGAAGTTTTATAAAGTGAAAAGTTACTTTTAAATGCAATTATCTCAAAGGGTAAAATTTTGTGTTTGTACACGGTATAACTCAAAAACTTCTAGAGATAATTACATAAAATTTGGCATACATATATAATATTGCGTTGTCTATGGTCCCTAATTCTTTTTCTTTCGTTATTTTTCATATTTAGTAAAATAATGAATATTTTTATGACTAAAAAATTTTTAAATTTTGTATAAAAATGAATATGGTCCTTAAAAAAAATATTGTTTTCATTGAAATCAAATTTTTTGAGCTAGAGTACCAACACAAAACTCCTACTGATATTTTTTTATAAAGATTATATAATTATCTAAAAACCAACTCTGTCATTGCGCGCTTTAGTATATATTTTCGCAAAATCTAAAAATTAGTTGTTTCCCAAAAGATTTTTAAACAATTTAATTATACATGCACATCAATATTCCTATTTTTATATAAAAGATGATAAATTATACAATATTCGGCAGTAAAATTATATGTTTTTAATAAATAGTTTTTTAATAAATATTTTTCAATTTTACAAAATTTCTAATCATTTCGCAGTAGTAGAGGTCCTATGACTCCTTAAAGTAAGTAGATGGAAAATTTGTACATATGCAAATATAAGTGTAAATATAAATGCTGCCATAATATATTCAAACAGCCAGCATCATATTAGCCAATTACACGATCAATGACACGAAAATTTATAAAACCCTTTTCCATTGACACAAGAGGAAACCAGAAGAAATAATGTTCTAAACGTTTTAAAAGTTAGAATTATTTTTTTATGAAATAGTTTAAAATACAGGGTGACCATAATTAAATGGGGGGCGTTTAGGGGCCCCATCTAATGGGCCAAGACAAATTTGATGTACATACTCCTGTAATCGCAGTTAAATATTTAATTATTTAAACCAGTGGCTCTCAACCTTTTTAAGCTCGGGAGCCCCCTCTATGATCCCCATGGCCCCCCTAATATTTTTAAATTATCACAAGTGTATCTTTAATCAATATATTTTATTAAATCCACTTGTTATTACATTACACACTAGTTGCTTACAACGTAAGAAATATTAACAATAAAAATGTAACAAAATACTTTATTATGCCATCAAAATAGCAATTAACAGCGTGTTAAAACTTTTTTAGTGTTAGAACTAATAATAGAAGTATTAATTAATTATAAAGTGATTTATTAATTACTATAAATTAAATAACAATTGTTATTAATTATTTATAAATTAATTAATTATTATTGATTATTGTTAATTATTATTATTATTATTATTATTATTATTATTATTATTATTATTATTATTATATTATAAATTAATAATTATTATTTATTAATTCTTAAATATTATTAATATTTGCTCTTATATTAGTTTTTAATATTTGATACGAAATGTTACGTTTACATATTTAGTGTTTTTAGGGAAATAAAAAAAAACGAACTTTGCACATGCGGTTTCCATTAGAAAACTATTAATTACAACTTGGTATTCCTCCTTAGCATAGGCGTAGACAGAAAGTTCATAAGGGGGGTTATAGGCTTAATGGGGGTTACAAGGCTATATCTTCCTATGTTAAATATACAAAATTTTATTGCATTGGGGGGTTACAGCCCCATCAACACCCCCATGCATACGCCAGTGCTCCTTAGCTATAAATAATGATAAGTAATTAGACAAATTAACATATAATTGTAGACATAATAGCCTAATGTACCTAAACGTAATAGATATCCTGATGTCAAAGACTTAAGAGGGAAATTATAATATTAAAGAAATTAAGTTAGAGCAGCATACAGTTTTCTCCTTCAAAGCCGTGTCAATTTTTTGCTTATTTATTTTTGGTCATTTTATCTAGCACTCCAATTCATTATCACTGTAAGTCAACTTTCACTCTTCTTCATCATTTTCATTAATTGTTGATTCATTTTAAATAAGCTTCGCCCAAAGACACATTCAGTAGGACTTGGTGGTACCCCCTACGTCCCATAATATTTACTCGTTTTATATAAAAAAAGTGACACATGTTATAAGTCTATATATATACTTTGGTTGTTTCAAGCTTTGTACCCCACTTAAATATTTTCTAGATTCGTCACTAATCGCTCTCCTCCTCTTGTTTACTTAAACCAAAATAATACATTTGAATTTTCGGAGCCTTCGATGACTTATTAACTTAAATCACCTCGTTAGACTCTTTAAAAGCTTTTCACATTTATGTACAATCACACAACCTTGATTTTACTGACCACAACTACAAATCGACTCCCAACTTTAGCAATGCATGGAAGCCTCTGTCATACCACTTACATTAATACCCTCATCCCTTTCCTTTTAGATTTTTCCTCCATTTCGCACTTCCAATCTATTTTCTGCCGATTGGAGCGCAATCGCCAATAATCAAAAAGTTGTTTGAAATAGCAACACTCCCGTGTTCGCTAGAAGTACGCCCGAGTCAATTCCTGATGAGGGACAGCGGCGTCTGTCTGAAACGCTCGACTATCACATAAAAATCCAGGCTTAATAGCACCAAAATCTGATGTTCTTTAGGTAAAGCTATGCCGATTTTCGCTCTTACACTATACTGTTCTTTTTAATTCAAATCAGTTTCCCAATTTCTTTATTAATTGAAGGTCATTTTCATCATATGGCATAATTCTCTTAGATCGATTTAAAAATAATACCCACCTTTGATCAACTCTTATAATTAATATATATATATATATAAGTCGCATTTCTCTTGAAGTCTTGTAGAAATCCCCCCTCCTCCCCTGTGGAATTATTGCTAGATTTTTCACCCCTTCACTTACTACGAAGGAAGAAGTAATTATACGGTAGATTATGAACTGTTGAAGTTAGCAATATAAATCCAAAATTAAATAAAAGAAATGTCGAAAAAACGCAGGTAGAATACATAATTTTTCACTAATTTGCTACACGTTTGTTTTATATACTTTAATTGAATAAAACCACAACGTTTTTGAAAATGAGAAGTTTAATTTTAAGCGTAATGCATTTGAAAATATTTGTTTTATACCCTTTTCCCATCCAAAACAAATATTATTGGGAATTTTAGGAGTTAAATTATTACTCCTACGCAAATATAGTAGACCTCAGATTAAGAATAATAATAGTAATAGTTTAACTTAGTTTAAGTTTAATAGTTTAACATAGTTTAATAGTTTAA
>QLNU02014802.1:103517328-103530323 GCA_006491805.2 Dysdera silvatica
TGACAAGGGCTTAAATAGAAAACTAAGCAGTCAGAAAAATTATTTCATATTAGATTCAGTGTTGTCTCTTAACCAGTGGACCACCAGGGTGTCAAATTGGCAGAGGTGTTTTGTTTGTTTGTATTTTTTAAACAAAAATTTGCAAATTTAAAAGTGAATGTAGAACTTGGAGTCCCACATTTTTGTAATCGGCTAGCCGGCTTGTGACGTCACCTCCCGTTATTTCTAACTGTTCCATCGGACTTCTTTTCGTGAACAGACAGTAGAGATAAATATGTGTCGCCCTATAGTCTCTACTATGTGGTCCTTAATTTCTCATCCTGACCTGTAAGGATCACCTTTAAAAGGAAGAACAGATGACCACATTTTCAACTGAGCGCAAGACAGAGGAAGACTTGCATTCTAAGCGCAATGGAAAATGTTGTATTTGAAACAAGAGGAAAATTGGTCAACTGAAGCTTGGTTTGTTGAAGATATTTCATACAGTTCGGACAAAAACAATACAAGATAACAAAAAGTCGCCGAGACAATGCACATAAGCTATAAGCGTAGCCCCGAGGAGGTTTTGGGGGTTGTAATCCCCTATCACGATAAAATTTTGTCTATTTAACATAAGAATATATGAGTTGTAGCTCTGTAACCCCTCCCATTAAGCCTATAACCCCTCCCTTATGAACTTCCTGCCTACGCCTATGACACCAGCATTACCTATACTCGTAATATTTAATTCGGTCTATGTTTATTCGCTCAAGTTTTATATCTCAAGGGCTGCCAAGGTCATGCTACGCCAAAACCTGCCGTTTACTGAGGAATCTGAACTTCCATCGCCTAAGGCCTCGTTCACACATGCAACGGAAAACAGTATCGTAACACAAGACTATAGCGGCAGGAAGCAACTGCACCATCTGCACCCGCTTCTCGTCCGTCATCCTGCATGTGCGTGGACTGCCTTTTTAAGCAAGGAATTGAGTAATCAAGCATGGAAAATGAAAAAGGAGAATGGATGGAGATATTTATGGACTATAAATTATGGTAGTAGTAGTAGACTGTTTTAGAGAAGTATGGGTAGATTTCAGTATTTTAGAAGAGGTATTTTAGAAAGGGTATTTTAAAATAAGTATTTTAAAAGAGGTATTTTAGAGGAAATATTTTAGAGGAGGTATTTTAGAAGAGGTATTTTAAAGAAATACAGTATACTACTTTAGAGAAAGGAAAATGGGTTTAGATATTTGTAGACTGTTAATTATGATAGTAGTAGACTGTTTTAGCGAAGTATAGGTAGATTTTAATATTTTAAAGGAGGTATTTTAGAGAAGGTAATTTAGAGAAGGTAATTTAGAGAAGGTAATTTAGAGAAAGTATTTTAGAGGAGTATAGTATACTGTTTTAGAAGAAGTAGTTATAGACTGTTTTCGCTTAACTACTGACAAATCAAATCCACGCACAAGCGCAGAAACCCGACAGGAGAAACTCTTCCCTCCCCTCTCACTCTCCCCTCACATTCTTCCCCTCCTACTATCTAACGGATAAATGCTAACAAATCTAGTAATTTATAGCGCATTTCGGCATTACTAGCACCTAAGAGGCGACGTGCTTGCATTTAGAACACGCGCATGCGCAGAAAACGGATGAGGAATACTCATGGTACAGGTGGGGCAGTTTCTTCCTGTTGCTATAGGCTTCTTATCGTAACACCGTCGCGTATCAAATCTGGACCGCTCTCCGTAACAGAACATCGCAACATTTCCGCGTCCCATCAGTTGTCGGTATTTCCCCCGTCGCATCAAAGGAATGTTACAATGCACCCCATGATCGTGAATTTAGACCGGTTTACGAACAACAGCGTTTTGTCAGTGTAGGCTGGATATCGGGATGAACTGATGGGACGCAGTGATGTTACGCACTGATGATACGCGGCGATGTTCTGTCGCATGTCTGTACGCACATTCAGGGATTCAGTACTAGGGGTCAATAAAAGCTAACAAGTATTAGGTACAAATCAAAATTCAAACCGCGGTTACTTCTATGCCACTACAGGACCTCATTTATTTCACAGAAATGGAAGGAAGGAAGGAAGGAAGGAAGGAAGGAAGGAAGGAAGGAAGTCTCTGCAATATTAGACCCTGCGGTGGTACAGTGGTAACGCGTTCGCCTGTCGTGTAATTATCCCGGCCACTATTCCCAATTACACCGAAAAATAAAGCTTACCGACGAATTACTCAACGTAGTCCGGGATTGCTTTCCTAGGCTTTAAGGAGTTCGGAAGACTAGGTTCCTGCGCAGTATGACCCTTGCTATCCTTGCGCCATAAAAACTCCAACAAACAAATTTTTCAATATTGATTTCATCAAGGCTTGCCTCAGTTTTTAATAGACATCAACTTCTTTTTTATTTCAACTCGCTTTTTAACAACTTCATTGTATCTTATTGAATTCCTTCTGAGGTGGCGTTCTGATGAAGCATTCGTCTAACCTGCCGTTAATCCGGGTTCGTTTCCGAATGGTTCCGTAGTTCGAGATTTAGTTCCTTAGACATCAGAGGTTCGGATTTCTCAAAAAATTGTACATCCCGACAACACCACATGACCATAACTGCCTTTGCAAAGCAAAACGAAAACCAACAAATTTATTAAACTATGTACCATGCCCCAGTTGTGAGCCATGTGAGATACGTTATGCTTCTCTTCTCGGCCATATACACGCAGCCAAAAAATTAAGATATGCGATTAAACACGTTATTTATGAAGATCAAAACTACCAACGCACTGTCTCGTAAATTACAATACTTCCATTTAACTATCAACATGCAATTATACGTTCCCAAGGTCTGGATTCACATCTGGAATCCGAAATTTGGCCTTACCTATAAAAAAAAAAAAAATCATATAAAACCGTAATTCTTCCTGATAAGAGCTTAGCAGCCGAAGCAGTACGCTACCATTTCGCAGCCCTCTCTGGATTGCATGTACACTGAGCAATAAAGTACAATTTTCAAAGAAATAAGCCAAATGTCTACGGCCACTTACGACTTTACTAGTTATGTCACAATTCACATAAATGCCTCAAAAATTCTTTCATTCCACCAGGGGGTATGGGGGGCTCGAGTACCCCCTCCCCCTAGCCGTTTAAAAATTTGATTCGCCCGAACCTGCTATGCATTTACTTTCAAAAGTTTTACAGTCACATTTTAAAATAAGGTACTTTTTAGCTCATTACTAATTGTCAAGCAATATCAATTATTTTTGTAGCGTTTTGGTATCTTGTACATTCACTAAAATTCTTGACAGCTTTGAGAAGGAGGTAATAACTTTTCCCAGCCCACTTAGAGGTACTCGTTAATTTTTCTCAACACTCCCGCTAGAGGTTCTCATATGAGCGCCCATGCCAGAGGGAAGCAAGTTCCAAAAAAACACGAATTTAAAACAAGAAAAACAATGTCGTGTAGAGGTCAATCGGTCAATCAACAAAATTTAGTAGCTTGATTAAAATTCACAATTACAACTTTACCTATTCTTTATCAATAATCGACAATAAAAGGCGTATGTAGAAAATAATTTCGGGGGCGGGGGTAAAATCTTGAAAACCAATGTAGATATTATTTACGATAAACGTAAATGCGCTATTCTTGAAGGGCGCTCCTTACTTCCTCCCTGGATCCGCCCCTACTGTTAATTGCTCAGTAAATCCCTTCTTATCCAGGTTGGCTTTAACCGGCTATGGATCCGTCATAGAATTTAAGAAAATTTTGCACAGCCTGCAGAATTCTTATAGAGAACAATAGAGTGATGTTGATTGAAAAATAAATTTAAATTAAAAAGACAAACGAAAATTACCGATGTTTGGGGTGAATAAACACAATAGATCCTCGTCAACACGCCTAACGCCAACTACTTCCTGAATTCCCGTCAAATTGCATAGGAATCCCTATACTTTCAGTTCTTTTACCACGAACATGGTTAACACAATGTACCATTTAATATGAACTGATGATCAACGGCCTCTGGAAAATTTTCTCCGCTCAACACGAACTAAACGCGCCTTCAAAATCTCTTGGTGCACTTTTTTCGAGCTCCTCTCGTTCGTCGAAAGAAAGAGTTCTAAAGAAGGCCAAAACAATGTGTTTTTTTTTTAAAGATGATGACTTTCGTTCCAATAGCCCAGTGATTCCCAGCCTTTTTCAAGCCGCGACCCATTTTTATAGTAACCAAGTAATCCGCGACCCCCTTTTATAGTAACCAAAAAATCCCCGACTCCCCCCCCCTCTGTTTCTTTTTGCCTCTGTCCGCCACCGCTACATTTGCATAATAAAAGCATAAGCCAACAGAGTAAAATAACCACATTATATAAATATAAAATTATATTATATTAATTATACTTATATATTATATTAATTATATACATATATTATATTAATTATATACATATATTGGTATTAATTATATACATATATTATATTAATTATATACATATTATATTAATTATATATATATTATATTAATTATATATATATTATATTAATTATATATATGTTATATTATATTATTTATATTATATTAATTATATATAATGTATATTATAGATATAAAGTTAACAACCATTAGTAGAATATTGCAAATATGCGTAAGCTAAGTGTTGAAATAAATATAAAAGCGTTAGAAAAACACTTGGTATGAAATTCCTTACAAAAATAATTTCGACTAAAAAGTGTTGCGGCAACTCCCCCCCCACCCCCAGAAACCTGTGCGCGACTCCCTTAACCGTTGCGACCCCCAGGTTGGGAACTACTGCAATAGCCCCAGAGAGTTGAAGTGACCAAGTCATTTTAACCAGGGCAAAAAGATTTTTTATTATTTCATTTCCACCACCTCTAACTTCAAACTATAAGACAATCGAAAGCTGTTTTTCCTCCTCCTCCTCCTCCTCTTCTTCCCCCTCTCCTTTTTTTTTTATATAAATGCAGAAATTCCTTCAAGTTTTAAGTCACCAGCGTGTGCAAAATGGTGGCATTGGTGGAGGACATAATCTCCCATTACGATGCGATTTTGCATATATACATATAAATATATGGTGTTGTACCTTTGTAATATCTCCCTCCACGCCTCCTTTACGAATTTCCTGTGTGAGTTAATAGTTTAAATTAAAAAAAATGGACCGCAAAGAGTAAAAATCGTTTAATTTAGGGGAAAAAGCTAGAAATTCTAAACGGCGTGGATTACGCAAAGATGAATAACACATAAATTGTCATAAAATTCGTGATTGCAGAGAATACTTTATCGCCAATTTTAAAAATTCGAACCTGCTTGGCAATTAATCGGTTAGAATAATTAACCGGGCAGTCGTTTATCCGACCCGCAAGGGCTGGTTAACTAGACGTAGGCATATGCAGTAATGCATTGGCGGATTCAGAGAGGGGCGGAGGGGGAGATTGCCTCCCCCCCCCACCCTCGTAAGGTTAAATAGGAAAAAATAAAGACGATGAAGAATATTTTATGTATTGTTTGTTACGACTGTAATAAATAAAAGTCTTACACAGGCGTCCAAAGTCTCTAAGTCTTGGAGAAATGCGATCCAGACGTTTTTTTCACGAATCTACAAGTTTCTCGCCCTTCAAACTACGTTTTCAGTAAGTGTTGCTTCAGCAGAATGTAGTTTTTTATCCTTGAAGCGCCGTTAAACTTGGCTTCGAACGCGGATGACAGAAGAGACTTTTAATACACACCCACAAAAATATTCATATTGATGTAAATAAAGTGATTGACAAATTTTCAAAGAAACCAAGATGGCTTGACTTTGCACTTTACTTACCACACGATAGTTTTCAACACCACGCATTAATATAATGTAAATAAGTATAATACCAAACCTAATTTTAAAAAGGTTTGTTATAAAAAATTAAACAATTACAAAGTTTAAATTTAAACTTGTTCTATTAATTACATTGTAAATTATCGTTTTGGTTATTGTATATATCTTTTATAAATAAAATATAATAAATAAAAAAATTAAAATTAATTATTTACGTACCAAATATTTGGTGTATAAAGGAAGGCTAGTAATATAACATTACTATAATATATAATAAATTAATATAATATATAATAAATTAATATAATATATATAATAAATTAATATAATATAACACATAATATATAATAAATTAATATAATATAACATTAACATAATATAATATTGCCTAAACTATTTAACAGTCCAAAATTACAAATTTCCCCGGTGAAGGTCCCGAAACTGCCCCCCCCTCCCGTAACGACATCCTGGATCCACCCTTGCGGTAATGGGAGCTTAAATGGTCACGGAAAGGAAGAAAAACGTCTCGGTGAAAAATCCATGTCTCCAGCAGGTGGCCTGAAGATTTCTTTGTTTTTAAAAACACAAGGATCGCTCGATCAGGGGCGTTGACATTAACTTTTTCAGGAACGCTGGCTGCAACAAGCGCGAGCCTTTCATTAAAAAAAACATAAATTACGATACATCGATTATTAATCTCCTCTATGACATTCATTAATCAATTTTACTTTTAGAACGAAAAATATAATCAAAAATAACAGAAAATGTCTAACTTTTATATTAAACTTTTTCTTATATAGGCTATATTTATATAGTCTCGTGTATTAATTACATTGCAATTAAATTTACTGTTAAACAAATCCGTATGCAACCAATATCTCCAGCATGATTTTGTGCACGTATCATCATGTGTATCGTGCATATACGTCTTTATTACAGCTGCCGGATTTAAGTTTTTTATGGGCCCTAACTGGAAGGATAGAATGGACTCCCCAAAAATAAGGCCCTTGCAATATTAAATCAATAAATTGAGAGTTTTTCTTTAAGATTCACTATTTACTATAATATTTAGGTTTATTGGTAATGATGATTTATGAGACAATTATAAATAAATAGAATTATAATAACGCGTGAATACCAAACCTCTGCAGAGCCCCAAAATCGTGGGGCCCAAATCCAAGGCCCACTTGGCCTATACGTAAATCCGGCACTGCTTTATTATGTGCCACCTATAATAAATAAATATATTATGATGATACGACTGCGTGCTGAATCTTCATTTCATTTATTGTTTTAGTTCACTTTTTTCTCTTCTACAAGTCTTTGCTGAAATTGTGAAATTTTGGTCTAACTCTAACCGCAAAACTTTTGTGAAATATTTCTTGGAATGAAATATATTTTGAGTTTTATATATATATATATATATTCTTGTATAAAACACTGGCGTACACATGGGGGTTGATGGAGGTTGTAACCCCCTCCCATTGCGATGAAGTTTTGTACATATAGTTGTAGCTTATAGCCTTGTATGTAGAGTTGAATTCCTCAAACCCCCATCGTAGATTTATAACCCCTTCGTATGACATTCTGCATATGCTTATAGCATAACGTACGGATTATAGATAATTAAAAATAATTATAGCGGATTATAGGTAATTAAAGATAATTATAATGGATTATATGTAATTAAAGATAATTACAATAAATTACGGATAATTAAAGATAATTATAATGGATTAAAGACGTACAATCGTTCACTAAACGAACCGGAATACCATTTTGCCTATCTATTATAATTGCCGGCGCCCTGGGCAAGTTAAGTGCCGCGCTCGCTAAAACCCATTAACACTCACTCCCTTCCACAAATCCAATATGGAAATTTTGCGCCCCTAAAAATTTGGCGCCCGGGACTTTCACCTCTCTAGCACCCCCTTTCTACCCTCCCCCGCCTACGCCGCTGATTATAAACGAGAAAACTCATTTAGTAACTGGGTCTTTGAAAGATTTTGACACATCACTAATACGTATATTAGGGTTGAACACTGGAAGTAAGGGAGAATGAAATTTTGTTCTTTCTCTTACTTACTTTTCTTATTACTTTCCTCTTTGATATTCTGCCTTCACTTGACAAAGGGAGCAGTTGGCTCCCGAAACGTCGTGTTTTTAAACCTTACGCCAGTGTCGAAATAACTGTTTGTTAAGAAATGCTCCATATTAATGAAGTGCGTGTGCCGAGAATGGGCAAGGAAACGCGCACGGTTGGGGGGGGGATATTAAGCTCCCATTTGACTAATATTATTGCAAATTCCTTACGGGAGAGAAAAAAATTATTACCCCCCCATTTTCATGAAAACTCCCCCTATTTTAAATCCTACACACCGGGGGTGGGGGCTGTGCTGAAGTTAACCCTAAGAAGGAAAAAACGTGACAGACATAAGAAAAAGTACGAATGTGTGAAAGTGCAATAGCGAAGGACAAAAAATCAAGACTTGAATGGTGAGGCACATGCCCGTATCCAGAGGGGGGGATTTAGGAGCCGTCCCCGAAACTAAATTTTTAATGGGACTTGGCTACGGCCTTGCATGCTGTGATTGTATCGATACATGCTGAAAAAATTTTTGAACCCCCCCTTGAAATTAAATCCTGGCTACGGCCTTAGCGGGGTATGTTCTAAGAAGTGAACCATTTTCTTCAAAGAGAAGGAATGGTAGAGTAATCAAGCGAGAGAGGAAAAGGAAGACTGAGACTAACAGTAAAAGAAAAGGACTTAGAGCAGTGGCGGCTCGCGTATATGCACTGTGGAACTGCAGCCAGCAACCCTTATATCCACTTGATAATATCGATAACATTTAATATAATGAGTCATTCTTTCTTTAATTCTTTCTTTATGCTTGTACAGTATGTAATTCTTAAACTTAATGTCATTAGCCATCCCCCAGTTTATAAAAAAAATATACAAAATTCTTTGTATGGAACTGTGGGCTACACAGTTCCATACAAACTGCTCACGAAGCAGCGCGGCGTGGTGTTTGACTGTTGTGCGTGCGCACGCGCACAATAGTCAACCGCACAACAGTCAAACAACAGTAGGAAGCTATACGCTAGGCTGCGAGGGAGACTAGCCGCTAGCGGGAGAAAGTAACTGCGAAAAGGGGTAAGTTTGCCCCTCCTTTTGCGCATGTGGGTGGACTCTTGAGTGGGGAGGATTCTTATCAGTGTTTCCATCCAATAGCAGTTATTGGCTAGAAAAGTAACGTGACGAGAAGAGAAAATATCTTGGAGGGGGTACTTTAGAAGAGGTATTGTAGAGGAGGTATTTTAGAGGAAGTATTTTAGAGGGGTATTTTAGAGGAGGTATTTTAGAAAAGGTATTTTAGAGAAAGTATTTTAGAAAAAGTATTTTAGAGCAGGTATTTCAGAAGAGGTACTTTAGAGGAGTTATTTTAGAAAATGTATTTTAGGGGTATTTTAGAAGAGGTATTTTCGAAAAAGTATTTTAGAGGAGGTATTTTAGAAGTATTTTAGAAAAGGAATTTTAGAAGTGATGTTTTAGAGGAGGTATTTTAGAAGAAGTATTTTAGAAGAGGTATTTTTGGGGGGTATTTTAGAAGAGGTATTTTAAAAAAAGTATTTTAGAGGAGGTATTTTAGAGGAAATATTTAGAAGAGATATTTTGGGGGAGGTACTTTAAAGGAGATACTTTAGAAGAGGTATTTTAGAAAAAATATTTCAGAGGAGGTATTTTAAAAGAGATATTTTACAGAAGGTATTTTAGAGGAGTAAAGTATACTGTTTTAGAGAAAAGAAAATGTCTGGAGGTATTTATGGACTGTGAATTACCGTAGTAGTGGACTATTTTAGAGAATCTAGTGGCTAGATGGTAGTATATATAGCTAATTTATAGCGCGTTTCGGCATTACTAGTATCTAAGCAGCGACATGCTTGCATTTACAAAGTCCACGCACATACGCAGAAGGAAGGGCAAAATTGCCCCTTTCCGCATATACTTCCTCCCGCTAGAGGCTAGTGCAAGAGAGAGAGAGAGCGCGCTGTCGCTCTCGCAGTGCTGACCCTGGCGTGCTGGTGAAAGGCACTTTTTTTTTTACTCTGCCTGTGTTGTGCTTAAAAACTTGTGTATCATATTCTTGAATGTGATAAAACGTATAATTAGATTATTATCCTGCTTCAAGCTATTCTATTCGATTCATTTTCTTTTTCGGTTCTTTTATTCAACAGAAAACTTTAACCGTGGCTTTGCATCCCAAAGGAAGAAGTTCTGTGGCTGTAAGTGAACTTCAACAGCTTAAGTTTTCACAGCTGTCTCTCCATGAGAAAGTTACAGTGAAGAAAAGAGGTCGTTCAACACCTGATATTCTAATATCTCAGCCAGGCATAAGCAACAACAAGAAATATATTCGTTGCTTTAATTCTGAATGGTACCAACGGAAAAGTTGGTTTTGCAGCTGTGAAGTAAAAAAAAAATGCACTGTTTTGCTTCCCGTGTTTGCTGTTTGGAGGTGATATAAGGTGGACAGAAGATGGTTTTAGAAATATAAACAAAATGAAAGATAAAACTGAAAAGAATGAGAAGTCAAAGAAGCACGTTGATAATGTAGTTTCACTGTCAATTTTAGGAACCGTGAATATTAAGGAGAAACTTAGTGAGGCATACAGACTTTCAATCAATGAGCATAATATAAAGGATAAAAAGAACCGTGAAATTTTGTCCAAAATAATAGACTGTATTTTCTTTTGTGGAAACTTTGAAACTCCCTTACGTGCACATGATGGAAAAGACGATTCAGTAAATCCAGGGGTATTTAGAGGATTAGTAAATTTTGCATCGAAATTAGATTCAGACTTGAAGAATCACTTAGGAACCAGTGCAGTTTTCAAAGGTGTTTCTAAGACCATTCAGAATAAGATACTTGACTGCCTGCTACAAATATGCCATGAGGAGATAAGGATGGAAATTAGAAAAGCTTCCTTTGTAGCTGTCATGGCTGATGACACAACAGATGTTTCGGAACACACTCAAATGGTACTTGTTCCACGGTACGTATTGAATGGAGAAATATTTGAGCATTTTTGGGGATTCTTTATTCCAGAAAATCAAACTGCAGATGACATGTCGAAACCTATTTTAGAACAATTGGACATAATCCTTCAAGGAAATGGACAAAAACTGATAGCTCAGACATTTGATGGTTCAAATGTCATGAAAGGAAAACAGCAGGAGTTCAAGCAAAAATAAAAGCAGTTTATAGTAATGCACATTTCATTCACTGTTATGAACATCAATTTAATTTAATAATGAGAAATGCAGCAAGTATTATACGAAACGCAAGAATATTTTTCTCTAACATTCTGACTATTCCAACGTTCTACTCAAGATCACCGCAACGTATGTCCATTCTCAAGAAGCATATGGAAGTCAGCATTCCACGTCCATCCTCTACAAGGTGGAACTTCGACATACGGACCATAAACAGAGTTCCTGAAAATTTGCAACCTTTAAAAAACTGCCTTACTGAAATTCAGTCAACATCAAATGCAGATCAAATCATTGCAGAAGCAACAGGAATTTTAAAATACCTGAATGATGATAATTTCAAGTTTTGGTTAAAGCCTTTTCATCAGATTATGCCTCATGGTGAAATAATTTACAACCAAATGCAATCTCGCGGAATTAGTGTGCTTAAAGTTAATGAATATATAACAAATTTCAAAACTGCTATTTTAGAATTGAGAAACTCAAAGTACTGTGAGAATCCTTCAAAGACACTCATGGCAGAAGCTAAGGAAGTGTGTGACCGTATACGTGTTGATATAATGGACAGATATTCTTCCACTAAACACTTAGTAGCTGCTAAATTGTTCAACAAGAAATGCTTCACTAGTTTTAAGAATGAACATCCCACAGAAGAGATAGTACTGACCACTGAAGCATATTCCGTGATTGGAAAAGAAAAGCTTGAAACTGAACTAAAAGCATTCCATTGTAGGTCTGATATTCATGAATATTGCAAATTAACTGAGCTGCTGAATTGTATCATGGAAATAATCTAGATGATGTTTTTAGTGAAATTATGAAACTGATAAAAATCCTCTTGACAGTTCCCATGACTATGTAGTCATGGAGACTGTCAAGAGGACTATCAGTGGCAGAATTCTGCTTTTCAACATTGAAAAGAATAAAAACTTTTCTGAGAAGCACTACGAATACGGAACGACTAAATGCGCTTGCAGTGCTTTCAATGGAGGAAAATTTCCTCAGTTGTCATCCAGAAATCAAAGAGAAAATTATTGACCTTTTCACGCAAATTAAAACAAGAAGAACGGATTTCATTTTTAAATGAATAGATCAAGCTTGAACTGTAACAATTTAGGTTAAAGTAGAAAATGTTTTATTTTGTGTATTTTAATATATGTATTAATATAATATATAAATTAAAATTTTCTGGAGCAGCACCCCACTAATTTCAGCTACTAGCCACCACTGACTTTTAGGGTATGGCAGATCTTCGTTTGATACCCAGTGATGCCTTAGACAGAATATAATGGAAACGTCAATGTCCTGCTGTGACCTCGAATACAAAAAGAACAACGAGTTTATACAAGCCTAAGAATTCGTATTTTCTCAATAAAACAACGTAATCTGGAAATTGAAAATCTTCAGATTATGTTGAATGCAACCATTTGCTGAAAAGGGTAATAATATCGTAGAATAAATGCGGAACTGAATAGAAACATGAAGGTTTTAATGGGCCCTAGGCCAAAAGAATAAATTGGAGCCCTAAGGCAGCGGTCGCCAACCTTTCGGACCTCACGGACCACTAAATTCATAATTTTAAATCCCGCAGACCACATTTCGTGAATTTAGTGCAATATAAAGGTGGAAATTGTCATTCAGAATATGAGAATTTCTTAGAATATTATTTTTGTTTTATTATTAATAAAACATTAAAAATGCAAATAATGTCCAGATTTTGCTGCGGACCACCAGGTGGCGATCGCTGCCCTAAGGAATCTGTTTTGACCATCGATTCGCGATATTTTGTCAATAAATCGGGAATTTTTTCTTTGAAGCTCATTATCTTCAGCACCCAAGTATAGTAATAATGAAAATTTCTTGAACATTTGTAAGTACACAAGATTTAAATAACGCTTAAACTTAAATAGCAATTGGTC
>QLNU02014802.1:103534877-103550115 GCA_006491805.2 Dysdera silvatica
TGAAAATTGCGAGTTGTAAATAAATAAAAAAACACTATTGGTAACAGGGGATGAATTTCTGAGAGACATATCATAATGAAGATCAAATGTTTGAGCGCGAATATTTTACCTTACATCCCGAGATTTTATACTGATTTGGCACAAAGATCAGGATCAGGAAACGGAATTAAGTATTTCTTTGTCTCTACTATTTTATTAACTCAACAACTTAAATTGTGTATCAAAAATTGTATTTAATTCATGTAATTGGCTACGTAGCAACGACATGGTCGTGAACAGTAGTTACGCTCTACAGCCAAACCGGCCCCTTTGCGGACACGGGGATATGGGCAAACATGCCTTATTTGGTGTTCCCAACAACCCCTCTTATTTTGTCGGTAGAGTTCAGGACCACCCTGTATACATAGCTACATATTTTTGTATACATAGTTACATATTTTTATATACATAGTTACATAGTTCTGTATACGTAGTTACATAGTTCTGTATACATAGTTACATAGCTTTGTATACATAGTTACATAGCTTTGTATACATAGTTACATAGCTTTGTATACATAGTTACATAGCTTTGTATACATAGTTACATAGTTCTGTATACATAGTTACAAAGTTCTGTATACATAGTTACATAGTTCTGTGTAGCATACCTACATAGTTATAGAAGTTCTGTATACATAGTTCATAGAACAGTTACCATGTAAAAGAAATGTTAATATTTTTTCTTTTTTGTAAAACAATACATAGACCCTTGATATTGTCTATCCAAAGGTCTTCAAGACAACATAATAATGTAGGGTGTTCGTAAACTGCTTTGACAAAATAAGAGAGGTCATAGTACATAAAAAAACCGAAAAATATTTGCCATAGAATCTAGGGTTTCAAACCACTTACAGAGCCAGTTTTAAAACTGTCCAGTATGCATAAATTTTTACAATTGGTACTTGAGAAGCACAAAATGAGATGTCCTAATCAGCTATGCACTTGATCAGATGACCTGAGTAGTATCTGGCGCTCTTCACGCACTATTTGTAAATATTTGTGAATGCTGGACGGTTTTAGAACTGGTGCTGTGAGTGGTTTGAGACCCTAGGTTCTATGACAAATATTGTTCTTCTTGATGGGTATTATCACCCCTTTTATTTTGTCAAAACAGTTTAAGAACACCCTGTACAGTAAAACCATCTGTTGCCGACCTCAGGTTTGGCAGCCCATATGCAGGGCATCTTTTGCACCCTCCGCAAGGAAGGACTCATGTGAATTACAAATAATGGGCGTGGGGAGAGCGAAAGGGAAAATAGTCAAAGGTAGTCAAAAATTTATGCGTATACACAGGTGCCTAAGTGCCTCCTGTGTGCCTTCGTGAAACGTTTGTATGCTGTAAAGTTCATATATGCAATGTTCCGTACACCCTTCCGCCACATACATCCATCATATTATATTACTTTAGTTTATGGTACATATATTACATGAAATTAAAACTTCGCATACACTTTTCCACTATTGCATCATTAGTTTGTTTGTTTGTTTGTTTTTTGGTTTTACGGCTCAAAGACTACAGTGGTCATGCTGCGCCGGGACCTACTGTTTTCCGAGGAATCCGAACCTCTTAAGGCCTAGGGAACCAAACCCCGGACTACAGTGAGCAGTGCGATCTTTATGAGATCTCTGAGTAAGCGTTCTTTTTGCACTGCTGGGAGTCGAACCCGGATTAGCCGCGCAATAGGAGAACGCGTTACCACACTGCGCCACCGCAGGGCACATCATTATTAGATAATATGCTATATATATATATACATACATACACACAACATTGAGCTAGAAATTGCCGATTCATATATTTACCTTGGCAAACTGATTTCAATGGATGGCAACATTATGAAAGAAATCAACAGATGTATTAAACTTTGCTGCAGTGCATTTGGAAGAAACAGTTTTATCCTGAAGGGGAAATTGACTTTATGTCTAAAAAGGAAAGTCTTCAACCAGTGTGTATTGCCAGTCCTCTCTTATGGATCAGAGACATGGAGTCTAACAGTTGAAGCAATACGGATGTTACGGACAACCCAAAGGAGTATGGAGAGGTGCATGCTTAGAATAACTAAGAGAGATCGAAAGAGAAACATTTGGATGAGAGAGCAAACTAGAGTAGAGGACATAATTGTTAAAGTAGAAAGGCTGACACGGGACAGGCTTGGCACATTGTAAGAAGAACTGATCAATGATGAACAATTGAAATTCTCAACTGGATTCCAAGAGACCACCGAAGACCTAGAAAACGTCCTCAAACTAGATGGGTGGATGAAATAAGAAAAGAGGTTGGGGTGACGTGGAAACGAATGGCCCAGGATAGACTTGTGTGGAAAGCATTTGGAGAGACCTTCATCCAGCAGTGGATAGATAATGGTTGAATATGATGATGATGATATATATATGGTCAATCGTGTTGAGGTGAGTTCAGTTTAAAACTAATATGACAACTTTTCTAGGAAAAGATATCAAAGATATATTTTTAATGTTTATTTAAATAATCAATTTGTTATTAGTAGCATGTTATTACACTGCTACCAAATTATAAAGATCTCGTTTAATTTTTCCTAATTACGCTCAAAGGCTTATTACAAAGAGGATGCCCTTATTTTTTCTATAGTTTCGTTCTTTTTAAATCTCTAAGTCCCTGTTTTTTATGATCTTGTCTGACGCTATGAGATTTCTATTCTAACATTTCCAGATATTTCCACATATAGAATCCATTTGTGCTTCTGTATCAATTATTTTTGTATTCTAAAAATAGTTTAAACTATATTTTCACGTAGACTTTCACAGCGCATTATAACAATCAACAACGAATTTCCAGGTAATCAGCTGTGTAGCAAAACGATTATTTATTGCTAAAACTTTACGTTTCGATTCGAGCTGTGCGAATCATCATCAGAAGAGGTTAAATTACATGAAAAACTTTTGAGAAAATTGTAGAATATACATACGTTGCGGAAACAGTATAAATACGTTGAAATAAATTATTATGAAATTTTAGAGACGAATATAAAAGCCAAAACAGAAGGAAATGAAATCGAAAAATAAAAACTGACATTTACACGTTACAGTTTTGTTAGAATGGGTAGCCAAGCAACGGGAATGGTTTTTGCATCGTCTCTATTAAAATTATTAGGATGCTTGATGATCCCTATTGCTTCTCTGTATAATCTGGGCCAAAAATTAGTTGATTTTGCGAGAACTTTAGTATGGTCAAAAAGGATTAAATGGTTATTTAAAATTGAATGTTCTACTTGCCGATTTTGTTATCTGTTTATTCCTCACGAGGCTTTCATGCTCCCGTTTTCGGCACGCACTGGATCGACCTGCTTGCCCGATGTATAACTGTCCACAAGAACAAGGAATTTGGATGGGATATACAACAGGAATTTTGTATGGATCCACAGGTTCTTTAGCAGAACGTAGGAAATTAAAAATCTTGTTTTTTGGAATAAATACTGTATCGATATTGTCTCAAAAGTAAACGGCAAATATGGTAGGTGATATTGTTTATAAATGACAGGAGTAATTTAAACTCTTCTGACGATGATTCGCACAGCTCGAATCGAAACGTAAAGTTTTAGCAATAAATAACCGTTTTGCTACACAGCTGACTATCTGAAAATTTGTTGTTGATTAGTTTAAATTATTGTTATATCTGGAGTTTTTTAATTTATAAGCAAGATGCATATAAATTTAGATATGAAACTCCCACATTATTTTAAATTGATTGCTTTCAGTAATTTCGTAAGATTTATAGTTCCACTGATTTTTTTAATTAGCGTATGGATCTTTTTCCATATTTACCATACTTCCATATTTACCATAACCTATAATATTATTTTCCATATTAATACCATACTTCCATATTTACCATAACCTATAATATTATTTTCCATATTTACCATAACCTATAATAATATTTTCCATATTTACCATAACCTATAATAATATTTTCCATATTTACCATAACCTATAATAATATTTTCCATATTTACCGTAACCTATAATAATATTTTCCATATTTACCATAACCTCATTTTGGTATCAATATTTCCATTGACGTGGGAAACTTTGTACCAAAAAGATATTTAAACTTATATTTCATTGCGAAATGCTTTATGAAACCCAAGGATGCTGGTTTTCCAATTAAGTATGTTTTTCTGTAATCTTGTTTTATCCACGATTGTCTTAACACCTTGCTGCCTTTTAATTCTAACGAATGTTTCATATTCTTTATGTGCTTAAATTATTTTGAGAGAAAAAATGAAATAATCATATTTTTTATAAATTTTTGCAAGAAGACATCCAATGACATCAGATATGCTTCGGAAAATGGAAGTTTTGTGACTTGAATTAAGCTTAATTTAACGAGTTCCATTTCGAAAGAAGTCGTTTTTTAAACTTGTAAGTCGTATATTTATCCAGAATTTTTATAAAATTCCAGTACATAATACAAATAACTGAGCCTTTGAAGAGAAAAAAAGCCATTTGTCTCCACTATCCTCCTTATTATTGGGCAGTAAGGGTGGATTGTTGCCAATTATTTTAAACATATTTTAAGAATTCGTCTGCTGCTAAAAATATAGGTTATTGCCAAACGGCTTTTTCTGAACTTAAGTTAACAACATTTTTCTTTGAAGTTAGGAACTCAAAAAATCAAAGCGCTTTTAAACTAAACCACTTTTAAATTTTAGCTGGATTTTATCATGGGTTTTTAAAACCGTTCTATAACTAATTTAGAATATAGCCTTAAACATTTTTGTATATTCTATCAGTTTTAAAGAAACAAATTATATGGCAGCGGCATTCTCTTGAAAAAGATGACTTGAAGATATTAAGAGCAAAGAGACTCCCCTTCAACAACGTTGTTCAATTCTGGAAATTGATCAAGGAAAAACATGCATAAACGCAGGCTGCACAATTATGATAGCAGATGTTGGTATTTAAGTTTGCGGTCAATAGGATTCTAAGAAACAAAAATTTTATAATACTAAAAGAAATTTGACAATAGTTTGAAAATGTCGCGAAAGAGCATGGATCAGAATTTAATAATAATATCAAATATACAATCAACACACAAGATAAAAGAATATTTCGCTGTACGAGAGATTTAGACAGAGAGAAGAAATGCACAGAAGTTTTAATTAAAT
Organism: Dysdera silvatica; assembly: GCA_006491805.2. Taxonomy (NCBI): domain Eukaryota; kingdom Metazoa; phylum Arthropoda; class Arachnida; order Araneae; family Dysderidae; genus Dysdera; species Dysdera silvatica. Next base: position 103,540,067 of record QLNU02014802.1, read on the forward strand.
GATTGCAGCAGTTTAATACTTCGGCGAAAATTTTTACAACGGAAGCCAATAAGATTAATACAGCAACCAAAGTAAGAATAACGGCTAGGATCTTCTGCTCAGACCTGTGGCCAGGAAGAAGGGGCAACTGGAGTAAGGCAAAGGACATACGGGTCACGTCACCAGGGGATTGTTCTATATCTACGAGGGTTGGAACTTTAATAGTGGCAACTATTTGTTTACAGTGGACACAAAATGGATGCATGTTACCAAGTTTTACTGCCCCTAAATGTAGTCACCCGCATAGTGCACAACCCGTTGCTATCGATCTGGAATTTGTACGATATCTTTACCAACGCCTGTTGTGTTGATAGTTCGAATGGACCGGTCTACTGCCTGAAGAATCTCTGGAACAGTTCTGAAACGAATGTCACAAAGTGGTTCCTTCATCTTAAGAATCGAGTCAGAGCCACAAGGACTTAAGTCCTCATGACTATGAAAAAAGTCTCGACGGTGCACAAGCGTGGGGCAACTAGGGGCCAGGCCCCTGCTGGTCCCGGCTTGGCTACAGGGCTGCTCGTGCTGCTTTTCATTTCAGATAGCATTAGCTTCCACGAATATTCCAAGAAACTAAAATTCTCTAGCTATACGAGAATAATAAGATCTGTAGCTTTAAATAGAGTTGAGAGATGGAAATTGGTCATTAAAGACAAAGAATGATTGATTCAAAGATTGAGCTAAATGAATGACTGAAAAAATGACTGAGCCAAAAAAATTGCTGACAGTGTAAAAAAATTATTCTGAAAATATATATGGGGCAGTAAATGAAATTGGCGAAGGTGTGATTAGAAAAATAATGAAATATACCATCTCCATGAAGGCTTAGTGCTTGTGGTAGCAGTAAAAAAAAAGAAGACAAGGCATGTATGAAAATTGAAAAAAATGCAGAAAAGTCAAGAGAAGATTATGAGAATCAACCGGAAACAATAAAAAAAGTGACCCGCTATAGGAAATGCATTCGAAGGTAGTCGAGGAAGACCTCCGAAGAATGGGGATACATAAAAGAGTAGCAAAGGATGGACCAGACAGAGGACAGTGATTAACGATCGTTAAGAAGACTTAGGTGCTTTCGGAACTGTAGCGTGAAAACATCAAGAAGAACGCATGCAAGGTGAGTGCAACAACAAAAAAATGTACAAATATGTAGTTTGTGTACATGAATTTGTGAAATATGAAAACAATATAAACGTATTATGTGCAATGGTTATTGGCGAATGCAAATAAATATTAATGTAACATCGTTAAAGATATAAAGGAACCAATTTAGTTTGAAATATGAGGGTAATTCGTAGTCCACTCAAGAAAATATTTAATTTCCACCTTTGTTTCATCACATCAAGAAAAATGTAGTGATTAATTTTACATGCCTTATTAGAACAGGAATTGATAAGTTCCTCTTTGGCCGAAATTAACCAATTTTGCCAAAAATGTCTGCATGATAAGAACATCGTCATATCCTTAGAGACAGGTCTAATAGACATTAGTACTATAGGAAATCTGCCGGGACCGCGATAACCATCATTATAGGCAGATTTATTGCTATAGATGTTTATATTAGTATAAACAGATTTCTTAGTAATTTGCATAGAAATTGCTAAATAAATATTATAATTATATGTATGAATCCAATGTGCTTAGAACTGCGACCTAATAGCATATAATAAAACTTTGATATATTTATAAAGATAATATTTGTTGAAGAGTAACTCACATTCACAGATCTGCCATGAAGTAAACTAGAATATAAAAAAAAGTTATTTAAATTGTATAGAATCGATGGAGTTATTTAAAAATCAGTCAGAACTAAGGCGATAATGTAGAACAACGGGAACTCGGGCAAAATTATTTGAAGATATCGAGAAATTAATAAAGCTATTGAGATGACTTTTGAGGCAATTAACACTAATGATGGTAACTAAGAAAATCTAGAATTAACAAAATTACCCAATAATTTACTAGAATAAGAAAAACAGAAAAAGCAATATAATAGAATTAAAGCACGTTTAAGAATCAAGCTTACCAATAACACCAAGAAAATTATATACTAAAAAAGATATATCCTAATATAAGCACATATATTTAAAGCACGGCCTGCAAAAGGGTTGCTGGTATCTAACTGGAAGGAGACCCACACGCTGAACGTATGTGACGATGTGTGGAACCGGCCAGGCCAGTAACCTAGTGTCCTACCCCGCCTTCAAGTGGTGCAGGCTGGGCTTTCTATTTATGAGGCAAATTAATATTTGCTGCACGGATAGAAAGGCGGAAGGGGAGGGCTAATTCACCAACCCGTCTAGCCAGCGTGGTGAAATTATGGCTAATTCCTCCATTATGTTGACACACCAGAAACCATGGCCCCTAGTCTCCAGGTGCTGGAGTGCTCCTGATCAAGGCAGCGGTCAGTGTGGCATGAAAGCAGGGGGTGCTAAGAATCACTGGAATGGCCCAGGCTGCCGTTTGTTATTGACCTTGGCAACGTATAATGGACGATCCCTTGCTTCTGAAGCAAAACTTCAGGAATTGGAAGAAGAACTTGACAAGATCAAATGGGACATTGTAGGACTCAGTGAAGTTAGAAGAAAAGGTGAAGAGTTGGTGGAACTTAAAAGTGGACATTTGTTTTATTATAGAGGAACGGAAACTGGAAGAACAAGTGGTGTTGGCTTCTTAATCAACAAAAGAATTAAAGACTACCTTCTTGAAGTCGAAAGCACGTCAGATCGAGCAGCGAGGCTCGTTGTTCAACTAACCCAGCGATACCAACTTCAGATAGTACAGGCATATGCACCAACATCAAGCCATACCGACGAGGAGGTTGAGGAATTCTATGAAGAAATCAAACAGCTACATACCAAGGGGAAACAACACATCAAGCTCATCATGGGAGATTTTAATGCAAGAATTGGACAACAGGAACAAGGAGAGACATCGGTTGGTAAATACGGATACGGGGAAAGGAATGAACGTGGCGATCAACTCATAGAATTTGCCGAAGCTGAAAATCTTAGCATCATGAATTCATTTTTTAAGAAGAAACTACAAAGAAAATGGACATGGAAACACCCCAATGGAGGAACCAGCGAAATTGACTATATACTGGCAAACAAGAAATCAATTATTGAAGATTGCAGCGTACTGAACAGATTTAATACTGGAAGTGATCATCGAATGGTGAGATGTAAAATGCACTTAAATACTAAACTAGAAAGGCAGAAGCTCATTAGGAAACAAGTATGTAAGAGGGTGGATTTAAAGAAATTAAAAGAAAATACCGAGGCATTCAAGTTGGAATTAAAAAATCGCTTTTCTGCACTGGAAGGACTTATTGAAGAAGTTGACATCTCAGAAGCAAATGAAAACATTGTTAAGACAATAATTGAAACTGCTGGGGAAATTGGTGGTGTAATATGTAAAAAGCAGAATAGCAAATTATCTGAGAAGACGAAACAACTCATGAAAAGGCGAAGACTTATGAAGGTGGACAATCAAAATACCAGTTGCAAGATCGAGTATGTAGAACTTTGCAAAACTTTGCGCAAAAACATGAAAGAAGATATAAGAAAATTCAATTGTGAGTTAGTAAGGAAGGCCATTGAAAGCAACAAGAGCCTTAGGGTTGTTAAAGGGAGTTTGTCTATTGGGAAGAAACACATCATTGCATTAAAAGGAGAGGATGGCACCGTAACAAGAAATAGGGAAGAAATACTTAGAAGAGTTGAAGAATTCTACAAAAAACTATATGAAAGTAACAGTGGATTAAACGAAGACATTGAAATAGTCGAAGGAACAGCTCCTAAAATCTTAAAAGAAGAAGTTTCATTTGCAATAAAAAATATGAAGAAAGGAAGAGCCCCTGGTGATGATGGTATTACATTAGATATCCTAAAAGAAGCTGGAGAATATGTAGAAGACATACTTGCAAAATTCTTTACCAAATGTCTTAACAGCGGTAACATACCAAACCAATGGGATTCTGCAACAGTAATTCTTTTGCATAAAAAAGGTGATAAAGAGGATTTGAAAAATTACCGACCAATTAGCTTGTTACCTGCTATTTATAAAATCTTCACAAAAGTGCTAACACATCGCCTGCAGAAAAAATTAGATGCAGCTCAACCAAGAGAACAAGCTGGATTTCGAAGTGGATTCAGTACAGTGGACCATATTCAAGTATTAAGAGAATTAATTGAAAGAACACATGAATATGAACTTCCATTGTGTGTTGCATTTATTGACTATGAGAAGGCCTTTGACTCTATAAAAACATCAGCAGTCATCAACTCTTTAAGATCAACAGACATTGAGGATGTGTACATTGACATGGTGAAACGTGTGTATAAAAATGCAAGTGCAAAATTTCGGTTACATAAAGATACCAAAACTATCAAACTTGGCAAAGGGGTGAGGCAGGGAGATACCATTTCTCCAAAACTTTTTACTTCTGCTTTACAGATGATTTTTCAGCTGATAAATTGGAATAACAAGGGAATAAAAATAAATGGTGAATATTTAAATCATCTGCGGTTTGCTGATGACATTGTTATTTTTTCAACGGACCCATTAGAACTCCAAGACATGGTACAAGAGCTCTCAACTAGAAGTGAAGAAGTTGGACTCAAGATGAACCTACAAAAAACTAAGATCATGTTCAATAATTTTGTAGAGGAAACAAAAATACAAGTTGACAACACTGAGCTAGAAATTGCTGATTCATATATTTACCTTGGCCAGCTGATTTCAATGGATGGCAACATTATGAAAGAACTCAACAGACGTATTAAACTTGGCTGGAGTGCATTTGGAAGAAACAGTTTTATCCTGAAGGGGAAATTGCCTTTGTGTCTAAAAAGAAAGGTCTTCAACCAGTGTGTATTGCCAGTCCTCTCTTATGGATCAGAGACATGGAGTCTAACAGTTGGAGCAATACGAAAGTTACAGACAACGCAAAGGAGCATGGAGAGGTGCATGCTTGGAATAACTAGGAGAGATCGGAAAAGGAACACTTGGGTGAGAGAGCAAACTAGAGTGGAGGACATCATTGTTAAAGTAAAAGGGCTGAAATGGCGATGGGCTGGGCATATTGCAAGAAGAACTGATCAACGATGGACAACAGAAATTCTGAACTGGATTCCAAGAGACCACCGAAGACCTAGAAAACGTCCTCAAACTAGATGGGTGGATGAAATAAGAAAACAGGTTGGGGTGACGTGGAAGCGAATTGCTCAGGATAGACTTGTGTGGAAAGCATTTGGAGAGACCTTCATCCAGCAGTGGATAGATAATGGTTGAATATGATGATGATGATGATTTAAAGCACATATAATAAAATGTACGTATAACGACATGAAGTAATTGGATATCAAAATATGGCTAATAAAATTGGGAATTAACTGTAGAAACAAGCATTTAAATTACATTTTTAAGAATATTAATATCATATTTTTATTTCCTAAGTGCTTGTCGTTATACGATTACATGAATGGCTGTGATTCAATTGGAGAAACTGCTAAATCATGATTTTCAATTAAGTAAAAGGACAGCAAGTATTAAAATTAAATTTACGAGGCTTTACCATTTAAAATAATTCTTCCTCGTTCCAATTTCAACACTCAACATTGAGAGCCCGCCACTGAATCCTAATGAAATTTTGCTGGTTAAAAGGTTTAATTAAGTATTTAATTAAAGGCTTCGGAACTTTCAATACTTTATTTACGGTTTTTGTTTGGACATCATTAGCAGCGCTTGGATATTACGAGCTGTTTTAATTTCGCAATTAAGCACTTAATTGGACAGAAGCTGAACATTGTCTAAAAATGGAAACGCTTTCAATTCCTTTTGAAAGTTTTTAGAAAATATTTGAAAACGTAGTTCAGAAATTAAACTTTTTTCTCCCATTTATTTTTCACATGTATGCACAGGAAATGAGTACATTTTGCGACCCCGTGTTTAATTGCATATTGCTAATTAAGGGGAAATAAGCACTTGATTTCGCTCATTATTCCTTCATGTCGCTTTTTATTGCTCATTACATAAACAAGCAGAAACAAAAACTAATTCATCGCAGAAACAGCAACAAGCATGTGATTCAATTATACCTTGCGTCAATAGCCCATCCGCCCTGTTACATACGTCTTTTTCTGTCATCATCGGGGACCTTGTTATCAGAGGCCAATTTATCTTCCCCCTCCCCCCACCCCAAGTCCAAAGCAATCCACTTATTATCCCTTTTTCCGTTTCCTGTAATGACGAGACCTCTCCACTTGACCACAGCACAGACGTCTAACCTCGTCTATCCTAACTACGTAGAATCTTATCTGTTGGAGTCTCGTTCTAGTCATTACGGGCAACAGGACGTGAGTCTGATTTATGTAGCCAACTTCTCCCGTTAATTCTTTGTACTGCAACCAACCACTGCGATGTCTGGAAGGCGATAAAGGTTTTCTACTCACTTAGAAGAAAGTCAAAAGAAGTTATACTTCAGTTGTTTTTGCATAAGCATTGAATAAAGATATCCTTTCTTTTTATTGTATAGCACATTCGTAGGATATTTTGAAATATGGAGGGATTACGACGTAGAGAAATGTTTCACTAAACTTTAATAGACCTTTTAAAGATGATTAATTACATTCCTTGAATAATTGTTATTATATAAATTAATTTATTATAAAGTATTAATTCTCCGAATAATTTGTATATAAAAAGAAGGATATTGATTACATGGTTCTTTGAGTAATTATTAGAATTATAAATCTGTAGCCTATTTATTTATCGATTTGTTAGTAACATAATTCCTTCAGATCCTGATATAACGTTTATTAAATTAGGGAGATACTTTGTGGCTGAATTAGTATTATAGTAATTTGCCGCATTATTCTGATTTAGATAACGAAGCTTGAAAGGAATAAAGAAATCTGAATAATAATTTATGTTTTAACTTTTTTATTTATTTTAACTTTTTATAACCCATTCATGCTAAATTACATTATAAACAATTGTAATAATGGGTCATAAAAAATTTCCGACTGAAGTATTATCTTTTCAACTTATTTTAATTCCAGCAAAAAAGTAAATTGCAATGATGATTTTCAACATTTACTAAGGTGAGAAAATGAATTAATTTACATAAAGCATTCGAATTTTCAAAGAAGAAGAAGAACAATATCATAAAAGTAAGTTTAGGAATTACTACAAGCTGAAGTGCCGTAGTTATTATAATATTTAAAATCATCTGCTTAATAGATAATTTTTAAAGGTCTCCTTCGTATATTAGTGAAAAATTATCCTTGAATTCTGATGACATGATTTCCATCATGTCATCAAAATTTTAAGAAATAATTTAAATAAAATTATTGTCAAAACTGAGAGGGAATGATTTGAATTAATTGTCGAAAGTGCAAATATAGATAAATTATGGAAAATTATTAATATTCTTATAGGGAAGAATAAAAATAATGAAGTTACAATATTTAACTTTACTTTGTTTATAAATGACATGACGATAAACGCAGGAGAGGAGGATATTACAAATCTGTTTAACGAATACGTTGTAAAATCTCCGATTAAGCAGCTAAATACTAATACTTTGGGTAAATAGAGATTACGTGAATTCCATTGATAGGAATTGTCAGAAATCCATGTGCAACTTGAACTTGAATTTTATAAAGTTCGCAGAATTATTTTTTGCATAAATAAGTTAAATGAACATAAGGAACTAGATCAGTGGTCTTCAACCCGCGGTCCGCCAACTCATGAAAAAATACAAATTGTTTCACACAAAAATAACGTCCCTGCTCCCTCCGAGTCTGAAATCTATATATTTTATTCCGTTGTCATTTTCATATTTCGTAATAAATATCTTAAAACACTATAGAACTAAATTAACTCGAGGTTTCCCCTCGATCGTGTTTTACTTTAATTTTCTAGCGTATATGGGCACTAGGTGTAGTTTTATCGATTTGCAGTGCAAGAGAGATTTAAAAAACTTAGGTCAAATTAAATTTAGGTCAAACTAACGTCAAATTCTATCATAAATACGTTGATGAGAACATGTTCCCGATCATCTGACTGCATGCTCTGAAAACGTTACTATTTTGGAGCACTTACAACTGCGCATAGGCTGACGTAGAAAATTCACAGGGAGTGGGAGGGGGAAGTTTACAGCCTTACAATTGGGGAGTTACAGAGCAACAATTCCATACATCCATATGTATATATATACAAAATTTTATTGCACCAGGAGTTACAACTCCTATCAACCGCCCAATTGCGTACGCCAGTGCGTCTGTAAACAGATGTTTCCAAAAATGAAGTCGATAAAATCAAAAGTTAAGTCCAGAATAACTGACGTCAATCTTGAAAACACTCTTAGGGTTGCATCAAAAATAAGACCTGGCATTGACAGGATTATTAAAAATAAGCAGTGCCAAAAATCTCGCTAAAAGGTTTGATTACGTTTTACACTGTAAAAGTAAAACCTCCCTACATATACATATATTACAATAATATATATAACATACTCCCTACATATATATATTACAATGTAACAGTAAAACCACCCTACAACGATATCCGATATAACGATAAATCCCTCTACAACGATAACGATAATTATTTTCGGTACGTATAATATTTTTGTAGACAGGTTTTACTGTATATATATATATAATATTTATATCTGAGCAATTAGCTTTCACGTCACCCCAACCTGTTTTCTTATCTCATCCACTTCAACCGAGAACACGCAAAAATAGAAAAGTGTAACCCGGCTTTTATAAACGACTTGTTGTTTATTTTTACGCCTATGTTCAAGAAGTGATAAATAATAGTCCTTAAGTTTTCTTAAGTAATATTTATAGGTTTTACGGCTTGGCATGTGACAAAGAAAAGATTTTGGGATAAGGAGGATATGAACCATTATACGAGAATGATAAGGAATGAAAGACATTGCATATACTTTAAATTTTAGTTTTGAGAAGTACTTTTCCAATACCAATGGATTTAAGACGATAATTTGGTGTATACTCATTCGATAAACATGAACTCACTACAAAGACCAAATCAGTACTTCAACCTGTATTCCACTATACGAAAAATGATAATGATAAATGTTTTTTATTTCAAGTAATGACAATAGCTTCCATTAGAAAGATATGCTTGTTTTGTGTGCGCATGTTAAAGAAAAAGGCCCATAAAAACGCCAAGCAAGCGAAGAAACAAAGAGATAACTAGAAATAATTACAGGGACTAACAATATAATTCTAACTAAGGAAAGCTGATGGAATGTATACGAACTAGACAAGAATTCTTTATGTTTTCCTCTTTTAGGGAGCTTACTATATTAGTAAATTCTACTTTCAGGTTTAGCTGCATCTAGAAAAGCATACCAGCGGAATTATATGTTTCTAAATGCACAGGATTTGGCATGGTTATAATTGGAAAGCATATTTGTGAACACGTGTAATGAACACTGAGTCAGTGTTCAATAATTATGGAAGGGATTACTTTGGTGCATTTTTCTGAGAAAATATGCCCTAAATTAACTGTGAAACGAAATTAGGGAACTGTCCCTTTTAGACCATTTTTTTTCGAGAGTCTACTATTGAAAATGAAGGCTATGCTAGGCCACGTGCATTTCCTCTTTTATAGATTCCTGGAGAATTCGTGACAAGAAAGATAAAAATGATGTTCCATTTTCTGCCGGAATGTCTGGAATTCCCGGTTGCCGGCCATCTTCCAAATGCTGTTAGAGAATCCGAAAAGAGAAACACATTTTTATTCCGTTTCAGTGGGGAAGGGATATCGTAGAAGCCTCGACAACTGACCCTGAAAGAATTTTTCCTTATAAAATACTCTGGAATTGTTTTTCCTATGTTTAGTTGCTATATTTTAAAAACTGAAACTAAACTACGGAACAACCAAAAGTGAGTAGATTTTCAAAAAAAAAAAAATAAAAATTAAAGAATGTGTATCTATTATAAAAATTTCCTTTGCAGGGATTTGCACCATATATC
>QLNU02014802.1:103550215-103569175 GCA_006491805.2 Dysdera silvatica
TGACAACGTAACTTCTTTAACCTGTGCTCTTAAAATTAAATAATCGCTATTGATGGAGAAGGAAAAAATTATTTTTCTAAAAAATATGAAAATAATATTTTATAGAAAATTTGTTGTTACTTAATTTATATGTTCTTCGATTATTAATGTGTTCATAAATTTCCATATTATGTACAGTGTTCCTTGTTTATTTAGTTATTTTGTTTACAAATCAATAATTATTTTTGACAGATATGTATATCCTTTTTTAATGCAAAAATATATTATTTCTTTGTCAATTAATATCAACTTGAAAGAAAACAAACGTCTTACTGATTATAATTAGCGCAGTTGCAAAGTCTAATTCATTTATAACAAACGTAAAATAACTGGTAATTTTGCTTCTTGCAACACGGTTCTCTTTAAATCCGGGTTCCTGATTGCCACCGAAATTTCATTCATGGTCATTTTAATTCATCATTAAAATCAAAAAGCAAAACGTGCGTCATCATTTACATATTTTATAACATATATTTAAATATCAAAAATTTATATATATTTTGCCACATTGTAATATTATATAAGTAAGTTTATGGGGAGTCAACTAGTAATAATGTTTCATTGTTATTTGAACGGATTTCTTGTGACTTTTCCAACGACTATTAATGTGTTTGGTTTCTATATAGTAAAATTCTGATTATCGCAATGTGCTAAATGGAAAAAAATAGGGGCCGAGACTTGTTAAGCCGTTTTCTTATCTGCATATTTCTCGGTCTCCTGCTGTGCCACTACATACGATGTTAATTCATGGTATCTACAAATGTATGTATGTGGCTCAACATACAGTATAACAATTATAACAATCATACAATCATAACAATTATAACAATCATACAATCATAACAATTATAACAATCACATACAATCCTTAACAGTTATAACAATCACATACAATCATAACAATTATAACAATCACATACAATCATAACAATTAACAATCACGCATACAATCATAACAATTATAACAATCACATACAATCATAACAATTATAACAATCACATACAATCATAATAATAAATATATTATTATTATGATTGTATGTCGATCTGAACTCGGATTTGCAATTCATATGAATCAGTAATGGTATCTTCAAAAGTTTGACTATCGGATATCATAACCTTCAGAAAAAATTGAGAAAATCTCACTCTTTCTCTCTCCTTCCGTTGTTTCGTAAGCTTGGGATATTTTTGTGTTCAGACTCGATCTATGCTAAAGAAAATTTACAGTAATATTGTTCGTTATAGCAGGTTTACTCTCTCGATAAAAGGTTTTCGTTTTGTACGTTTTGAATGTAACCGAACATTTTATTTCCTTTCGTTATATCCGGGTTATTATCAAAAGCGAACTCTCTATAACAAGGTTAGGCTGTAACTAATAGCTATAATTAAATACGCATTTATTAGTGTTTCACAATCACATACGCCATGCTTTACTCTGTACTCCTTCGTCTGCTGCCATTTATATAATTCACGCGTTGCCCACTAATGGTTAAGTTCCATTTAAAATTTCCGAAATTACGCAATAAATCTCTTGAACTCGCAATATTGTTCTTCCTCAACTACGCCATGATTGATGTCTTCTTTTGTGGATCGTCCTTTGATTTTGGGCAATAGTGTAATGGAATACTCTTTTCTTCGGAAACACTACTTGAGAAATACATTCATCCCCATTCATTAATCATAATGCGCAGGATCCATTGCCAGAATCCAAGCTGCTGGAGAAAATCACCCAACAAGAAAAAAAAATTGTCGCTCTTTTGTGAGAAATGCTTTTTCTGTCTGGACGTAAATACATTCTCTCAAATGGAATTAAATATTTGATCCTACCAAGCCTCCCATTCATGAGCTCCTGATTCTAAGTAAGAGAAGTGCGATAATTCCGAACAGAACTAAATTTTTTATGACCAAATCTGAGTTCATATATCGATTTTGATGTCTTCGTTAACTATTATTTTACGCTTCGCCAACTAACGAAAAATGCGATCAAGCAAAAGAGCACAAAGGGGGGCAATAAAAATGCACAATATGATAAAAAGTGCAAAAAATATTCTGTGTATAAGAACTATTAAACATACATGAAACAACGAGAAAAAAAGTGTAATATAAGTTATTTATAAATTCGAAAATTAACGCTGATGAAGAAACATTTTGCATATTTCCTATGAATATTCTAATCTTCGTCCGCACTTACAATGGAATGAACTTGAATAACATTCACGTAAAATGTAAAATATACGTTAATCTTTCTTACCAAATAGAACCTTGCGCCAATTTTTAAACAGCGAAAATAGGAAATACAATCAAATCTTTTTAAAAGTTGTACCTTGAAAAATGTTCATTTTCGTCAACTCCTACTCTAATATATAACTCCCATCATAATACTTATTCACATTACTTATAGTAATAATGATGAGTAACAGTATTAGACAGATGAAAGAGAAAACAAAGTCCGAAAGTCTAAAACGAGTTGGGAAAATTTGTGCAATCGAAGCTAAATTGTGCTAATATTATCAAATCCATTAATACTTGGGTAACCCTGTCATCAAGTACACAGCAGAAACCATTGACTGGATACAGTCAGAACTGTAAGCTGTTGAGCGAAAACCTCGAAAGCTTGTGACAACAAATCGAGCCTTACACCCCCGAAGCGATATGGATAGACTTTACCTACCAAGAAATATAGGTAGCCAAGGTTTGACACAAGTCAAGCAGGCAATAGAAGAAGAAAAAACAGAACTGCCTGAATATATCAACCAAAGTTCTGAAAAAACGTTGATAGAAGTATCCAAAACAAAGTTATTGAAATTCAAGGAACCAAAAGAAGAATTTGAAAAAGACACTTCCTTGAGACGAAAGCAGTAATGGCACAAGAAAACCCTCCACGGACAACATTTTAAAAACACCATGGGAAAAGTCATTCAGGAATAAATTTGACAGTGATGTAAATACGAAAGTGTACACTGAAGAAAAAAACGAAAGGGTTGTTAATGACCTCACAGAAATAGCCATTGAAGACGGTCGTAATTAAATCAAAAATTGAAAAATCGTCTCATGAGAGCAAATGTCGTCTTTGCAACGAAGCAGATGAAATAGTAGATACCAGATATGTGGATGCAAAAAAATGACGCACACCGACTATTTGAAAAGACGCAACAAATTAGTTTAATGATTCACTGGCGCCTATGGAAAAAATATAACGCTACAGTCAACAAAAACTGGTGGGATACAAAGCTGAGAAGATTATTGGAGAGTCAAGGTTCTGTGGGACTATCGTATCCAAACTGACAAACGGGTCATTCCATGCCAAGTGGTCCACGCTCGACCTTCTTTGATTTTGCTGAAATTTTAACAGGTAGTAGACAAGTCCAAGAAATTAACATCATGTGCAAATTTCTAGCCCGCAATGATATCTAACAATGGGCATATGGCCACGTTTTTGAAGAACCCCTCCAAAAGCAGAGCCGAACACCAAGTGAATATTCAAAGTTTCGGTGCCAATAACTTGACAGCCAAAGTCGCTGTTGATCAGAAAATAAGCATTCCACTTTAGCTTCATGCCATGAATCAAAAACTGTCATTCTGAAAACATGCAAAATATTTCCCTCTTCGGAATATGGGCTGAAAGTTGTCATAAAAAAGATCCATTTTCTAATTGACGTCAAATTTCGAGGCTCATTATTTTTAGAAATGACAATTGGAGAAACATGCCATTTGGTATACTTAAGCCGAATATGTAACTTAGTGGATTTCCTGCTTACTCAAATATGTAGGTATTACGCTACAAATATGTTGTAAGACACAAAATCCTCAAAAGTGACTTAGGTTCAGCCTCAAATATCGAAAAATGAGCCTTCTCAAATTCTAATTTTTTTAGCATCATTAGAAAGAGCAGATTTTGAACTACTTGAAAGAATTTTTTTCATTCTAGAAACTGCTCTGCTAAGACATCGAAAAAAGGGTTAAATATTCTTATGAAACATGCACTGTCGGAGTTCGTGCACATGGTTGCTTAATTCCAAACAGCGCTAAGTAACAATATTATTAATAAAAATCAATGTTATCAATAAGTAATAAAATATCATTATTAATAATTATTACTTCATCAAGTTTGATTTTTCTTCAATTATGAGCAAAACGATTTCTGTCAAGCCGTATTGCCCTGCTGTTGAAGTAATGGAGCTGAAATCTTCAAAATGATATGCTTGTTACTGAATCCAGCAAGTATCACGCTTTTCCGGCCACCGAAATGATTGCACACGGCAAAAAGAATGCACAAAGATGATAAACGCATCACCCTTTTCATTGGAGATGTCATATACGCTACCAATGCACCGGTGATTGTCTTAAATACCAGTTACATGTAGATCGGGGTAAGGTTCAGAATCGATGTAAAAGGAATATGCCTTTCAACACGTTGGTCGATCGAGGCAATAAAAAAAGTTTCGTCATTTGATACACGGCTGGCATGGATAAACTTTGTATCAACAGGTATAAACTGCTGATTATCTCATGTTCCAGGAATTGTGTTATAACCTTCGAACAGTTCTTGTGCTACCGTCATTATTTCCATTATTTTAGTTGATAACAAATAAAATTTTGTCAATGATCCAATAAATAAGAAAACATTCTGCAAACCTTCGTGAACTACTGTTTTCTTTATCAAGCGAAATGTTAAGAAAGTAAAAATATCTTGTTTTCCTCTCCCAGATACTGGGTTTTTACCCAGAGCAGTCCCGGACCAAAGTTTTTCTCAAACTCTTACCTTAGATTTTCCCATCGTTTTGAACAAAACTTGTGTTATTCAGGAATAGATTTTGAGATATTGTCCGATTTGGTAATCGAAAAGTCCTCCACAAACTAAATAAAAATCTACAAGGGCGAGATTTAACATTTTTATAAAGTGCATTTTTTAGCATTCCAATCAGGAACATGCCCTTTTCCATAAGTATAGTCAGCTCTAGAAGATTAGAGATCTTACCCTTCTCAATAGCACGATGATGGTCCTTTTTCCACTTACGAACCGTATTTTCTGTCTTGCCAGCCGTCCGCTCTTTTCCGTCTCGCCAGCGTATGCTTTCTCACTGTCACACAACAGTTGGTAAATAGTTCCTGTCAATTATTCCGCTAGAATGCCGTCTTTCACTCTAACAAATTATGTTAAGTAGTAGCTGTCTCGTGGAAGGCCTAAATTTCAGCTTTCCTCAACGCACGCGTAATCTCATTAAAAATCATCCCACATAGTATAAAATAGTAGTTTCTCTAGTCCAGTACTTCCCAACCTTCAAGTCACGTCCCCCCTTTTATAATAACCAAATAGTCTAAGACCCCCCCTCTATCCGTCGCCGCCACATTTGCATAATAAAAGCATTTTTAACAGAGTAAAGAAAACACATTAAATATAAAATTATAATGCATGTATTATATACATATATATGTACAGAACAGTCTCCATATAACGAACTTCCACATTAACATGTAAATTTGTCTCCATATTACGAAAAACAATTTCTATATAACGAAGTTTTTTTTATAAAGAATTTGATTTTTTTAACCTATCTTTTACAATTTTTTGGTGGGCCAGTTCGGTAGAAGGGATAGTTAAGATTTTTAAGAAAGAAGGATGGAGGTGAGGTAGCCTTCTGTATTGTGGACATACGGCCCATTGAATTTTCTTGTTCTGAACTGGGAACTTAGAAGCGGGGGCGTAGTAAAAAGTGTTATTACTGGGCTGGTGTGGCTAAGCCACGAATTTTGCTTCTCGCACATACATGTTGCATTTTTTTAAAATGGGTTTTAACTCAATGGGGAAGGGGTAGGGAGCATGCAAGGAACATCTGGAATAAGTTTTTAAGAATTATTTCTCTGTTTCAAATATATAGTATGAGGATTATACAGGTGCAAGGTAAGCCTGGTCTTTGCTTTTTGTTATTAATTTGTACGTACTTGTATACAAAAAATATTTAAATTCGTAAGAAAAGAAGAGTCTACTGAACTTAGTTTTTACTGTCCAAATTTAACCTTTTTCATTTTATCGAAATTAAGTTTTACAATTTATGTTAATTTCTATTTAACGAATTTTCCTTATAACGAAGTTTTTCAGAGGAACGATGGCACTTCGTTAAATAGAGACTCGACTGTATATGTGTATATATCATCATCATCATCATCATATTCAACCATTATCTATCCACTGCTGGATGAAGGTCTCTCCAAATGCTTTCCACACAAGTCTATCCTGGGCCATTCGTTTCCACGTCACCCCAACCTCTTTTCTTATTTCATCCACCCATCTAGTTTGAGGACGTTTTCTAGGTCTTCGGTGGTCTCTTGGAATCCAGTTCAGAATTTCTGTTGTCCATCGTTGATCAGTTCTTCTTGCAATATGCCCAGCCCATCGCCATTTCAGTCCTTTTACTTTAACAATGATGTCCTCTACTCTAGTTTGCTCTCTCACCCAAGTGTTTCTTTTTCGATCTCTCCTAGTTATTCCAAGCATGCACCTCTCCATGCTCCTTTGCGTTGTCTGTAACTTTCGTATTGCTCCAACTGTTAGACTCCATGTCTCTGATCCATAAGAGAGGACTGGCAATACACACTGGTTGAAGACTTTTCTTTTTAGACATAAAGGCAATTTCCCCTTCAGGATAAAACTGTTTCTTCCAAATGCACTCCAGCCAAGTTTAATACGTCTGTTGAGTTCTTTCATAATGTTGCCATCCATTGAAATCAGCTGGCCAAGGTAAATATATGAATCAGCAATTTCTAGCTCAATGTTGTCAACTTGTACTTTTGTTTCCTCTACGAAATTATTGAACATGATTTTAGTTTTTTGTAGGTTCATCTTGAGTCCAACTTCTTTACTTCTAGTTGAGAGCTCCTGTACCATATCTTGGAGTTCTAATGGGTTCGTTGAAAAAATAACAATGTCATCAGCAAACCGCAAATGATTTAAGTATTCACCATTTATTTTTATTCCCTTGTTATTCCAATTTATCTGCTGAAAAATCATCTGTAAAGCTGAAGTAAAAAGTTTTGGAGAAATGGTATCTCCCTGCCTCACACCTTTGCCAAGTTTGATAGTTTTGGTATCTTTATGTAACCGAAATTTTGCACTTGCATTTTTATACACACGTTTCAATATGTCAATGTACACATCCTCAATGTCTGTTGATCTTAAAGAGTTGATGACTGCTGACGTTTTAATAGAGTCAAAGGCCTTCTCATAGTCAATAAATGCCACACACAATGGAAGTTCATATTCATGTGTTCTTTCAATTAATTCTCTTAATACTTGAATATGGTCCACTGTACTGAATCCACTTCGAAATTCAGCTTGTTCTCTTGGTTGAGCTGCATCTAATTTTTTCTGCAGGCGATATGTTAGCACTTTTGTGAAGATTTTATAAATAGCAGGTAACAAGCTAATTGGTCGGTAATTTTTCAAATCCTCTTTATCACCTTTTTTATGCAAAAGAATTACTGTTGCAGAATCCCATTGGTTTGGTATGTTACCGCTGTTAAGACATTTGGTAAAGAATTTTGCAAGTATGTCTTCTACATATTCTCCAGCTTCTTTTAAGATATCTAATGTAATGCCATCATCGCCAGGGGATCTTCCTTTCTTCATACTTTTTATTGCAAATGCTACTTCTTCTTTTAAGATTTTAGGAGCTGTTCCTTCGACTATCTCAGAGTCTTCGTTTAATCCACTGTTTCCTTCATATAGTTTTCTGTAGAATTCTTCAACTCTTCTAAGTATTTCTTCCCTATTTCTTGTTACGGTGCCATCCTCTCCTTTTAATGCAATGATGTGTTTCTTCCCAACAGATAAACTTCCTTTAACAACCCTAAGGCTCTTGTTATTTTCAATGGCTTTCCTTACTAGCTCACAGTTGAATTTTCTTATGTCTTCTTTCATGCTTTTGCGCAGAGTTTTACAAAGTTCTATGTACTCAATCCTGGAACTGGTATTTCGATTGTCCACCTTCATATCTCTTCGCCTTTTCATGAGCTGTTTCGTCTTCTCAGATAATTTGCTATTGTGCTTTTTACAGGTTACACCACCAATTTCCCCAGCAGTTTCAACTATTGTCTTAACAATGTTTTCATTTGCTTCTGAGATATCAATTTCTTCAATAAGTCCTTCCAGTGCAGAAAAGCGATTTTTTAATTCCAACTTGAATGCCTCGGTATTTGCTTTCAGTTTCATTAAATCCACCCTCTTACTTACTTGTTTCCTAATGAGCTTCTGTCTTTCTAATTTAGTATTTAAGCACACTTTACATCTCACCATTCGATGATCACTTCCTGAATTATATATATACATATATAATTCAGGTATTATAATGTATATTCATGTATAGTATGTATTATGTTAAGGATATATATATATTAATGTATATTATAAAGTTTATATATTAATGTATATTATGGTTTATATATTAATGTATATTATAAGTTTATATATTAATGTATATTATAAAGTTTATATATTAATGTGTATAAAGTTTATATATTAATGTATATTATAAAGTTTATATATTAATGTATATTATAAAGGGATTTATATATTAATGTATATTATAAAGTTTATATATTATGTATATTATAAAGTTTATATATTAATATGTATGTTATAAAGTCGGCCTGCAAAAGGGTTGCTGGTATCTAACTGGAAGGAGACCCACACGCTGAACGTATGTGTGGAACCGGCCGGGCCAGTGACCTAGTGTCCTACCCCGCCTTCAAGTAGTGTGGGCCGGGCTTTCTATCCAAGAGGCAAATTAATATTTGCTGCACGGATGGAAAGGCGGAAGGGGAGGGCTAATTCACCAACCCGTCTAGCCAGCGTGGTGAAATGATGGCTAATTCCTCCAATATGCTAATACACCAAAAACCATGGCCCCTAGTCTCCAGGTGCTGGAGTGCTCCTGATCAAGGCAGCGGTCAGCGTGGCATGAAAGCAGGGGGTGCTAAGAATCACTGGAATGGCCCAGGCTGCCGTTTGTTATTGACCTTGGCTACGTTTAATGGACGATCCCTTGCTTCTGAAGCAAAACTTCAAGAATTGGAAGAAGAACTTGACAAGATCAAATGGGACATTGTAGGACTCAGTGAAGTTAGAAGAAAAGGTGAAGAGTTGGTGGAACTTAAAAGTGGACATTTGTTTTATTATAGAGGAACGGAAACTGG
Source organism: Dysdera silvatica (assembly GCA_006491805.2). Taxonomy (NCBI): domain Eukaryota; kingdom Metazoa; phylum Arthropoda; class Arachnida; order Araneae; family Dysderidae; genus Dysdera; species Dysdera silvatica. The sequence goes on from QLNU02014802.1 coordinate 103,559,447, forward strand.
AAGAACAAGTGGTGTTGGCTTCTTAATCAACAAAAGAATTAAAGACTACCTTCTTGAAGTGGAAAGCACGTCAGATCGAGCAGCAGGCTCGTTGTTCAACTAACCCAGCAGTACCAACTTCAGGTAGCACAGGCATATGCACCAACATCAAGCCATACCGACGAAGGGGTTGAGGAATTCTATGAAGAAATCAAACAGCTACATACCAAGGGGAAACAACATATCAAGCTCATCATGGGGGATTTCAATGCAAGAATTGGACAACAGGAACAAGGAGAGACATCGGTTGGTAAATACGGATATGGGGAAAGGAATGAACGTGGCGATCAACTCATCGAATTTGCAGAAGCTGAAAACCTTAGCATCATGAATTCATTTTTTAAGAAGAAACCGCAAAGAAAATGGACATGGAAACACCCAAATGGGGGAACTAGTGAAATTGACTATATCCTGGCAAACAAGAAATCAATTATTGAAGATTGCAGTGTACTGAACAGATTTAATACTGGAAGTGATCATCGAATGGTGAGATGTAAAGTGCACTTAAATACTAAATTAGAAAGACAGAAGCTCATTAGGAAACAAGTAAGTAAGAGGGTGGATTTAATGAAACTGAAAGTAAATACCGAGGCATTCAAGTTGGAATTAAAAAATCGCTTTTCTGCACTGGAAGGACTTATTGATGAAAGTGATATCTCAGAAGCAAATGAAAACATTGTTAAGACAATAGTTGAAACTGCTGGGGAAATTGGTGGTGTAACCTGTAAAAAGCAGAATAGCAAATTATCTGAGAAGACGAAACAACTCATGAAAAGGCGAAGACTTATGAAGGTGGACAATCAAAATACCAGTCGCAAGATCGAGTATGTAGAACTTTGCAAAACTTTGCGCAAAAACATGAAAGAAGATATAAGAAAATTCAATTGTGAGTTAGTAAGGAAGGCCATTGAAAGCAACAAGAGCCTTAGGGTTGTTAAAGGGAGTTTGTCTATTGGGAAGAAACACATCATTGCATTAAAAGGAGAGGATGGCACTGTAACAAGAAATAGGGAAGAAATACTTAGAAGAGTTGAAGAATTCTACAGAAAGCTGTATGAGGGAAACAGTGGATTAAACGAAGACTCTGAGATAGTCGAAGGAACAGCTCCTAAAATCTTAAAAGAAGTAGCATTTGCAATAAAAAGTATGAAGAAAGGAAGATCCCCTGGCGATGATGGCATTACATTAGATATCTTAAAAGAAGCTGGAGAACATGTAGAAGACATACTCGCAAAATTCTTTACCAAATGCCTCAACAGTGGTAACATACCAAACCAATGGGATTCTGCAACAGTAATTCTTTTGCATAAAAAAGGTGATAAAGAGGATTTAAAAAATTACCGACCAATTAGCTTGTTACCTTGTTACTTGTTACCATTTAAAAAAAATATTTACTGTACTTACAAAATGATTGAATTGTTTCATGAAATACGTACCACAGTTGTGCATAATTATATAATATTTTTTTAATTATGTAATACTGTGTATATAGATTGTATATGTAACGTTATAGGTATAACCTAGAGGCAAGGGGGGCACATGCCCCCCTCACTTTCTTTAGAACAGGGGGAAAATCGTATTTTTCCACCCACTTTTGGGTGTTTATTTTGTGCCCCCTCCTTCCAGTTTGCGTTATATTTAACCCTCAAACTACACTCACGTATAACATTATCTATATACACAACTACCTTTAAAAATTCTTCATGAAAAGTGTGCGAAAACAGAAACAAGCAAGCACGCAAATGAATGCGCATTCGCATCGGTTTCAACCAGGAGTCATTCAAGCTACGTCACACAACAACTTAGCTCCGCCCACTTCGGTGCCAAGTCGGCACGCGTTAGATCAAAGCAATGAACACCCCTTGAGCCGCTTTTGTTTAGTCCTAATATTGCTGATACAGTAGTGCGGCCCGCGGGCCTACAAGAATAAGCAAAATTGGCCCTTGGACTGAAAAAGGTTGAAGACCCCTGGTTTAAGGTATCCATTGCTTTTAAATGCCGCGTGTATATGTTTGTTTTCGATATTTGAAAGTGTTTCATTACTGCAGTGAGAATTCGTTCTAAGACTTAATGTTTTAACAACGGAAGCTTTGTGGCATGTTGGATGATGCGATTTAAAATCGAGATATCTGTCTGTATGTGTGGGTTTACGGTAAACTGAGGTGAAGATTGAGTTATCGTGAGATCTGTGTACAAGAACGTCTAGGAAAGGGAGTTTATTGTTCTGTTCTGTTTTGTATGTGAATTTTATATGTGAGTGATGATTTACATGATCGGTGTCAATAATAATTTACACACGTTAATAATAATGTAAATTTACACATGTTTTCATTTTTGAACTAACGAAATACTTTATTTTCCATGATATTTCATGAATCCCCGTTAGCTTAAACAGGGGACCTTTCTTGAACGATGATCCTTAAGAAATCTGCAAACTATAAGTTAAATAAATAGCAATAAAGTTTTGATAAATTATTTATATAAAAACCTGGGTGCATCATAAATGCGTTCGCCTTATTTTTAAAGTAATTTATTATGAATAAATTGCTTGATATATATATTTCTTTTTAATTTGAAATTTCTAAGAAATTGATATTAGCTAAAGCGTAAAAACATTATTTGGTAAACACGTGCCAAGAATTTAGCCGCGGAAGATACCTTAAAATGACATTAAAATTTTTGGCAACAAGCCATTTCTTTTGCTTAAAAGGGAAGTACCCCATTGCGACCCCTCCGATTTGCTTGAAATTTTCAAAATAGGTTCAAACCAATGTTTGAAGCATAGCCATCATGGCTTTTCATGCACAAATTCGCGGATCTGAAGTTATTAATAGTTTAAGGTGCTACAAGACCGTTATTTTTCCATCGTTAGTGGTTAAAGAAATGCCCGACTGACTTAGCACGTACGCGCAATTACCTGTGCTTGCGGTGCTTTAACTGTTAGTTAAATAAAAAATAATGATTTTGCAGAAATTTAAACATTTAATAATTGTGATGTGCAAAGTCGTTCCCTTTGATAATTTGTATCAATCGATATAAGTCATTTAAATGACCCGTTCTTTTGGCCCTTTCTTTTAACCCTTTCACTTGAAGCACGCATTCTCCTTAAATCGCTTTTTCCCTTCTCGTCCTTTTATTCATTTTCTTAGGGGGATGGATAAAACATGTGGTTGTATGTGCAGAGCTAGAAGAAATATAATTTAAAAATATATATATTAAATATTACATTTTAATAAGACATAATTTATATAATTTAAAAAAAAATAGATGGCGCTTTCACTCAGGTTGACGGTTAATCAAAGAGTGACATTCTTTTTCCTTTACATAGCAACCAAAAGGAAAATGTATGTGTAACTACAAGCGTTTGATAACATACTTATCATCAACAAACAACAATAAAATATTATAATTACATGGAAAAAGTGCTATGGCCGAAACAATAATAATAGGGTTGTTCATCGTTTTCTATAAACGAATAAGAATGATCATTTTTAAATAATAAAATATCGCTAATTACGAATATTAAAGTGAAATTTTGCAAAAAAAAGTTAATTACATTTATATCAAAAAATGAAAATGCATGAAAACATCCCAAAACTTCACGTGACTGAAAACGCTTTCTCGTTGCTGGTGACGTCACTTCTGCCTTTCGCGCGGCTCACGAGCCACGTGCCTTTCGAGGGAAACGAAAAATGTTAAATTGACTTGCTCTTATTTTTTTTTTGCTTTTTACTTCAGTTAATTGATTCAAATTAACAGTAAACAGAGTTTTTCAAGGCTGACTCATGTATGTTTCAAATTTAATTCCTTGATTGAGTGAATTTTCGTCTTGCAATCGAAATAGTACTCGCATTATATTCTGTGTGTTTAAAGATACAAAGCTCTCGAGTGAATCCGCGAGATAAAAGTATTGTATTGTGCCTATGTGCGAAAGCAGCAATTTCAAAACTCCAGCATTTTTTTTTTCAATGTGCCAAATGATGTGGATATCCGTAAGATATCCTGTCTTCGACCAGTGTTCGCCACGTATGTGAAGACCATTTTGATGGGAGTTATTCAAATCAGTGGCGTACGTAGGAGGGTGTGGATGGAAGTTGTAACCCCCATTGCAATGAAATTTTGTATATTTAACATAGGAATATATGACTTGTATATTCCGTAACCCCCCATTGAGCATATAACCCCTTCCCTTACGAACTTTCTGCATACGCCTATGCTGTTAACTATATGCTTCATACCTTGATGTTCCTATATCTTTTTAATGTTAAATTTATTTCGGGAAGGGGTCAGGATTGGATTTTGGGAAGAGGGGGGGTGTTGACTATGTGCTTAGCATTTTTATGAATCTTTTACCTTTTCAATCTTGAATTTTCATTTCGAGAGGGGGAGGTTTGAACCCCCACTCTTGTGTACAGCCTTGTGGGGTGTGTAGCTAATAAACTCTATGCTAAGGGTGTGTGATTAATAGACTATACTAAAAATGTGAAAATCTAGGGGGAGGAGGAGGGTTATAAATCACTGGTTATACATATCTGGACACTGGAAGAAGTAATCTTTTAATTCATTGAAGTAAGTAGTTCTTTATGATACAATTCCTTTTAGTGCTGAAACATCAATGCGGCAAAATTTTTGGAAATCACCCAAAACGCCTGATAGCTTCAGAAAAGAGCGACATCGGAAATTTTGCCTTTCGGCCTTTATACCCCGAAATTCTGCCATCGAGAAGTTTGTGTTGGCTTTGAAGAACATAGCCATTATCAAAGAATATATTTTTGGAAAATTATCCGTTTCTGCAGGAATATAGCCAACGTTTATTGCTAGCACCTAGTAACTGTTTTGTTCGCTAGTTTTACGTTCCAAATAAACGAAAAATTACTTCATTAATGGCAATTTAATTTAAAAACAAAATGCAGACGAATTAGCCTTGAAAAGAACTGTTTTCGTATGTATTTGGATCAATTATCTCAAACACAAACAGAAACAAGCACACCATAAATCATTACAGATTCATCACGTTGTAGTGATTCTATCATATAACCGTGATCGATTTATCACGGAAATCAACATGCTCCTGCCGTTTTTAAAGAAAGTGGAAGACAGGAATGACGTCACAGCTAGCTTTGCCGAATTGAAATCGTTTTCGCGCCTGTTTTTGGACGGCAAACTTAAAAATTTTTTAAAAGTTAAATACTGCACGAAAATTAGAAATATTTTAAATTTATTCATTTTTCGACTTACTGAATCAAATAAAAAAAATGCTGAACAACCTTATTATGGAATACATGCTGCTAGGTTGCTCCAGTGGCAACAGTTCAGAAAGTTCGTAATAAAAAAACACGAAAAAAAATTATACAAATATCGAAAAAATATTTCAACAGAAACTTCCATTGCTAAATGAACAAGCAGGATCACACAAAGAAATTCCTCTAGCACTCTGCTTACTGTTATACGAACGTTGGTTGTTGCCTTGTTTTCATAGCTGTTTCTCCATAGAAATAAATGGCAGCGCCCCAGTTTATCAAGTTGTTTGTTTAGATGGAAAGTCAGTAGAGCTAACTGCGCATGCCCGGGACTTCGAATATGTAATCAGCTGGGTATTACATTAACCGTTAATTTTATAAAAATGTCGATTTCGTAGCAACTTACGCCATTAATTGAATCGATCATTTTGAAAAGGGGTCAACTCCGTAGGAAAACAATGAAACGTAAACCCTTTCAAAATGATCAATTCAATTACTTCGCAGTGGAAATAAAAAATTGACAAGGTTATTCTTCAAAAATTGGTTTGAACCTATTTTGTGCATTTAAAACAAATCTGTGGGATCGCTATCAGGTGCTTTCCTTGTCAGCAAAAAGTCTGAAGATTCAAATCGATTAATATATGAACCAAATATTCAGCTTGGACCTACTTACTGACTAAGATTCGTTCAATCAGACCGTCAGTACATATGTTTGTGCTATTTTTTATTCGAGAATGACTAGCTAAGTCAATTACGAACGGTGTGCATCAGTCGCGAACAAAGTAACTTTCAGAACTGCGAGTACATCGTATAAAGGGTGGATAAACGCTCATTTTAAAAGACCGACTTACCTCTCGTACACTTGAAAGGTGAACGGAAATAACTGATTCTTTCCAAAAATGATTCATCCAAAATGACCGACTGAAAATGACAGAGTCAAATTGACTGAATCAAAATGACCGAGTCAAAATAACTGAATCAAAATGACCGAGTCCAAATGACTAAATCAAAATGGCCGATTCATTCATAAACGACACACCAGTTTTAATAACTTAATAACTTCGGATCCGCGAATTTGCGCATAAATAGCCGTAAGGGTTAAGCTTCAAACATTGGTCTGGACCTATTTTGAAAATTTCAAGCAAATCGGAGGGGTCGTTATGGGGTACTTTACTCGTTAGTGGAAAAGAGAATTTAAAAAAGAGAGAGAAAATTAAAATGTTCTTTTGAAAAAAAATGGAATTTCTTGAAAGGTGAATTAAAACATTTCAACGGTTTTGGATAAAACTGGGGTTTATAATTCTGAAACAAAGTTCCTTCCGTTTTCTTCAGAAATGGAATTTTTCAAAATGTGAATTAGGTCTATTTCAAAGCTGGAAAGATTTCCCTTCTTAGGTAGAGGTGGATCCAGAGAGCAAGTTTGTGGGGAATCAAACTTTTTTTAAAATTTCCGTCATTATATGAGGTTGGCCGTTATCGACGCTTGTTGTAACCGATTTTTACCCCATTTTTATGGATTTGTGAGGGAATTTTTCTTAACCCCCTCCTGTGATCCGCCACGATCTTAAGCAACGCAAAACACTGTAATCTTCTCAAATAGCCATAAACGTATAAACAAAGTAAAAAAGTGGGAGGTCGTGGGTTAACATCGACGCTGGTATCACTACGCCTAAAAAAGTTGATAAAAATTGTTTGTTTAAACCTTTCAAATTTGATTTTAAAATATCTTAAGTACATAAAATAATTTCAAATTACAATTTGGGATTAAAAACGTAAGACACCATCTTGGAGCAAAGCTTATAATTTCAAAGCATGTCGAATTTTCCCAACACGAAAGGCTACGTTTTGCATGCATATTCTAAATGCACAGTAGCAAATATTCATTGAAAGTAGAAAAGGCTAAAGAAAAAGACCTTGAAATGCACATGCCCTATCGTTACAAAATGCTTTCATTATATAAATTAGATATTTTACCCATAGTTTCGCTATTTTTATGACTGAAACACCAACGAACAAGAAAACTTGCAAACTTGAATATTTTTCAATATTGCCATATTCATTTATTTCAACTTTTACATCTGTTCAAACAGAAAGGCTTGGAGTTAAATTTTATTCAAAATTGGAGTTTTCTCTTGCACTGTATATCCCTCTTTCTCCTGGAAATACAGTTCCGCTTACTTGGCCAACGTTTCCGGATTATTTATTATTTTTTACATGCAAAACAACAACAACAACAAGAGGAGTTTCCTCAGACGAGGTAAATCCAATTCTTATATATATATTTTCCAATTTATTACATATTTGCAAGTATGTAATACAGTTATTTGATATTTTTTATAAGCCGTATTTGTGGGCACAATGTTTACTTCTTTATGAAAGGTCTTCTGATCTATATAGCGAATTTTCCCCAGTGGCTGCCATGCAGTAAATAAAAGTCAGTGTTCAAAGTAATGAACTGCCATCTTTCAAAGTTTCCTTTTTATTTTCTTCCGTGTCGTTTTCTTAAGGGCTTTTTCTGTTTCTACTGGGGAATGATTTATTAGCTAGATGCCTGTCCTATATGGTTCCGATGTGAAATCTGGCGTTCAAGGCACAAGTGAAATATGTTTGGTTGTGAGTTCAACGGTGTAAGGACATGAAAGACGATGCTCCGCAGGGACCTACAATTTTTAGAGTTACTGCAGAGTTACAGTTTTTCGAGGAATCCCAACCTCTTTTGGCTTAGTGAATGAACCCCCAGACTTGAGTGGACAGTCGGTGTATGTTCCTTTCTTTGACTCGGTTGGGAGTTAAACCTAAGGTAACGGCGCGTTAGGCGGATGCGTTACCACTGTAAGGCCTTTATTGCATTTGCATCTACATAAAAGGCGCTTCCATAGACACTGTGGCGTATATGTGAATGATATGGCGGATGACTTGGCGAAGATGAGGCACGAAATCTTCAACTTGATATCCCAATTCTACTTCCAGGTGATGAAAGACTATTGTGTATGGTAATAAAAAAGCAAAGACTTGTGAAGTAAAAGGATTCATTGACAGAGAAAGCATGCAAATATGTACTAAAGAACAAGACACTGGTCTTCAATGCCCTGCCCACAGCTGTAGGCGTGGCATACTTTATAAAACTGGACATGATTATCTACGAAAACATTTACGGGGAATTGGATTGACGATATCTTCTATCTCTCCACCCTGTCAGAGAGAGAAAACTGCAGGAGCTCATCTTGAATCCTGTAACTTCATATTTTGAGAGACAGTGATATTTGCCATGAAAATCATTATTTTTACATTTTATGAAGATTCTTGCTTATATTGAACTGTCTGTTCCACGTTACATAGCTGAAAGACCAGAGCACGGTCCATGGTAAAAAAATTGAAAAAATCCTAAAAAGAGTCGATTTTGATGTTTTCTAGACATACATCTTTTGCGCGATATTTGTTTGTTTTGCATTTATAATATAAACATTATATGACATCATAATTTCTTCTACTCTTGATTGCTAGCGATTAAATTATAAAACATTTTAGCATACCTAAAAATAGAAAATAATTATTAAAGATGATATCTTCGTTTACGTTTGCAAATGGTGTGAAATATTTTACAAAATGCTTAAATACAAATATACTAAGCTCATCATATATAGATTCCTTTACAACCACATCATTACGTTAAATACCTTATTGAGAAATTGTTAAGCCAGAATTGGTTTAATGGAACCAATCTTCAATTATAAACCTAGAAGCTATATATTTTTCTCAATGCATACCCTTTCTAATTAGATAAAATATTTGCAAGTATACATTATTAAAAGGAAAGTTGTACAATTTATAAAGCTACACAAACTTGCATCGTTCAATCAATATTTCAGAATTATGTCTGCTATGATTCTTTTATCTCAAAAGCTTAACTCAGAAAATATCGCCACAGCTAAGAAAACCCAACGCTTATCATTTATTATATGCTTGTAATAATATATGATATATTAAATAAATATATAATGCATGAGAACCTAATATATAATGCATGAAAGAAATATAACTAAGCGTTAGAATAGTTATATCTACAAAGGTATGTATTAAAACATATTTAGTATGTAAATTTCCTGTACATTTTTACCAAAATAATTGTTACTTCACCTGAAAATTTAAACAGTGTATTCTCTCTCAATCTGCTTTATTCACAAAGGAGCTTGCTTAGACGAACTGCTTTCACTTTCAGAAAATCTTTCTTCTTCAGACTTGGAAGTATTCATTACTGGGCAAGCATCCGCCTCCAAGAGCAGAATATTATCAAGCACGTTGTGAAAAAAGTAGGATTGGTTCGGGTATTTATTTCAGGCTGTGGCACAAGGAAATAAGTAATTAGGCTCGACTCAAAATGAAAGACTAATGGTCCCCAAACGAATGGGTCTTTAGTTCCATTATAGAGGACGGAAACTGGCAATTTAAA
>QLNU02014802.1:103569275-103583704 GCA_006491805.2 Dysdera silvatica
GACAAGTTTCTTGGCATGTGAACATTGTTTTGTAAAATAGATTAGCAGAAATTAAGAATTATCTTTTCTTAGATTAAACCAGCAACTTGTTTTAAAGGTTAAACAGTTCAAGAAGTAACGGTGGTGAAAATAACACTACTTGAATTTAAATAGAACAACGTAATTTTAAGTGGTACGCTAAAATTTAAGTGCTACAAAGGAAATTTAAGTGTCATCCCGGGGAGGAACACTAGTCCCCGAGGATAATAAGTTTACACTTATTATCGATCCTTACATTGGTTTTCCATTTTGTTTATTTTTATTTTGTTTTCTTCACTACCGAAAATATTTTCTGGATCCGCTCTCGAACGACATTGATATGAAAAATTATAAAGGAAATAATTATTTCCAAATGTCAGGACCATCAGTTCTTAGTTCCTTAGAGAGGGGGAGAAATTGATTGTCCAAAAAAATTTTACTCTTGATATGCTGCCAACGTGCTGATACATTAGGTCAAAAGTGTCGGATATGTATAGTGATGCGTAAAGTCTTTATTTTTGTGAACTTCCTTTTAGGCACCGCACGTTTTTTCGGTTTGTTCTTTTGAACTAGTTTTTTGTTATAATAAAGCTCGGTTCCAATATAAGTCAGGCTGCATTCACGCTGGATATCATAGATACCGCAGTTATAAAGCTTGAAAGTGGCAATTTTTCATTTTGAGATATAATTTTGTTGATTGAAGGGATTGCAAATAACACGGAAAGTGAATCGATAAATGAAAACACTTGAATCAAAATTTGTTGGATGGAAATGTAAAGCCTAAATAGACGGAGAACATTTTCAAATCCATTGACTCTTTTTGTTTATTATTATTGCAGAAGAAAATAGTTAAAACTGGCGTTCTTAAATGTTTCTATAACTCTCACAATAACGAGACTTGACACAGACGTTTACTCTAGTATAAATTAATATGTCTTCCACCACATGCTATCGTGGCCAACTCGCATTAAGTGGGTGAATAGAGATAACATGCGCGGCTATCTTACCGATTATCCTACTGCAAGCGTTTCCACTTTACAGCACGAAATATGCTTCTTAAAATAGGCTAAATCCTCCTCTTATTAGTTCGTCGTTTTTTACAATATTCTTTGTAGAAACACTTTTCATAAATAAATGCGATAATTGCTAAAGAATTCCCCACCGCATATAAAAGAAAAATGCCTTTTAAATGCAATAACGAGATGGACTTCGTATCATTTGCAGGTGCAGATGGTGTTGCCAGCTGTGCCTGAATCTGAATGACTGATTCTTGCACTTTGTCAAATATGTCGTACAGTCCGGTTTCGCAACTTCTTGCAATAACTCTGTTAAACACTTCAATGTCCTCAAAGCCCTTACGGAAAATGATGCCTCCAATTTGCATGACAAAACTGTCATCGGAAATGAATATTCCCTCTTTCATGAAACTAATAAATCTTATTACGTTTAGGGAGTTAACAACAACATATCCATTCATCAGGGCTTCTATTCCTGCATAATCGCTTCTATTATGAGCATATTTGTTATTATTTTCTACTATATCATGAATTGCCACACTCTTAGATCTAACCATATACCCCCACACTTTTGTACTACTCCGCGGTAGTGCAATTTTTATTTTGTCGAGTTTCGCCGCTTGACCGAGTTCGTTGATGGTTTTAATCGGAGGTGCTTGAAGTGGTGCCAACAGAAACGATAAGAAGACCGCACAAAAGCAATAAGATAAAATATGCGTGGATAAAGTTATGATGGCGCAGAATATTTCGTTTATAACATCGCCTCGGATGATTTTAAAATTTCGCACACCCGTAAATATCTCAAGGCAACATAAAGTGTTGTCCCACATGTTCTTCGGTTTCACCTCTTTTGTCGATTTGCAGTACGTCATAGTGGAAAGCATTAGACTGCACAGAAGAAGCGAGGCCATAATACTTAGCCAAACATACCATTGGAACGGATAAAATAATACCCAATCCTTACTTATCTCTTGACCTTTTTTCATTGCAAACACGATTGGAGTTATACGCGTGGGTAGCGAGAACTGAAAGTATTGGGATACACGGTAATTAATCTCAAAATTTGTTACAATGTCCGCCTTATTGTCATATATCATTTTTAGGAGTCTGCAAACTTCTTTAGTTACAGGTTTTTCCGGTGTACTTACCACTTCAGGAAGTAAAATGTCAAATTTGTAGCCCAGCGCTGTTGTCAGTAGATCCAAAGTATAACATCCAATCCCACTGGTACATTCATATGTTTTTGGTCCAGTTTCTTGAAACTGAAAACTGCTTCCGTTACAAGCAGCAACTCTTACGCTCCTCATTCTGTACGTTGAGAGATGTGTATGGGCTTGCAACTTTTTAGTTTTACGAACTAAGACTTTATGCGATGTTTCGATTTTAACACAATCTGAAGACTCAGGTACCGTTACTGATGGTCGGCTTGATACAACATCTGGTAATGAAACGCTGATTGAAGAAAACGCATTGTGACTATCTTTCTGCCGATTCGAAAGCAAATGCTGCGTATGTTTACAATTGTCAAATCGGAAACTGAACGATTTGCTATGACAACAGTTTGCCATTCGGCTTGTAGCATTCCCAGAAAAACAAATCGATTTTCGGAATAATTACATTTTCCATGAACGAGATTTCTTATACACTCATTACTTTTCATGGCACTTGTGCGATTACGATGCAAATTAGTGGCTCCGTTTGTCACGCTGCATAGATTTATAGAAACTCTCGTGTTTTACAAGCAACGTAAACAATAATTTGCAATATAGATCGTACTTGAAGTAAATCTCAGCGCCATGCCACTTAGCAGTATATTCATTAAGTTGATGCGAAAATAAATACAGGTTGTGATATATGTGCGTGTAAATACAGTAAAAAATATCAAAGTATATTTTTCCTATAAATATCTCCCTTTTTTGCTATCGGTTAAATGTGTAATTCGTTTGGTTTCGCTTCCATTGATGATTATTATTTTCTATTTTTTAGAAATATGGCCAAGCCATCTCCTTTCGGCGTTAAGATAAAGGTGACGATTAGTGAAATTAGAATTATTAGAAGATTGGAATGGTGATAATTTAGTGCTGGATATTAAAGCGCTTAATATTCAGCACTTTGAGTTTTTAGATGAGTGACTTCAGAGACGTTGCGGAGGTAAGAGGTGCCTCCGTGAAAAGTTACACTGTATTCCAGCCAATGGCATCAAAAAATTGCAGGTTCCCCATCCATGGTATATGCAAACCTCAACATACACAAGAATAAGTGATGGGAATATTATTTACAACTGGTTAGCTTTTTTATTTTTATTTTATCCACATTTAGCACTTTACTTTTTCTGTTGCCATTTTAGAGTAACTATTTAAGAGAATTTTACAAATTACAATAGAAACATTCTCTAAATATTTTGTACAATCATGTGTGCAACGTTTTTCACATAAACTGTCATCCAATTCTCTCACAATGTTACAAATATGGGGATTGCAGAGTTTGATCATTAAATTGAAATGACTGTTACATTCAATAAATGATTTGTAATAATCTTCTAACAAGGCATTAAATACGTTTATGCAGATACAGGCCACCTTAACAGTAAACATGGTTGGTTTTCTCAGGGCACCTCTATTTAATGCATCTATTAACTTCGATGCTTCATGATATTCATACTGAACAGTATCCTTATGGATTAAAGTTTCAATGCAAAAATTACATTGGATATGTTTACTGGTTTTTAAAGCTGCATATCCAGAAATGTAATGTATTATAGGAATCATTTCTTTTTCTATTGAATCTAGTGGATCAATTTCAAAATCAGAAAATTGCCCCAGATATAGTTCCGTGGCATCTGAATCATGATTTTCTTTTTAAATGAAAATAAGAAATTTATTTAATCTTATGTGTACAATTACCATTAATACATCCGTTTGGATGTAATTATAATGCTACAGTTATCATCTTTTAGATTAAGAGGATATTAGCATTGTTAGGTTAGAAATGGGGGATAATAAAAACGATATCTTGTTACACGGCTCTCTTCCAGTTAGGCAGTGCATTTCATAAATCTGTGTTTCCCGTTCGGTTGTCCGGCTTCAAGGTTATTTTGCAGATTTAATCATTTAGAAATACATGGATTACATGATTTAGAAAAACATGAATTACATGATTTAGAAAAGCATGAATTACATGATTTAGAAAAACATTAATTACATGTTTTAGAAAAACATTAAAACATTAATTCTATTTTCATTAGACTTTAAAAACGACGATTTATATGTGTAGATTTATGGACTCGGTTGAAAAACGCCATTAGGCAGAATGAAGCATTGAATTAACGCTTGCACTTAAATGAGATATAAAGTTCGTTAGTGAGTTTGGGAACTAAAGATTTCTAATTAATTAATTAATTTATTTATTTATTTATTTATTTACTTTCCTGTGAAATAAATTTTCCATGCTGCTAGTAAGTTAGTGCTTTTTACTATTCGGATTTAAACAATATCCTATGTTAGTGTTAATAGACGAGGAAGGGAAAAAGACAAAAAAACGCAGGGTGGAGTGGTTCATGGGCGTAGCCAGGAGGGTTTGGGATTGTAACCCCCCATTGCAATGAAATTTTGTATATTTAACATAGGAATATATGAGTTGTAGCTCTGTAACCTCCATTATGAACTTCCTATGCATTCCTATGAAGGGGCTTGTCACTTTCTGTAATTATCTCAGTTTTGTCTATGGAAAAAGCATATTTACAAGGGGTTTAAAAAAATTTTCGTAATTGAAAATAGCTGTATACGGAGCGTTCAATTATATAAGCAATATTTTGGCTATTTTATAACCCCTGGTAAGCAAAAATTAACATTGGCTAACATAGGAAAATAAGCACAACGGCAACTCCCCACCCCAAAGGTGCTTAGGTAATACTTGAATACTTGAACAATCCCATATCTAAGATTTTGATATGAATGAAAAAACTAGACGCCAATGCCACTTTTCACGGGATTCCTTTTACGAATGTCGTCGAATATAAATCTGTAAGATGCACATAACTTCCAAAAAAATATCAATCGCTGTGTATAAAACTATTTAATCATGATAACGAAGCCTTAAAATATTAATATTTGGAAATAATTCCTAAATCTTTTGAAAAGTCTAATGAATTTACAAGTATAACGCTTCCAGAAGCAAAATTTCCCACAGAAATTAGAAAAATAAGGAAATCCATTGTTTTTACCATGTTGATAATGCAATATGGATGATGGCACCTTTTACTATAATTTCAAACGCATTAAAATCTATGAAAAAATCTCTAAACCTAATTTACAAATTTGAATCCATCACGAATGATAATTCTCACAGTTCGTTGGTGATATCACAATTTTGATATGCATATTTTTTTTCTATTTCACCTGTCTCTTAAGTTAACGATGATTGAAAACTAAGAGTGATATACGATGCGATGTGATATTCAGCCTTCGCCGCTGAGAGTTTCCGGAGGGCGCTTATGTCAAGTCTCCACCCTTTAAGAAGACGTCTTGAAAACTCCGTTGACGCGAGCTTCTACGACGTTGAAGATTCTCTCAGAAAGAATGAATTTTTTTAGTTATTTTTCCTTCGCGATTACAAGCCATTATCCTCTCTTTATTTGATAAAGTTTTTCAATTGAACTGTAATATCTCTCTGTGAAAATGTAGAACAACTACTGCCTACTTTATGAAATGAAAAAACAATTTAAAGAAAGACTAAATGTTTCCTATATTTTAAACATTTTCTGAAAATTTCCCGTGACTTCAATTTTTGTAAGAACGGAAGAACATTCCGAAAGTTATTAAAAAAGTCTCAAAATCATCAAAAGTACATGCTCTTTTGAGTTTTCAAGACCCATCTCGACGCCTCTGCTCGACAATCCATCTTGAAAGCTCTTGATCCTATTCACCATCAGGGTCTCAGACTGTGTACAGGTGCATTCCGTACCTCACCAATTTTAAGTCTTTTTGTGGAAGCCAGCAAACTATCTTTAACATCAAGGCGTATGCAGCTGTTTCTTAACTATTATACGAAACTTAAATCGCTGCCCACTCACCCTCTTAGGGATGTCATTTTCGAACCTCGTTCGATCTTACTTTTTAATGCTCACCTTACATGCATTCCTTCATTTGGTATTCGGATGGATAAACTAACCAGAGAATTAGGTATAGATTGTCGGAGTATTTCTCCTACACATACTCATTTATCACCGCCATGGGTCATACCAGCCGTGGACATCCATTGCGATCTGGTTAACCACAGCAAAAGCACTACACCTAATGCTTATTACCAGCAGTTATTTTCTGAATTTCGGGATCATTTTCAAGACTCCAATTTCATTTTTACAGATGGGTCCAAAACTGAAACAAATGTAGGTTCTGCATTTGTCATTAACAACAGTGCCATTGCAGAAAAAATCCCCTATCATGCCCCATTTTTACAGCATTTATTACGCCATTTCCATGGCACTTGCGTATATTTCAACTCATAGCTTAACTCATTGTATCATCTGTACCGATTCTCAGAGCTCTTTAAGAGCCCTGGAATCTTTTAAATATTCACCTCATCCTATTTTATCCAAAATCCATTCACAACTGCAGCACCTGCACAATCATTCCAATATTAAATTCTGCTGGATCCCTGCTCACATTGGTATCAAAGGGAATGAGGCTGCTGATGCAGCTGCGAAGGCAACGAACTCACCACTTGCTTCTAGCCAGCTTCTTCCTTTCTCTGACCTGAAACCAATTATCAAGACCTGTGTGAATCAAAGGTGGCAAGAAGAATGGGATCATCAAACCAATAACAAATTGAATAATATTAAACATACAATTGGTAACTGGCCCTCCTCATACCGTAAAAATCGGAAAGAGGAGGTTCTCCTTGCCAGACTTCGCTTTGGGCATTCCCATCTCACCCATAGACATCTGTTGGAAGGAAAACCAGCACCAATTTGCCAAGTGTGCAATGAACCCATGAGTGTTTTACACATTTTAACTCAATGCCCCTATTATAGACTTGCCCGCACTCTTACTTTTAACTCTTCATCACTGTCTGACATTTTAAATGACCATGCTGACCATACGCACGTTTTTAAATTTTTAAAAAGTACTGGCTTTTACTACAGTCTTTGATTTTACCATGTTTGGCGCAGTATAGCCCAGATGCTCTTGCGCCATAAAAAAGCCAAACAAACAAACAAAAGGTAATGAACAGAACATAAATTTTTGCGAGTTATCTATTACGAATAGTTTATCGATGATAGAACGATGTCTATCACTGAAGGAAAATGGTGTGGAAATTTAGAATAAGTGTTTGTTTTAATTTGACTTTCAATCAATTGCCAGCCAAGCACAGTAAAACTCAGCTTTGGTCTTCATAACAAGGATGGTGGCTATAATTCAGCTACGACAACATTTTGGCGTCCTAGGACGTAATTAAACGTGTACATTTACAAATTCCATTGCCTTTCCGCTCAGATAAGAAGTAAGAGGAAAATTTTAGTAAAGCGTTGTGATAAAATTTTTCGGATGAGGGAATAATAAAATTCTTAAAATTACTAAAACCCTTAAAATATGCATTTATTCTGGAAATTCATAGTTTTTATGCATTTATATGCACAAAGACAAAAAAACAGCTTAAATATGCAATTGTATATAATCCGGGCTTTAGTTATGACAGTAGCATTTAATCTTGCCGCATGCATTTTTGAACTAATACGACTTTTAATTGGCTATAATTTAATAAAAGAACGTTCTGTGTTTATATACGTAGAATACGTGAATAATATTAAGTATTGCATCTTTCGCTTTTTGTGTTGTGGCAGTTTTTAACTAGGAATCTCTCGAGCTCGGAGCCACTTGAGATTCGGGAGCCTCTGGCGGCCGCCAGTCGCATAATCCGCCACTGTGCGCAATAAGATCCTTCAGAAACGACAAAATGGAGCAGCTATGCGTCAGAGTGCTCGCGAATTGTGTTTAAACGAGTCTACCGTCAGAACATTTCTTAAACATCACGACAAAACCGGTTCCATCACGCCTGGGTGTAGCAACGGCAGACCGCCTACAACAAAGATCGAAATTTGCATCGACTTGTCACGAAACACCGACGTGGAATGACGTGGAAGATTCAAAACTATGGACCCAACTCCTAGACCGACTTGTATTGCGACGAATTGCTATCAATATACTACATGACATGGGATATGGCTCATACAAGAGTAAGCGAAAGCCTATGTTGATGCCAGTTTAGCTAATGAAGCAGTTTGCATAGACTAGAGATCACGTCCTGGATGGAAGCACAATGGCAGAAGGTGATTTAGTCTGACGAGTCCCCCTTCCCAGTCCTATATGGAAATATCGGGCGGAGAGTCATCCGCCGGCCGAATGAAGGACACGCCAAAAACTGTGTAAAACAAGAAGTAAAGTTCCCAAGCATTGTTCAAGTGTGGGGTGTTTTGGCTATTGTGGCATTGGTGATTTGTTTCCTTATGATGGGACTATCAATGCACAACGCTACCAAGAAATTTTACAAGAGCATTACTTGCCTTCCTTTGACCGCCTTCGCCCACAGGGAGATGCTATCTTCCAGCAAGATCTCGCTAACCCGCATACTGCACGCAAAATGACAGCTTGGTTTCGCCAACATCGTCTCCAAGTTCTTGACTGGATCCCAAATTCTCCGGACCTCAACCCAAGCGAGGATCTGTGGCGGGTCCTCAAGAAAGAAGTGCAAAAAAAAAAGTTCCCTCGAACGAAACATCAGCTAATGACGGTTCTTCAGGAAGCAGGGGCCAAAATTCCACAAGAACACTGTCGTGCCTACGTCGAATCAATGTGTAGACGAGTTGCCGACGTGTA
Organism: Dysdera silvatica; assembly: GCA_006491805.2. Lineage (NCBI taxonomy): Eukaryota > Metazoa > Arthropoda > Arachnida > Araneae > Dysderidae > Dysdera > Dysdera silvatica. The sequence continues at coordinate 103,578,184 of QLNU02014802.1, forward strand.
TGCAGCAAAAGGAGGACCCGCAAAGTGGTAATTGTATCGCGAAAGCTGGGTACCCGTAAAGTTATTTAAAATGATTCTTTTCAGAGGTGTAATGATTCCAGGCATATATCAAGATGCCAGTTATAGTGTTTGTGCTGATTTTTTTGTAAACCATAGCTCAAGTGGAGTATTTGGTGTAATAAAAATGTTTTCTTACTAATGTAAACAAGTCCTCTTTGTTTACTATTTATAACAGCGTCGCATGGGATGCACGTACATATATTGCCACGAGGAAGGTACATCAACGTTCAAGTATTACGTAAGCAATATTTTGGCCATTTCACCCCCACCTCAGAAAGCAAAATTTAACATTGGCTAACATAGGAAAATAAGACCAACGGCAACCCCTCCCCACAAGGTTCTTACGTAATACTTGAAAACTCCCTAATTTCACAAACCTGATGTGCGAAGAAAGGGGACGTGGTTCCTGTATTTTCGTGGCCGACAAGGAACCTCGCGAACTGTCAAGGCTCGATTTTTCTGAATTTCGGTTTATAGGCCAATATGACCGAGTAGATGAAAGATCCAAAATCAAATTTGGCCCAATCGACCTGGGGGTCGAGCTACGGCCCACTGAAAATAGAGCTCACCCTACGATGATGCTTCGCTGCATGACAGGTGAAAACTTTTGGCTTGCTGGGCAAGCATTAAGCGCCAAACGTTATCGCAGAAAAAATAATACATATGAACAAAATATAGCACATATTTATAATAGTCATTTTAATTGCATATGAAATAATAATACATTATGTATTCTGGTGTGAAAGTAAAAAATATTTCAAATTTTACCTGACTTTCGCATGCATGAAGCCAGCTAATTTTGTATCAGATTATAAGATGGATATTGAGAAAGAAATATTTACATTTGCCAAAACTTTGATAAGTGGGTTAACATACGAAATGAATGACGAGAATACACTTGATATTTGTTTACATGAAATGAAGTACGGTGCAAGACAAGGTAATGAAATAAATTATGAGGACTGGGATGAACAAACTAATTTGCCGTCACGCTTAATTTACACGTTAGAACACATGAAATATCAGTTGCGTTTGCATAAAATGGTTTCAGGAAAACTACGTTCCTTGAAAAGCATACAACATCGATTTAAAGACAAAACGCTTTCACATAGACAAATTTATCGCTTTCGAGATTATGTTGTTTCCCAGGGTACAAGATGTGAAAAACTGTGTAAAATGATAAAACTGTGTAAAATGATAAACTGTGTAAAAATGATAAACTGTGTAAAAGATGTAAAATAATACATATGAACAAAATATAGCACATATTTATAATAGTCATTTTAATTGCATATGAAATAATAATACATTATGTATTCTGGTGCGAAAGTAAAAAATATTTCAAATTTTACCTGACTTTTGCATGCATGAAGCCAGCTAATTTTGTATCAGATTATGAGACGGATATTGCCAAAGAAATATTTACATTTGCTGAAACTTTGATAAGCGGGTTTACATACGAAATGAATGACGAGAATACACTTGATATTTGTTTAAATGAAATGAAGTACGGTGCAAGACAGGGTAATGAAATAAATTATGAGGACTGGGATGAACAAACTAATTTTCCGTCACGCTTAATTTACACGTTAGAACACATGAAATATCAGTTGCGTTTGCATAAAATGGTTTCAGGAAAAGTACGTTCCTTGAAAAGCATACAACATCGATTTAAAGACAAAACGCTTTCACATAGACAAATTTATCGCTTTCGAAATTATGTTGTTTCCCAGGGTACAAGATAAAACTGTGTAAAATGATAAAACTGTGTAAAAAGATGTAAAATAATACATATGAACAAAATATAGCACATATTTATAATAGTCATTTTAATTGCATATGAAATAATAATACATTATGTATTCTGGTGTGAAAGTAAAAAATATTTCAAATTTTACTTGGCTTTTGCATGCGTGAAGCCAGCTGATTTTGTATCAGAGATGGATATTGCGAAAGAAATATTTACATTTGCTGAAACTTTGATAAGCGGGTTTACATACGAAATGAATGACGAGAATACACTTGATATTTGTTTAAATGAAATGAAGTACGGTGCAAGACAGGGTAATGAAATGAATGATGAGGAATGGGATGAACAAACTAATTTGCCGTCACGCGTAACTTACACATTAGAAGACATGAAAAGAATTTCCATGGAGTGGGTCAGGAAAACTACGTTCCTTGAAAAGCATACAGCATCGCTTTAAAGACAACACACTTTCACGTCGACAAATTTATCGCTTTCGGGATTATGTTGCTTCCCAGGGTACAAGATGTGAAAAACTGTTACGGATGAAAGACGAAGTATTTGAGAAGTTTAAAAATGCCCGGGAATATGCTTTATTAACAGTTCACGATGCCGATTTAAAGTTATGGTTTCTGAACATTGCAATGAGAGAAAATCTCACAAACTTTAGCGCAAGTGATGCTTTTCTATTAAAATTTTAATAAAAGAGCGTGGCATAACAAGTAGAAGAGTCACCAAATTCGTTATGCCTGTACGTACTATGCACACAACGGCTTTGGAAGATAGAGCTATAGAATTCGTCAACATAGTTACAGATGCAATGAGCAACTATCCTTTTGATGAGGTTTTAAACACTGACCACAGCGGATTCACTAAAGAACGGGCATCTACGCGCACTCTGTCGATTAAGAGGGAAATCACACTCCAAGTACCATTCAATCTTCTCACGCCATATCCCATTCCGTAACAATTGAACCTGTCATTTCTGCTACTGGACAATTATTGCGACAATTTCTGCTCATCCATCAGGAACCAAAGGGTGTATTCGATCCACGGGTACAGGAAAAGTTATTTAATCTCCTAATGTTATTCTGGAATGTTCCAAAAGTTGCAAATCCTCTACCGAAATACATATGTTCCTCAGCGAAGTATTCAAACTGAACATAAGATCAAAAGTTCTATTAATGCCTATACATTCTTCTCCTTCAATTGATAACAGCGAAAAACTATTCATTTGGCTATTCATTTCAAAAAGGGTTCTCATATCCAATGTAAAAACATTGTATAGTTAATTGATTAAGATACATATAACATGCAATTTAAGATAACCATATTGCAAAAAATACAATTGAACCTACCACAATTTAAAAGAAATTGATCACAATTTAAAAGAAATTGATCACAATTTAAAAGAAATGTTCTGTAATTAAATACTTATTTATTAGATCAAATTCTTTATAAAACGTACACCACAGACGTAATTCACATCAAATGGACAAGTTTCTTGGCATGTGAACATTGTTTTGTTGATAAAATTAGATTAGCAGAAATTAAGAATTATTTTTTCTTAGATTAAACCAGCAACTTGTTTTAAAGGTTAAACAGTTCAAGAAGTAACGGTGGTGAAAATAACACTACTTGAATTTAAATAGAACAACGTAATTTTAAGTGGTATGCTAAAATTTAAGTGCTACAAAGGAAATTTAAGTGTCATCCCGGGGAGGAACACTAGTCCCCGAGGATAATAAGTTTACACTTATTTATTTTATATAAATCGAACACTACGCAGATTAAATCAAACAACAATGTCAATCAATCAACGTTTATTGGCGTAGTGATACCAACGCCGATGGTATGGCGTGATTAGATGGTGAAACGTTCGAAAGAAAATAAATATTTCTGCCTTCGGTGGGACCTGAACCCACGACCTTCCACTTGCCGGGCGGAGGCTCTACCCACTGAGCTACGAAGGACAACACCCAATTCTTTACGAACGCATATACAGCAGGACAAAATTGTGGAAACCCTTTTGAAAAAGATTTAGAGGTTTGATGGCTAATAACACCACTTTTTGTACCAATACTATAAAATTATATATCATTGGAAAGGTAATTTAATCAAGATTGTAATGCAATAACATTTATGAATCGTATTTTAATAGAACAGCATTCATAAAGAAGAAAGGTGATATACATAGAAAAAATGAGATATACAAAAATGTTCACCATACCAGTTAATACTTAGTTGGGTAACCTTTAGCCTTAATTACGGCCTTACAACGCTTTCCCATGGAGTGAACCAAGTTCTTTAGTTCTGCAGCTGTTATAATATGAAACCAAGATTGAATTATTGCTTCTGTTAATTGTGTTTTATTGCTGGGTTGCTTCCGACTAACAAGCTTCTTTAGCCGGCTCCATAGATTTTCGATGGGGTTAAGGTCTGGGCTATTTCCAGGCCATTCCAGCAGTTGAATATGATGATCTTGAAACCATTTTTTGCACACACGAGCAACATGACATGGAGCTGAATCCTGTTGAAATATAAATGCTTCATTATCTTGGAAAAGATCACATGCAGAAGGCTGCAGCTTGGGCTCAAGTATTTCATTTATGTATCTTTGGGCATTTATATTCCCATTGATCACGCAAATTCTGCCCACACCTCTTGATGTTATACAACCCCAAATCATAACACTAACTGGGTGTTTCACGGTAGGTGTAATGCACTCAGGATGGAAATCTTCTCCAATTCTTCTCCATACGTATTTTACGCCATCACTACCAAACAGTGAGATTTTGGTCTCATCACTCCAAATTACACTGTCCCATTGTTCCGTTGTCCAGTTAACATGGGTTTTAGCCCAGTTTAATCTTTTCAACCTCTGTTTGACAGACAAAAATGGCTTTTTTCGTGGAATTCTTGCATTTAGACCACATTCATGCAGTCTGCGCCGAACAGTCCTTGCACTTAACTTCACATTGCATTGCGCCATTTCACCTTGTATACACAGAGATGATTTTTTCCTGTCACCTAGGCACTGTCTTTTAATTCTTCTATCATCACTTGCTGTTGTGCACCTTTTTCTGCCTTTACCAGTCTGGTTTTGTAATGACTGAGTCTCCTTATACTTCTTCAAAAATTTAGAAATGCCACCTTTAGTTAAGTTTCCCCCAATATTTCTTCTAATTTCTTCATAACTGTAGCCTTGTTCACTTAATATTACTATTTTACATCGCTTCCTAGGTGACCAGTCAACTCTTTGCGCCATTTCTTTAATTTTATTACGTTTTACAAGCACACTAAATCAAAGAGCACAAAAAAAAAACAACCAACTTGATAGCAATTACAGAACACACTGATAAATGTCCTGTAACCTGTTGGCTCATTGCCAAAACAAGAGAAAACATGATTGGCTCATTGCCAAAACAAGATGACACCTGATTGGCTCTGTAAACACTCATGCTCATTGGCCACATTCAAATGAAGGAAAGCTACTTCATATAAATGTAAGCAAGCTGTGCTTCTTTTTTCTGGTTATTTGGCTATAACTTTTGATAGAATACAGATAATTGAACAAATGTTATTGCATTACAATCTTTATTAAATTACCTTTCTAATGATATATAATTTTATAGTATTGGTACAAAAAAAAGTGGTGTTATTAGCCATCAAACCTCTAAAATAAACTTTTTTCAAAAGGTTTCCACAATTTTG
>QLNU02014802.1:103583804-103597986 GCA_006491805.2 Dysdera silvatica
TTTAAATGCAATAACGAGATGGACTTCGTATCATTTGCAGGTGCAGATGGTGTTGCCAGCTGTGCCTGAATCTGAAGGACTGATTCTTGCACTTTGTCAAATATGTCGTACAGACCGGTTTCGCAACTTCTTGCAATAACTCTGTTAAACACTTCAATGTCCTCAAAGCCCTTACGGAAAATGATGCCTCCAATTTGTATGACAAAACTGTCATCGGAAATGAATATTCCCTCTTTCATGAAACTAATAAGTCTTATTAAGTATAGGGAGTTAACAACAACATATCCATTCATCAGGGCTTCTATTCCTGCATAATCGCTTCTATCATGAGCATATTTGTTATTATTTTCTACTATATCATGAATTGCCACACTCTTAGATCTAACCATATACCCCCACACTTTTGTACTACTCCGCGGTAGTGCAATTTTTATTTTGTCGAGTTTCGCCGCTTGACCGAGTTCGTTGATGGTTTTAATCGGAGGTGCTTGAAGTGGTGCCAACAGAAACGATAAGAAGACCGCACAAAAGCAATAAGATAAAATATGCGTGGATAAAGTTATGATGGCGCAGAATATTTCGTTTATAACATCGCCTCGGATGATTTTAAAATTTCGCACACCCGTAAATATCTCGAGGCAACATAAAGTGTTGTCCCACATGTTCTTCGGTTTTACCTCTTTTGTCGATTTGCAGTACGTCATAGTGGAAAGCATTAGACTGCACAGAAGAAGCGAGGCCATAATACTTAGCCAAACATACCATTGGAACGGATAAAATAATACCCAATCCTTACTTATCTCTTGACCTTTTTTCATTGCAAACACGATTGGAGTTATACGCGTGGGTAGCGAGAATTGAAAGTATTGGGATACACGGTAATTAATCTCAAAATTTGTTACAATGTCCGCCTTATTGTCATATATCATTTTTAGGAGTCTGCAAACTTCTTTAGTTACAGGTTTTTCCGGTGTACTTACCACTTCAGGAAGTAAAATGTCAAATTTGTAGCCCAGCGCTGTTGTCAGTAGATCCAAAGTATAACATCCAATCCCACTGGTACATTCATATGTTTTTGGTCCAGTTTCTTGAAACTGAAAACTGCTTCCGTTACAAGCAGCAACTCTTACGCTCCTCATTCTGTACGTTGAGAGATGTGTATGGGCTTGCAACTTTTTAGTTTTACGAACTAAGACTTTATGCGATGTTTCGATTTTAACACAATCTGAAGACTCAGGTACCGTTACTGATGGTCGGCTTGATACAACATCTGGTAATGAAACGCTGATTGAAGAAAACGCATTGTGACTATCTTTCTGCCGATTCGAAAGCAAATGCTGCGTATGTTTACAATTGTCAAATCGGAAACTGAACGATTTGCTATGACAACAGTTTGCCATTCGGCTTGTAGCATTCCCAGAAAAACAAATCGATTTTCGGAATAATTACATTTTCCATGAACGAGATTTCTTATACACTCATTACTTTTCATGGCACTTGTGCGATTACGATGCAAATTAGTGGCTCCGTTTGTCACGCTGCATAGATTTATAGAAACTCTCGTGTTTTACAAGCAACGTAAACAATAATTTGCAATATAGATCGTACTTGAAGTAAATCTCAGAGCCATGCCACTGGGCAGTATATTCATTAAGTTGATGCGAAAATAAATACAGGTTGTGATATATGTGCGTGTAAATACAGTAAAAAATATCAAAGTATATTTTTCCTATAAATATCTCCCTTTTTTGCTATCGGTTAAATGTGTAATTCGTTTGGTTTCGCTTCCATCGATGATTATTATTTTCTATTTTTTAGAAATATGGCCACGCCATCTCCTTTCGGCGTTAAGATAAAGGTGACGATTAGTGAAATTAGAATTATTAGAAGATTGGAATGGTGATAATTTAGTGCTGGATATTAAAGCGCTTAATATTCAGCACTTTCAGTTTTTAGATGAGTGACTTCAGAGACGTTGCGGGGGTAAGAGGTGCCTCCGTGAAAAGTTGCACTGTATTCCAGCCAATGGCATCAAAAAACTGCAGGTTCCCCATATCTGGTATATACAAACCGAAACATACACAGGAATAAGTAGTGATGGAAATCCTCTTCACAACTGGTTAATTTTTTTATTTTTATTTTATCCACATTTAGCACTTTACTTTTTCTGTTGCCATTTTAGAGTAACTATTTAAGAGAATTTTACAAATTACAATAGAAACATTCTCTAAATATTTTGTACAATCATGTGTGCAACGTTTTTCACATAAACTGTCATCCAATTCTCTCACAATATTACAAATATAGGGATTGCAGAGTTTAATCATTAAATTTAATTGACAGTTATATTCAACAAATGATTTGTAATAATCTTTTAACAAGGCATTAAATACGTTTATGCAGATACAGGCCACCTTAAGAGTAAACATAATTGGCTTTCTCGGGACACCTCTATTTAATGCATCTATTAACTTCGATGCTTCATGATATTCATACTGAACAGTATCCTTATGGATTAAAGTTTCAATGCAAAAATTACATTGGATATGTTTACTGGTTTTTAAAGCTGCATATCCAGAAATGTAATGTATTATAGGAATCATTTCTTTTTCTATTGAATCTAGCGGATCAATTTCAAAATCAGAAAATTGCTCCAGAGATAGTTCCGTGGCACCTGAATCATTATTTTCTTTTTAAATGAAAATAAGAAATTTATTTAATCTTATGTGTACAATGACCATTAATACATCTGTTTGGATGTAATTATAATGCTACAGTTATCATCTTTTAGATTAAGAGGATATTAGCATTGTTAGGTTAGAAATGGGGGATAATAAAAACGATATCTTGTTACACGGCTCTCTTCCAGTTAGGCAGTGCATTTCATAAATCTGTGTTTCCCGTTCGGTTGTCCGGCTTCAAGGTTATTTTGCAGATTTAATCATTTAGAAATACATGGATTACATGATTTAGAAAAACATGAATTACATGATTTAGAAAAGCATGAATTACATGATTTAGAAAAACATTAATTACATGTTTTAGAAAAACATTAAAACATTAATTCTATTTTCATTAGACTTTAAAAACGACGATTTATATGTGTAGATTTATGGACTCGGTTGAAAAACGCCATTAGGCAGAATGAAGCATTGAATTAACGCTTGCACTTAAATGAGATATAAAGTTCGTTAGTGAGTTTGGGAACTAAAGATTTCTAATTAATTAATTAATTTATTTATTTATTTATTTATTTACTTTCCTGTGAAATAAATTTTCCATGCTGCTAGTAAGTTAGTGCTTTTTACTATTCGGATTTAAACAATATCCTATGTTAGTGTTAATAGACGAGGAAGGGAAAAAGACAAAAAAACGCAGGGTGGAGTGGTTCATGGGCGTAGCCAGGAGGGTTTGGGATTGTAACCCCCCATTGCAATGAAATTTTGTATATTTAACATAGGAATATATGAGTTGTAGCTCTGTAACCTCCATTATGAACTTCCTATGCATTCCTATGAAGGGGCTTGTCACTTTCTGTAATTATCTCAGTTTTGTCTATGGAAAAAGCATATTTACAAGGGGTTTAAAAAAATTTTCGTAATTGAAAATAGCTGTATACGGAGCGTTCAATTATTACATAAGCAATATTTTGGCCATTTTATACCCCTCTCCCTCCGTAAGCAAAAATTAACATTGGCTAACATAGGAAAATAAGCACAACAGCAATGCCCTCTCTCCCCAAAGGTGCTTACGTAATACTAGAATACTTGAACAATCCCATATCTAAGATTTTGATATGAATGAAAAAACTAGACGCCAATGCCACTTTTCACGGGATTCCTTTTACGAATGTCGTCGAATATAAATCTGTAAGATGCACATAACTTCCAAAAAAATATCAATCGCTGTGTATAAAACTATTTAATCATGATAACGAAGCCTTAAAATATTAATATTTGGAAATAATTCCTAAATCTTTTGAAAAGTCTAATGAATTTACAAGTATAACGCTTCCAGAAGCAAAATTTCCCACAGAAATTAGAAAAATAAGGAAATCCATTGTTTTTACCATGTTGATAATGCAATATGGATGATGGCACCTTTTACTATAATTTCAAACGCATTAAAATCTATGAAAAAATCTCTAAACCTAATTTACAAATTTGAATCCATCACGAATGATAATTCTCACAGTTCGTTGGTGATATCACAATTTTGATATGCATATTTTTTTTCTATTTCACCTGTCTCTTAAGTTAACGATGATTGAAAACTAAGAGTGATATACGATGCGATGTGATATTCAGCCTTCGCCGCTGAGAGTTTCCGGAGGGCGCTTATGTCAAGTCTCCACCCTTTAAGAAGACGTCTTGAAAACTCCGTTGACGCGAGCTTTTCTCTACGACGTTAAAGATTCTCGCAGAAAGAATGAATTTTTTTAGTTATTTTTCCTTCGCGATTACAAGCCATTATCCTCTCTTTATTTGATAAAGTTTTTCAATTGAACTGTAATATCTCTCTGTGAAAATGTAGAACAACTGTTGCCTACTTTATGAAATGAAAAAACAATTTAAAGAAAGACTAAATGTTTCCTATATTTTAAACATTTTCTGAAAATTTCATGTGACTTTTCAATTTTTGTAAGAACGGACGAACATTCCAAAAGTTATTAAAAAAGTCTCAAAATCATCAAAAGTACATGCTCTTTTGAGTTTTCAAGACGCATCGCTTTTTTGAGGAAATCGTAAATAAACTCTATAACAAAAAAATCGATGCACCAAGAAGGAGTTGTCCGATTGTAATGAAATTTCGTATGCAAAGACATTTTGACCGAACATGCAAATGATTAAAATTTGGTGTCCAATGAATGAATAGCGGGAACTCCAGCGCATCGGAACTGCGCATTCAGCAGGTGTATATAAGGAGCGATTCTCAATATGTGGTCAAAATTTCTGTTGCATTTTGACTGCGGATATCTTACGTCGACTGTAACAATGCCTCGCCGAAAGATTCGTGCTCATTACGAGCATATGTCAGAGTTTGAAAGAGGTCGTGCTATCGGATTGAAAGAGGCTGGTTGGACGAATCGAAGAATCGCTGGACATGTGGGTCGAAGCGATGCGGCGATTGGACGGTGCTGGCAAGAGTGGGTCAACAACGGCAGATGTCAGCGTCGGGACGGCAGCGGTCGACCTAGGGCCACAACAGAACGGGAAGACAGAGCGATTGTCAGAGCAGCTGTCACAGCACCGGATTCGTCGTTATCAACTATCCAACGTGTGGCCCGCACACATGTGTCCAACATGACCCTCTGCAGACGACTGAGAGAGCGGAATTTACGCTCGCGCCGACCGTTACGCCGCTTACCTCTCACGCCTTTACACCGTCAAGTCCGATTACAGTGGTGCCGGGCTCGATCAACTTGGAACTGCGCTGACTGGGGACGTATAGTCTTTAGTGACGAGTCCCGTTTCCAACTGTGTCCTGACGACAACCGCAGACGTGTCTGGAGACGTCCAGGGCAGCGTGGGGATCCTGCCCTTACTATCGCACGCCACACATGCCCACAACAGGGCGTTATGGTCTGGGGTGCCATCTCCTTTGATAGCCGGACCCCTTTGGTGGTCATTTCTGGCACACTTACAGCACAGCGGTACGTAGACGACATTCTACGACCGGTTGTGTTACCGTTCCTTTTGCGACACCCTGGACTTACGTTTCAACAAGACAATGCCCGGCCGCACACGGCACGTGTTGCTATGAATTGTCTTCAAGCTTGCCCAACACTTCCTTGGCAATCTAGGTCTCCTGATCTCTCTCCCATAGAGCACATTTGGGACGCTATGGGAAGGCGATTGCAACCATCCCGGAATGTTGACGATTTAGCCCGACAGTTGGAGACAATTTGGCAAGAAATTCCGCAGGACACCATCCGGGATCTTTATCAGTCTATGCCACGCCGGGTGACAGCTTGCATCCAGGCCAGAGGTGGACCAACGCCTTATTGACTTCCTCCCTTTGTAACGGTCAAACTCTGCAATAAATCATTCAATTGTTCTGAAATTTTAATCGTTTCTTTTTCTATGTATGTTCTTTACATCCACCAATTTTTATCGCAATCGGACAACTCCTTCTTGGTGCGTCGATTTTTTTTTGTTATAGAGTATATATAAAGTTTTTTATTACTTTGAAGCGAATTTTAATTTGACCCTGCATTTGTGTAACTGGACATTTAATATAGAGTATTTGGAGATTTTAACGTAGACCCTTGTGAGATCGTATATTTGCCGGCCCTGATCGAAACAGCCAGGTGTCTTAATCCAATCAAATAACACAACCCGAAATTTTCATCGAGTGAAATAATAGAGAAACAAAACGAGGAATTTGCATAAAAACTGGTAGTATAACCATTACTTGATTTCTCTTGACGAAACTGCATTTGGGCTTTTTAGCGAAATCTTATTTTCCCACAAATCAAAATCGCTTTGAAAAAATTTCTAAGGATCATGTTTTGTGCCAAAGGACAATACCAGTAATACCTTAGTTTTCATGTAATATTCAAAGGTGATTCACCAGTCTTTTTTTATCACCTTGGCATTTTAACAGTTCAATAAATAAATTAACAAACCATTTTTTAAATTGAAGAGAGCATTTTGTTATGAACTTTGAAGGCCTTGAATATATTCTTCTTTTTCTTTCCATAGCTCTTCTTTCCTTGTTTTTTAACTGTCTCTTTCCTCATTTATAATCTTATTTTTCCAGTTTTCTATCTTTATTATTTTTTCCTTTCTTTTCACATTGCCTAAATATTTATTATTTGACGGTAATGTAATTGCGCCTGTGTTAGTGTTTATTATTAATATTCCCAATAGGACAGTACTTTTCTTTGCATATTCTTCCGATATAATTAACGATAAAAAATAACATGTAGGTCTTTTCTTCCACAATTATCTAATTATCGAGCATAAATTTACTTTTTATAATCCATCTGAACTGTTTTTTAGGACAATCAAAATATGATATGTCAAATCTAAAAATTGGCCCTGCGGTGGCGCAGTGTGGTAACGCGTTCTCCTATTGCGCGGCTAATCCGGGTTCGACTCCCAGCAGTGCAAAAAGAACGCTTACTCAGAGATCTCATAAAGATCTCACTGTAGTCCGGGGTTTGGTTCCCTAGGCCTTAAGAGGTTCGGATTCCTCGGAAAACAGTAGGTCCCGGCGCAGCATGACCATCGTAGTCTTTGAGCCGTAAAACCAAAAAGCAAGCAAATCTAAAAATTAAATACCTTTCGTGGAACGAACGAAAAAGCAAACAAATTTATGTCAACCATTTGTTCGATTGAGATGATATGTTTAATCCGGTATTTTAATTCAATTTAATATTTTTTGGTATTATTTTATTTTCCCCGAGTGTTGCTAATGTTCTGCGTAAATTAATTCAGTTCATCAAGTTGTTGAATATTTAAAATAAGTATCGAGAATTTTAACCAAATCTAAATCAATTGAAAACGTAATAAAAGGAATCGTAAATTTTTTCATGGAGCGTAACTGGAAACATAGGCGTATGAAGAAAGTTAGTAAGGGGGATTATAGGCTCAATAGGGGGTTGCAGAGCTGCAGCTCCGTATCAGAGCTGCAGCTCACATATTCCTATGTTAAATATATAAAATTTCATTGCAATGGGGGGTTACAACCCCCGTTAACACCCCTTCTTTAGGCCAATGACTAGAAGTATATTTTATGTTCACGCAACAAAGAATAAAACGAGGCAAAACTGCTTCAAGTATGCAAATGAAGTTGAATTTTCTTTCACGTTTTATTAACTAAGACTAATTGAAACAGAAAATCAACAGGCTGTTATAATCCAACATGATGATAGTAGCCTAAAAATATATAGCTTCCGATAAATCTATAAATTATATAAAGCTAAAAATTAATGGATGGTTTTTATTACGTAACACATAAACATACTATGTGTGCTATTATTTTATATGTCGAAGATACCACTAATTAATACTTTATAATTCAGTTAATTGATATAATAATGGTTCGTAGAATAAAGTATAATTAATTCATCTCTTATACGAAGCCACTCACATTTCGCGTAACGTATTTAGTACATAGTCATATGAAAATTATTCTACAAAAGTTGACACACAGTTGAAATCAGCTGCCTTCCTTTAGAAATTTGCCAACAAATCAAGCAATTCTTTTTGGTGCCACCTTTCAGATATCATTATAACTAAACGCAGTACAAAACATTAATAAGAGAATCTGGTTACATAAATAAAACTTACGTCTTTTTGCCCCTAATTGCCAGAACAACAGTCGAGCAGACAGGATTATAGTTAAAACAGACGAGGGTAGCCGTCTATGACGTGGTCAAGTGAGTGAGTCACATCATTAGGGGAAACGGGAAAGGGATAATAAGTGGGTTGCCTTGGACCTGGGATAAGATAAGTTAGCCTTTGATAACAAGGTTCGCGAAGATAAGACAGACGAAAAAGACATATGCAATTGGGAAGATGGGCAATCGACCCAAAGTATAATTGAAACATGCTTCTTGCTATTTCCGCGAAGATGCTGACAAAGGAACCTCGCGAACTGTCAGAGCTCGATTTTTCTGACTTTCGGTTTATAGGCCAATATGACCGAGTAAATAAAAGATCCAAAATCAAATTTGACCCAGTCGACCTGGGGGTCGAGCTACAGCCCACTGAAAATGAGCTCATCCTACAATGGTGTTTTGCTGCATGACAGGTGAAAACAGTGTTTTGGCGTGCTGGGAAAACATTAAGCGCCGAAAGTTTTACTGTGAGTTACTTTTATTCATGTTAGAAGTTTAGCTTTCTACGTCTTGTAGAAGTGAAGTCCTGGCGCATCGGAAAAGCTGAGGTTCCTTTGCAAATAATTTTAGAGGCACTTTCCAAAATCAATTAAAATTATTTACCGCTGCAATATTGACATATGGAACTGATTTGAATTATGAATATAGAATATTTACATTTAAAACTGATTTGAATTAGGAATATGGAATATTTACATATGAAACTGATTTGAATTATGAATATGGAGTATTTACATATGAAACTGATTTGAATTATGAACATGGAGTATTTATGTATGAAAATGAATTTATGTAGATATGAAAAAAAAAATTTTGAGTTACCTAACTGCTGGGGTTACCAGAGTTATAACTGCGCTCTTGGCTGTGATGAACTTAAAACGCTTTTAATGGAAATGAAAATCAATAAAAACATGAGAAAAGTATAATAATAACTTTGAGCAATGACTGCAACAAATGAATGAACTGACATCACAGTCCATTTCGTGACACACTTGGTCCGTGAAATTAAAACAAATTTCTTGCACATTGAAGAATTTTTCAGGCTTTGGTATCGGGTACATTGATTTCCACCAAGCATAGATTATCATATTACGGAATTTTGGGGAAGACAGCTGATTGTGAATGAGTGAATCCAATTCTGTAATATTATTCCTTTCTGATAAGCTTAGATGATCTTAATAATTCAAAAGGCAAAATCGTGTTAAGCGTTTAGCGAAATATTTCCATTGAAGAAAAAAATATACGTCGTATGACTGTATGAGTGCTATCCCTCCAGGTGGTGTAATCATCAATTTCGATTGCTCTGAAAGACTGGCTTGACTAAATGCATTATCAAATATATTTTCGTCCATTTGACCTGTCCACGAATCCATAATTAATAGAACTTTTGATGTTCGGTTTGAGTACTTCGCTGAGGAACATCTTATATATTTCGGTAGAGGACTTGCCACTTTTGGAATATTCCAGAATAACATTAGGGGGTCTAAATAACTTTTCCTGTACGCGTGGACCGAAGACACCCTTCGGTTCCTGATGGATGAGCAGAAATTTCTTTCGCAATATCCATCTCATAATCTGATACAAAATCAGCCGGCTTCTCGTATATTTCACAAACAATGCCAAAAAAATATTTTGCTGTGGTGGAAAAGGAAGACATGGTGACAAATAAGGCTTGAAATTCCACGCTTTCCAACAAAAAAATTAAAAATGTCAAAAATAATGAAGTTACAGGCAAGTGATGATTGCTTCTGATTTGAAAATTGAAGGATCGCGTCTTATTTATTCAAGACTGATTTACGTACCAGGCAGCTTTTTCGAGTTCTTCGCCAAAAATGATCTCAAAATTTGTCAGTTATGCAAAAGTAAGGCAAAATCTTCAAATATTTTTTACTTTTACACCAGCATATACAATGTATAATTATTTCAGGTACAACTAAAATGGCTATTATAAATATATGCTATATTTTATTCATATGTGTTATTTTTTTCCTACGATAATGTTTGGCGTTTAATGCTTACCCAGCACGCCAAAACACTGTTTTCACCTGTCATGCAGCGAAGCATCATCGTAGGGTAAGTTCTATTTTCAGTGGGCCGTAGCTCATTAGGTCGACTGGGTAGTGATTTTGGATCTTTCATCTGCTCGGTCATATTGGCCTATAAACCGAAATTCAGAAAAATCGAGCTCTGACATTTTGCGAGGTTCCCTTGTGAGTTTTGCTTGTTTACATAAGTGTCAATACAAATCGGAGCAGGCGGAAAATTGTCAAAATCAAGCAGCTATATTCTCTTAATTAGGGACTTGTAATTAAACACGGGGCTCTAAAATATACTCATTCCCTATTGCATTAATTTAAAAAAGAAAAAAATGGGGAAAAACAAACTAATTTGTAAACACCGTTTCCAAACATTTTCCAAGCAGTTTTGAAAGGAATTAAAGCGTTTTGGTTTTTAAATAATTTTCAGTTTCTATTTAATTAAGTGCGTAATTGCAAAATTAAAACAGATCTCCATATCCACGCGCTGCTAATGATGTCCAAAGAAAAACCGTGAATAAAATGTCGAAAGTTTGAAGGCTTTTAATTAAATACTTAATTAAACCTTTCAGCTGGTAAAATTTCATTAGGATTCAGTGGCGAACACTCAATGCTGCCTGCTTAAATCGAAACAAATGGAAATTAATTTAATTGGCAATTACTCATAATCATCAATGTAATAGCTGCTAATTTTTTAAATAATTAGAAATTCCAATTTAGAAATTTTCAATCAAACTCAGCCATTCATGTAACCATGTGCCGTCAGAAACTTAGGAAATAGAAAAGTAACATAAAAACTTGATTAAGAATGTCATCTAAATATATGCGACTTCTACTAACTTTTAGGTAGTTTTTAACTCTTACTAACTTTTCGTTTATATTGGAAATAACTGGATCCTAATACTTTCAAAGGTCGCCGTGTATATATGCAATTTTGCGTACTTTATATAAATATGCACACACATTTATCTTACCACAGATCTTCTCCAATATGCACATTTTCTTATATTCTTTTATAACGCAGGCCGTCTTAATTTTATTAGCTTTCTTTTAGCTGTGTCGTGTCGCAAAAAAATTAAATAAAATTATACTTTTTTAAATTTTAATAAATAGTGGACATCATACATAATTACATAATTTTTCATCTTAAAATAATTTCACAACATAAACCGTGAGACACCACATATAAACATTTGTAAATTATTGCCCGATTCTGTCTTCTCCTTTTGTGCGTTTACAGGTGATGAGCTGTGGAGTTAATGTAACATGGAAAGAAAGCAATTTGTGAATCAACTAATTGTCACTGGGGAAGACATCAACTAGACGAGAAGTAGCGAAGTGGATAACCAATCATCGGAGACCTCAGCCCTCGTGAAATGGGACCCCATCTAAACAGGACAGCAGAGCGAGGATGCTCAGTACACGCAATGGAACTGTTTCCTATGAACGGGACCTCGTTCGTATGAACACGTGAAAGAGTTACCATTTTCCTTGTTCAATAAAGACTGTGGACTACAGATGTATGGACAGCTGTGGACAGTACAGTGATCTAACTTTAATTAATTAGAACAATTTTAGTTCTTCTTTCAGTAGAAAATTATATAAATAACATTTATTGTGAATTTCGTCAGCGTAGAAATTACTTAGCTGTTCAGTTGTAAATATCTGGGGCATCCATTTAATTATTTATTTATTTTCTTTATTTTTGGTGGCTAACGTCCACTATTTTTAAGTTACTAATTAAATAATTATGTTATTATTTTTAATTATCTTTTTATTTTTATTTAGTTAATTAATTAATCTATTTAATATTATTTATTTTCTATCTAATTTGCCGTTCGTTAAAACCTCCTTTCTTCATACCCCTTTGGTGATGCAAGACGGCAGACAGCATCACCATCAATCCAACTTCCGAGAATCTCCTTCCGTTCTCACGCTTACAATATCTCTGCCTGGTAAACAAGAGAGAGAGAGAAGCAGTAGTCGGTTGCTAACCTACGTTACTGTGTGAGCCTGCATTTACATATAAAGATATGACTGCTCTGGCAACAGAGGTCAGCCAAGGGTCATTCAAGGCGACCCGGTGTCTGAGATACCTGGCACGTCTTATTGTCCTCGGCACCTATTCGGACAATTGAGCTATGACCAGAGAATCGGCAAGCTCTGTGATAAATTATCCAGACTTTTCCACGAATTCTCTCACCAAAAGAGGGGATATTTGGCGTGAGAACATTCTGGAAACACTTATCACGTGACACTGCCTAGCTTCCACCATGCTACTGAAGCGGCTGAGTTTGGCGAGGTTTGCTCAATGTGGCGAGCAAAAAGTTTACTTCGAAAGCCTAACCACCAAAGTCTAAGAATTCTTCTCTCGATGTTAGACGAATGAACATGTAATTTGTTCCGAGAATGATCAGCGAACACTCTACTCCATGTCAGTATTTAGGTAACCCTCTTTCCTTCATTTTCTTAATTTCTTTTAAGTTCCCAAGTGCCCTAGCATTTTGTTTTTGTCATGTTGGTTTTATGTTTAAAATTCACTCTAGTTAATTGTTACTAGAGCTTTCTCGCTCATTCATTCTTGTAACCGTTCAGGGCATGGGACTGGCGCATTTCATCGAATTGGAAAGCTATATTTTGAAATTAATCCCGGCCGGAAGAGCCTCATGTTGGAAAATGTTTACAGGAATTCAGCCTAAATGAAGATAGAAATCAGGCTAAATATTGTGTAAAATTGGAGAATCACTCGTCTAGAAGAGGAGCCGAGATTATTCTGTAATCGCGACCGATTGAAATTTAATTTAATGAATGTGGGTACATGAATAAAGAATGTTATTGTTGTTTAAATTCTTATAATTTTTTGTGCATTTTGTTTCTGCATGCAGTGATTTGGATTTATGTAAGATTTTAATCAGTTAGCTTCGATCGCCAATAGCGACCCGTCAACGCCCCCTATAACTGAAAGCTAGCGAAGTCAGTTCGTGACGTCATTAGAGTGGACCTTATGTCTCTTCCGTGCTTAAATCGTTGGAAAATACGAATATTTGTCTAAATATATATGCATGTACATTAACTACTATTTTTATACGTTGTTTATAATTTAGATGCTTATTTGCTATATTTAAATTGAATGTTTTTAATAAAAAATTGACAGATGTATTTTATTTAGAAATTTATAATCACATACATTTAAAAAATGTAACTTCTTCAATCAGTAATGATAAAGAATTAATTCATTGCATTTTTTAAATTACGATTTATCTTCAAAATAAATAGACAAAAGCATTTTTCTTTAGTCATTTTATTTTCACAAAACAAATATTTTACACCACTCACATGAACAAAATGAACCAATAATTAAAGAGAGTATATATATGAGAAGTCACATAAGAGATATTTAAATTAAACAATTTTTTATTTTAAGAAAATTCATCATTTTAATTCAACTAAAAATTATTAAATTCACATAATTTTATAATAATTCACTAAAAATAATTGAATTCACAAATACATTTATATAAGTAGGATATAAAAAAATATAAAAAATTAAAAAAATATATTGACTTATAGGATTACATGTTATTCATTTTAAAACTTTACTTCAATTTTTAATCAAATTTTAAATTTCACAAAAAATCAAAATGATTTGGAAAAAATAAACCATTCAACTAATAATTTTAAATGACATATCAGGGATTCACTTGAGGAGCTACCACTGATACACAACTGCTATTTTTTTAAACACTTCAACATTTTCTTTTTATCAACAGGCTTAGCAAAGTCATTTTTATTTTAAATG
>QLNU02014802.1:103606498-103616863 GCA_006491805.2 Dysdera silvatica
GGTGATAAAGAGGATTTGAAAACTTACCGACCAATTAGCTTGTTACCTGCTATTTATAAAATCTTCACAAAAGTACTAACACATCGCCTGCAGAAAAAATTAGATGCAGCTCAACCAAGAGAACAAGCTGGATTTCGAAGTGGATTCAGTACAGTGGACCATATTCAAGTATTAAGAGAATTAATTGAAAGAACACATGAATATGAACTTCCATTGTGTGTGGCATTTATTGACTATGAGAAGGCCTTTGACTCTATTAAAACATCAGCAGTCATCAACTCTTTAAGATCAGCAGACATCGAGGATGTGTACATTGACATGGTGAAACGTGTGTATAAAAATGCAAGTGCAAAATTTCGGTTACATAAAGATACCGAAGCTATCAAAATTGGTAAAGGTGTGAGGCAGGGAGATACCATTTCTCCAAAACTTTTTACTTCAGCTTTACAGATGATTTTTCAGCAGATAAATTGGAATAACAGGGGAATAAAAATAAATGGTGAATATTTAAATCATTTGCGGTTTGCTGATGACATTGTTATTTTTTCAACGAACCCATCAGAACTCCAAGACATGGTACAGGAGCTCTCAACTAGAAGTAAAGAAGTTGGACTCAAGATGAACCTACAAAAAACTAAGATCATGTTCAATAATTTCGTAGAGGAAACAAAAATACAAGTTGACAACATTGAGCTAGAAATTGCTGATTCATATATTTACCTTGGCCAGCTGATTTCAATGGATGGCAACATTATGAAAGAACTCAACAGACGTATTAAACTTGGCTGGAGTGCATTTGGAAGAAACAGTTTTATCCTGAAGGGGAAATTGCCTTTGTGTCTAAAAAGAAAGGTCTTCAACCAGTGTGTATTGCCAGTCCTCTCTTATGGATCAGAGACATGGAGTCTAACAGTTGGAGCAATACGAAAGTTACAGACAACGCAAAGGAGCATGGAGAGGTGCATGCTTGGAATAACTAGGAGAGATCGAAAAAGAAACACTTGGGTGAGAGAGCAAACTAGAGTAGAGGACATCATTGTTAAAGTAAAAGGGCTGAAATGGCGATGGGCTGGGCATATTGCAAGAAGAACTGATCAACGATGGACAACAGAAATTCTGAACTGGATTCCAAGAGACCACCGAAGACCTAGAAAACGTCCTCAAACTAGATGGGTGGATGAAATAAGAAAACAGGTTGGGGTGACGTGGAAGCGAATTGCTCAGGATAGACTTGTGTGGAAAGCATTTGGAGAGACCTTCATCCAGCAGTGGATAGATAATGGTTGAATATGATGATGATGATGATGATGATGATGATTCCTATAGTTTATAAGTCGCAATGTGATTAAACGCTAACGATTGAAAATCTTGTATGTTTATTCGTTAATCTTTGATTTTAATCTTTTTATTTTATTCTACTCTCTATTTGCAACAGAGTCCTTGAGTTGTTTGGATTTTTATAATTTAGTGATATATTCACAGTACTATGTTCGTTTTTGTAACAAAATTCTTTTGATTTGTGTGAAGAATTTTCTCTGTTTGGCTCAATAAAATAAATAAAAAGTCAACAGTCAGGGTAATGAACTGCCACCTTTCAAGTTTTTTTGTTATTTTTTTTCCCAAATATCGTTTTTCTTAAGTTTCGTTTTTATTGGTACTGAAGAATGAAATATTACGTAGATATCAGTCGTATACGAAATCGATGTGAAATCTGGACGTTCAATGCATAAATGAAATATATTCCGAATATCAATATTATTTCCACATGGAAGAAACTTTATTTCCCATGAAAGCGATCGATTTTCATGCCTTCTAAGACCACCATATGTGAGATAAGTGTTTTGCAGTTGCCGTATGATCATCGTATGACAACGCAATTACTTTTACAAGCTGATCGATAATAATAAATTTATAAAACCTACTTCAAAAAAGCTTTAGTAATATAAGGTTAGTATGAAAGACAATGTATTCTTTCTACCCCTTTGAAAATAGTGTAAACTTTTGTGCAGTACTCTTAAACTCAAATGCTTATATCTACCAACATATGCAGATTTTTCCAACTATATAAAAACACTTCAAAAATACTTTGGTACAGTGATATAGAGATGGAGACTCGTACATCTCCATTATATAACAATGTATATTTTACCCTTTACAAAATGTTTTTAATGTTATTTGAACTTTCATAATTTTTTAATTACAATGCACTTGCTCTATGTAAATTATTAAACCTAATTTTTTTATTTTATCGGGCTAGTCCGCTCTTAGGTACCTAGAAATTTCTTATTTTTTCGATACATTTTAAGTGTATCTCTGTTCTAACGATAAGTGTTCTGCTTCTGTAGTTATGACAACTTTGTGATTGGAATTGTCCATTTGCTCGAGTGCTGCCGTCACTCACCAACGGCCACCGTAACACTGCCTCATTTTTCTAGGATTAGAGCGTCACTTTCTGTGGCCATCTTTCCCACCATCGTTCTACACGATCCATGTTCATCATCGTCATCATCTCGATATAATGTTTTGTAGATGAGGTAAAATGCTTACAAATGCATGGTGGTACAAAAGACATGTATTGAGCAGCTAGTCCCTCAGCAATCCTTGAGACGTGAAACAGGAATACTAAATAAAAAAAAAGAATAACGTCTAAATTACGTCGCTCGACGCATATATCTGAATTTGATTGTCATGGCTGGTATTTCCCTTATTTCAACAACGTATATCGCAATATGTCATCAATGAAAAATATCGCTGTTCCATATCTTTTGTGCTGTATTCGTGCAGTGTACGTGTACAAGGGCTTCGGTGTCGCAGTAGTAAGACGTACGCCTAACATGCTGTTAAACTGGGTTCAACTACTCGTACAATGTACATTTATGTGGGCTTCGGTTGCGCAGTAGTAAGGCGTACGCCTAACATGCTGTTAAGCTGAATTCAACTACTCGTACAATGTACATGTATGGTGGCTTCGATGTCGCAGTAGTAAGGCGTGAGCCTAACACGCTGTTAAACTGAATTCAATTACTCGTACAATGTACAAGAACGTGGGATTCGGTGTTGCAGTAGCAAGACGAAGCTTAACATGACGTTAAGTCGGGTTCAACTCCCAACTGCGCTAAAGAAAACGCTTTCCAAATATCTGCTCACTGTAGTCCAGATGTTGATTCCCAAGCCCTTAAGAGGTTCGTATTCCTCGGAAAAATATGTGCCACTGTCCTAAATTGGCACAGTGGTGGCACGCGCGTCTATCGTGTTATCAACCTAGTTTCGTTTCCTAATGGTTTCGTATCGCGTGTGCCGTTTTTCTGCCCCCCTAGATTTCTTTCAAAAATACTGTAAGCAGCATAAACTTCGTTAACCCTGCGCAGCTTGGCGCAGTATAGCCCAGATGCTCTTGCGCCATAAAAAAGCCAAACAAACAAACAAACCCTGCGCAGCAAAGAAACATACATGTAGGAGTATATGAAAGAAACGCCACTGAGTATGTGCGAATGCTTACACTTACCACTACGTCCATCAAAACATCTGCTCTAAACATATTTTTTCACATAAAAAAAAATTCTTCACCTGACAATTTACGTCCTTTCTTTCCAGCTTCTACTTCGTTCATGGCGAAGCTTTTTTGATGGAATGCTTTTAATTAAGGAAGCCCTTCTGCTATGAGACTTAAAAATATTCGTTAGTAGTACCCGCCTCTCAGAGCAGTATCCCATGAAGTATGTCGTGAAAAGTAGGAGGGGATCGGGTATTTACTTCAAGCTGGAGCGCAAGAGAATAAGTAATTAGGATCCACTCAAACTGAATGGTTAATGATCCTCGAAAGAATGTGTTTTTGCTATAATTACAGAAGACGGAGACTAGCAATTTAAAGCGTGATGGTTTTAATAAAAGACGTCAACGCGTCGTTAGCACATTCATCAGTGACGTATTGATTTAACATTATTTTCCTGCTCAATTTCAGCATTTCATAACTACGTCATTTGATTAGTGCTTATTCTTAATACCATTGTTATTGGCAGGGCCGTTTCTACCATTAGGCCAGAGTAGGCGACCGCCTAGGGCGGCAAAATGGCGTAAAAAAATAATTTTTAATCAAACAAAGAAAAAATTGAGCAAATAAGAAGGAAAAAGAATATCGAATTGTTTTCAGCGTACGGGACAATTACTTAGTAAGTCTTTACTTTGACGAATGTAAAAATGTTTGATGTGTTTCATTGTTTAATTTTGCACACAAGTTCTTTTATATCTAATACATTTAAGCCTTCTAGCTCTGATAATACAACGTTGTGTTTTGAAATATTACTCCTTTAATATCTCAGTTTTCAAAAATATAAAATGTTGAAATTAAACAATTATAACATGT
The DNA here is from genome assembly GCA_006491805.2 of Dysdera silvatica. Lineage (NCBI taxonomy): Eukaryota > Metazoa > Arthropoda > Arachnida > Araneae > Dysderidae > Dysdera > Dysdera silvatica. Next base: position 103,610,862 of record QLNU02014802.1, read on the forward strand.
AGCAATTGTTTTACTATTCACAATACCCTAATATTACAAAATAACTAATATAAGTTTAAAATATAAATATAATTAACGGGTATAATGATTAAAAGTATAATACGAGGGCGAATCAGAAAGTCTTTGCTCCTATTTTTTATTAGCCAAAATAAGGTACATACAGGTAATTACAAATATACGTACTATTCTACGTACCTTACACTATTTTTCCACATAGTCCCCACACCGATTCAGACATTTGTCCCATCGCAGCACTAAATTTGAGATGCCCCTGTGGTAGAATTCGTCCGGCTGACTGTGGAACCACCGTCGGACTGCTGTCTTCGCTTTATCGTTGCATGTGAATTGCTGTCCTGCCAGGAACTTCTTCAGCGGACCGAAAACGTGGAAATCACTAGGGGGCGAGGTCCGGACTGTATGCAATCAGAACCGCCGACAAGCTCCGGTCATTTCACTGGGAGAGTCTGGACCACCCACCATACAGTCCGGACCTCGCCCCTAGTGATTTCCACGTTTTCGGTCCGCTGAAGAAGTTCCTGGCAGGACAGCGATTCACGTGCAACGATGAAGCCAAGACAGCAGTCCGACGGTGGTTCCACAGTCAGCCGGACGAATTCTACCACAGGGGCATCTCAAATTTAGTGCTGCGATGGGACAAATGTCTGAACCGGTGTGGGGACTATGTGGAAAAATAGTGTAAGGTACGTAGAATAGTACTATATTTACAAGTACCTGTATGTACCTTATTTTGGCTAATAAAAAATAGGGGCAAAGACTTTCTGATTCGCCCTCGTTAAAGATTTACATTGTACTGCTGGATGTTGATGTTGGTAGAGAGGGGGATATAGGCGAAAGAGTGATGGTAGTAAAAGGGTTGGGGTGGCATTTTCCAATTTTCGCCTAGGGTGGCAAAAAGCCTAGAAACGGCTCGGGCTATTGGTGATACCATAAAAGTAGTACCTATCCCTTGTTATAAAAGCGAAACAACAAAGCAATTCAGAAATTATGGGTAGCCTCAAGTAAATCCAAAAATTTCACATAGTTCAATGTTGACAAAATGTGTTCCTTAATAGACAATTGGGGGTTGAGCTCCCTGAATACATAAAGCCCCCCACCTCTTTTATATATTAATTTCTTTTAAACAAGGATATTTTCCTAATGTGTCTATGTAATCAGGAACAAAAAAAAATCTATTGTAAAAAATAAACTTTATACAACATTTTTATGCTTTACTATCTTTTTAAAAATTGTATTCCTTTGTTATTACGTAGGGTTATCCTAGCTAGATTTGCGCAAATGGGTAGCCCATTCGTTGTTTATTCCCATGCCTTATTGTATCGGAAGGTTTTCGATTGTGTTTCAAAATTCGTATTCTCTTATGTGTGATACATGAGATGGTTTTTTCTACTTTGTGACGAATAAAATTAACATGCTCTTCCACACGTAATTGCAAAATGTCATTTTCTCTTATCAACGAAAGCACATTTCTTTAACGCAATCTCGCAGTTGCTGACACGGACACCAAGTGAATGCAAAACTAGTTGTGAACTGACCTGAATATCAAATACATGAAAAAGGGTGATGTGATATCTGAACAAACACGAGAATTCTTCAAGGAAATACCCATTATTTCAGTTAATGAGTATTTATGCGAATTACTTCAGTAATTCGTATAAACGAATCAATATGTTTCCATATTTCTGTTGAGGAAAATCAATTCTGTTTGATAAATGTTAATGGCATAAACAAGAAAATATTCGCATTTTCGCTAGTATGGAATTGAACGTAATTTATTTAACAATTAACGTTGTATTTCTTTTAAATATTTGGATATATGGCATGTGGACTCCATTTGCATCCTCACAAAACTCCATTGTAATGCACATGTCATAGCACTCGGGCAGGCTTTTTATTATATTATTAAACAAGAATGGAGAATTCTTTATTCTAGTGTGGAACAAATAATTCTTTAGTAACAAGAAAATTCACATTCTTACCATTATTATAATCATATTCAACTTGAAAAACCGATCAGTATTATCAACGTTAATTAATGTTTTAGCGGGTTTCAATATATATTGAATCCTCTTTTTTTTTTTCCTGTCTGTCTGTATGCGTGCAATAAAATGGATAATGTAAAAGTTTATCGTAAACACAATAATGATGGTTATTGTTAACGTGGAAAATCTACCGAGTTACTTGAGAATTAGAGAGTTGCGAATTAGAGAGTGGAGGATTATCGAGTTGCGAATTAGAGAGTTGCGAATTAGTGTTAATTGAAACTCGCTAAATTTAAATAATAATAATAATAAATTTTTATTCAACCCGATATACAATATTTCGTGATACATAGCTTGAGCAGTATAAAAATTATAGAAATGTAAGAGAAGATCTATATTAAATTATTTTAAGTTTTGAGGTTAGAAATGGAAGAGAATATAAAGCCGAAGCTTGTTACGAGATTCTCTTCCAGAATGCGGTGATGTTGACAAGAGAGAGGGTAAATTTTCATATTTCTGAATTATGCTTATTTTAAAGAGTTCAGTTGTTGTATATCTTTAGCAGAGGGACGTGGAAAACCATTGTAATAACTTAAGAACAGACTGAGCGTCGTTTTTACGAATTAATGAGCAAGAAGTATTATTATTTTTTGGGATTTTTCATGGGCCTCATTTGAGAAAATTGCGGCACACGTCTGGATAAAGCTTACGAAATTATGTTTATCAAGATTCAAGACAGAAGTGTATCTGAGAGTCAACATATCTTATCTGAAATTTTGATTCAAAAAATGTTAGTACAACAAATATTAATTAATAAGTTAGTTGTACTATTAAGAGTTACATATATGAAATTATACTATTGTATAAGAGATTATAGTTTAAAAACTGCATAAATCTTGGGTCCAAAATACAGAATAGCTTAAGGAGGAAAAAGAGAGTTTCTATCCAGCAGGTGTCACAATTTTTCTTTAGGGAAAAAACGCAAATCTCCTTGATATTTTATGGCGCACATTTCCGAATATGGACCTTAAGAGCTTTTCTGTCAGTTGCTTGTTATTAATCAGTATTAATCTACCGTTTTATATAGATCCCTTCATGTTCCATCCTCTTTCCACACATATCTCTCCAAAGATATTCCTCTCTACATATTTTACGTGTAGTAGAACCCCGATAGTTCGAAATAAAGGAGAGAACCCGGTTTCGTGTAATCCGTAAAATTCAATTTTCGGTGCAAAATTTCGAAGGAGCGTTTATCCAGGAAAACATTTAGTTATATATTACTAAACTATAACAGTGAAATCGATCTGTAACAATATTTCCTTCCGGTCCATGCAGATACAGAGTGTATGAAGTTCAACTGTTTCGTTAACGATGAACTTTCTTTAGCAATGTCTTTTCCTTCGTATTTTGCTACGCTGTGCGGCGTCATGAAGCAGCGGCGTATAAATTCAGGAATTATAGGGGACCAAGCAGCTTCAAAAATGGTCAAAAGATATGACGTTAAGGGAAACATTGCACTTTCTCATTAAATGGGCTGCTTCAGCCTCCCCCTTTCCTACTCCGCTGCCATGAAGGTGGCGCGTTCATCTACCGTTTAGAAGACCAGGACTTGGAACCCGCCAGAGAAAACAGGGTTTTCTACTTCTTGTACCCATACATTGCCAGAAATTTAATTCCCTAGATGCAGTTCCCTCGGAAACAGGGCCTGATTACCGGCTAGGCCCGGAAGGCCCGGGCCTGGGGCCCCCAGTTAGAAGGGGCCCCAAATTATGGATTTTTTTAAGCTGACTTTTGGTTTATCACTTTTGATCAGTATCTAGAAAAGTTTTAGGTAAAAGTTTATTTTTTGGGCTATTTTGGATAGTTTACTAAAAATCTGAGGTGTTTTAGAATGAGTATATGTGAGTACTTATTTTTTAATATGCTTCCAGAACCGCATTCTAAATCTGTCACCACTAGTAAGGGGGCCCCAACTAATACTGTGACCATAGCTTCCATATATCTCAATCGAACCCTGCCCGGAGGAGCTATACATCCTCCTTGCGCCACATAACCATGCTTGTCCTTGCCCCACAGAATTATTATTTTTAGCATTTTTTGTTCTCTTCCTTCCATATTTTCTTGGTCTTCTTGCTTTTTTGCATCTCGACTGGCTTCAACAAGTAATTTTACTCACTACTGTGGAACACGAACGAAAATATTTAAATTACGAAATTATTATAAATTTGAACTTGATGATATTCTCACATCTTTAGATTCAAATTCTTTTATTGAACTAAGGCATCGATCCACTCTTTGTTATTTACATGGAATTGGCAAATCTGATTCTCATCCTCCACTTTCAAGATCGATAACTCTTTCTGGCTAGTTTCCATTCGTTTATATTTGTTTGTGATCTGCGAATAAAAAATAAATTCGATTAATATGAAAGTAATTTAGATTTGATGGATAATGACATAAATCTGTCATGATTCAAAACGCATTAGTCATTTCATGAATGACTGGGGATGTCCAGTGTAAGTGAAGATAGGATTTACAGAAATAGTAGAAATAAATTTTCTTTTATATTTTCTTCGTTTCCTAAAAGGGAAAATAACGTCGTTATTATGACTCTGTTAAATTTAGAAGCTACTTAATTTTATTTCCGCTTAAAACAATTTTAGTGACACACTTTAAAATAGATGCAAATTTTGTAAAATGCCAATTTGTATGGGGGAGGAGAAAGAGAGGGAAAAAAATATACTGTTAGCTAAAAGTGATGATGAATTTTCCCTTTAACACAATTATTTCACATTACGAATCTATATTCAATAAGCATTCAATCAATACAGAATAAATTGATTAATTTGCATTCATATTGATTTCTTTGTATTTTTCTACTTTTATAACTTTTATTATATTTCCATTATCTATGTAGAATTAGTAGTTTATTTTAAAGTATATAAGCCACTGTATAAATCATATTTTAAATTGCGCTGCAATTTTATATTTTTGCTTGATTATATTTTCTCTCCTCATTAATTCAAAATACGATGATTAATCATGTAATTTCTTCTTTGGGAAGGCTAATCCGTTGCTAGCTTGGCTCTACTCTCATTGCATTTTCTGGCAACCAGCTCTGTTGCTTTAATCTTTTCTAACACACTCACGGAATATCTTCTGAAATGTTGATGAGAGGGATGTATCAGTTCAAAAATTATGAGGGCTCAAATTATTTTAAAAAGATCATGTGATCTGGTGTTTAAGAGGAAATATTCCTTTATATCAAAAGTGGGGATTTGAGTCCCTTTAGTGTCCCTTCATCTACACTACTATTCGAAGATCAGATTTGTGACGCAACAATAAAAAAAACGGACACAAATATTATACATAAATTTTAAAAAATTAAATTTAAATCAAACATTTCATTAGTCAATTAAACAATATCAATCAACGTTTATTGGCGTAGTGATACCAGCGCCGATGTTATGGCGTGATTAGATGGTGAAACGTTCGAAAGAAAATAAATATTTCTGCGTTCGGTGGGACCTGAACCCACGACCTTCCACTTGCCGGGCGGAGGCTCTACCATCTGAGCTACGAACGACAATATCCAATCCCTTACGAACGTATATAAAGACTTTACTGATGCCGGTTATTTCGCAGAATGGTGTAGTACATGGACTACTATTTAAACCAAATTAAGAAGAGACGTATTAAATTGATCGAAATGCCCGTTGCAGCATATGTATTTATATAAATCGAACACTACGCAGATTAAATCAAACAACAATATAAATCAACGTTTATTGGCGTAGTGATACCAGCTAACGTATAATATATCGCTAAGCTATAAACGTTGATTTATATTGTTGTTTAATTTAATCTGCGTAGTGTTCGATTTATATAAATACATTTGCTGCAACGGGCTTTTCGATCAATTTAATACCAGTCTCTTTGCAGTTTGGTTTAAATAGTAGTCTATGTACTACACCATTCTGCGAAATAACCGGCTTCAGTAAA
>QLNU02014802.1:103616963-103630543 GCA_006491805.2 Dysdera silvatica
ACTGCTATAGTTTAAGCGTTTAGAGAAACGAGATCTGATCTTAAAGACGAGCGTTACTGGACTAATTTTCTTGGAGAATTTAAAACAGCTTCGTACACTCTACTGTTGCCAACTATCATAAATAAAATGATGCAAATAAACTTTAAAACAAAAATTGAGTGTCATAAATGCAGTAGTTAAAAGTAAGAAAGCATAAAAGCAGCGACGGAGGCAGTGGAGGGTGTGGCAGAAAATGGCTTGGAGTCTTTACATCTTTACATCTTTCTATGAACGCTAACAAAAGTGTACTCATTCTGTCTTAAATGAAATAAGTTCGGTAACTTTCTAAACCTAGTAATATCTCCACAAGGGTCTTCTGAAGCTCGGAGTTCCATTTGTAAATTTGTTTGTTATCCTAAACTATTAATAGTGCAATTGATGAAAACCGTTTCATGAAGTTTAAGGAAAATAAGGCCCCAAGAATTAAGTTTTTTCTTGATGGTTTCCGACATTGAGGAGCACTTAGGTTCTGTTGAAGCTGGCGTATTTCCTTCAAGAGATGTAACTGGCCTTATGACATAGGTTAGGTGATAATTGACTTGTTGCGTAATCTTGCAGTTGAGCAAATCCTTGCTTTCCATTCATCGGATGAATTGACAAACTGTACAAATCTAATTACTGTAGCTGAAATATAAGCATTAATAAAATGTACAAAATTAATTATTTTGCAAAATGTATCCAAAATAAAAAAAATGGCCTAAACTTAGCAAATACGTTAAACACCATGACAAATAATTATAATTATTGTGGAGAACTTTTTTATCTCATTTTATATATGCAAATAGTAAATCCACAATGAACTGGAATAATCAAAAAAATTGATATATGTACCTAGTAGCGTAGCAAAGGGAGGCGCCACAATTCGGAGGGCGGCAATTAGCCTTTAAAAAACAAAATTTGTTTTGTTACCCCAATGGGGGGCGGTAATATATCTAGCTACGCCATTGTATGTACCAAAAACTATGAATTGACACCTAAAATTAAAAAAATAAACAGTGCGTGAGGTCAACAAAAAAAGGGCATAACTTTAAAGTTAACCTTAATTAAACTTTAACCTTAAAGAGACTATACGAAATTTGCTTATAAGTACGCCACACACATAATAATCCGGCAAACGTGTATGCAAATATTCATATAATTCTATCCTGCACTGTTTTTAATTAACGTGTCTGTCTCGCGTAAACATCAGTTACGAAAAATATGGCTTTTAATTGCATTTAAAATTTTCATCTTAAAATTAAATAATATATATTTTGTCTCACAGCAACTGCCATATCTAAACGACATGTTAAATGATGAAAAGCAATAATCTACGACAGCTGAATACTCAGTTATAGAAAAAAAAAGAAAGCAATACAAATAAAACTTCAATTTTTGGCTTAAATTAGTAATTTGACGAAATTGATTACCATAACTGTGAGAAAATTACAAAAAAAAAAAAGAAATGGATCCCAGAAATCACACCATCACAAGACGAGTAAATTTGTGTTCAAAAGCAAAAGACATTTCTGAGCAATCCGTTCGGAGTAACTTGACATCGAGGAAATGTTTTCTTGGGAAATCCTAAACGCAGTTTCGTCAAGGGAAATCAAGTAAAGGAAGCGTTGTATGGTCGTACGCAAATCGTTCGTTTTGGTTTTGTCTTATTTAGAAATTGACGAAATGTTCCGTTTGAATTACTCGATTGGAATTATAAACTCGGCTCCCTCAATCGATGTAATGGACATAATATCTCACAGTATAAGCTCTTGAAAACTTAAATCCTCTTGCGTTGAATGCTTTCGCAACAGCAAAGTCAAAATAAAATAACCTCTCAAGTAACGAACACGACGAAATTTACAATTCCCATTTCGTTCAGAAAAGAAGATTAAGTATAACTATAAAAATAATTTACAGTAAGTAACATGAAGTGTAATTTTTAAAATTTTGAGGTTCATTACTTTAAATTTCTACAACTTTTAGGGAACTCCAATTACCGAATTTTCGAAAATTCGGAAAATTTAATATGGCTACAGAAATGTGAACGTCAAATCGAAATTCTCCAATATTTCTCAACGTTAGTGTTAACTTCCTCGATTATTTAATATTTTAAGAAAACATATATTTTATGTTTTGGTGTTTAATAAAGTTTGGAACGAAGACCCTGTGCTTCGAGGCTGCCAGTTGGACATCCACATCTTTATAGAAGTCTCCCTTCAATGCTGTTCTAAGATTTGAAAGAAAGAAATAATAAATTTAGTAATTGAAACCTGATCGACGACTGCACAACACGACCATCCAAAAATGATGTCGTAAAATAAATCCTTGTATGGATTCATTTTACGACGGAACTAATATTTTTCGGCATTCCAGCAAAGGTGCATTCATCGGCGTTCTTCACAAGAAATTCGCGAAAAGTAGTGAATGCGGAGAACACGTGACCGCCAGGTTTTTTCATTCTTATTAAAATTTCATAATTACTGTTGTTTTCATAATTACTGCAAATACTCTAAGATGTTTTCATAATTACTGCAAATACTCTAAGATGTTTTAAAATTATTTAAAAAATTTCCCTAGAAAGACTTGAGATATTTACAGCATTAGCGCACACAGGAGTTCATAAAGGATGGGTTACAGACATAGTGGCGGTTACAGAGCTGCAACTCCATAGTTTCACAGGTATAGCTACAAAATTGTGTTGCAATGCTGGAGTTATGACCTCCATAATCTCCTCCTACATACACCAGTAAATTCACAGCATAATGCAATACCCCCACCCTCGTTTTCCTTCTAATTTGCTGACGATAGTAAAGGGTGGGAGAATATGAATAGCTAAAAACACAAACTTAATTAACGGACCAAAATTATACTGAAAATTGAAAAAATTATCTAGTACCTAAACTCAAATATGACTTCTTTTGCTAATTTAAATGCAGGTTGACAGAAGAAAAGCGCCCCAAAAATAAAAATAAGTTACAAAACAAGCAAGTGAAAGAAAATCGCCTAAGGTCGATATTTAAATTTAGCGGGTTTCAATTAACATTAATTCGCAACTCTCTAATCCGCAACTCTCTAATCCGCAACTCTCTAATTCGCAACTCTATAACCCTCGACCCTCTAATCCGCGACTCTCTAACCCAGGACAGTCTAACCCACGACTATCTAATCCGCAACTATCTAATCCGCAACTCTCCAATCCGTAACTCTCTAATTCGCAATTCTCTAACCCGCGACCCTCTAATCTGCGACTCCCTAACCCAGGACTGTCTAACCCGCAACTATCTAATCCGCAGCTCTCTAATTCTCAAGTAACTCGGTAGGTTTGTAACGTTAACAATAGCCATCATTATTGCATTTACGGAAGACCTTTGCCTTGTCCTTTTCATTGCGTATAGACAGGCAGACAGGAAAGCCAAAAGCAATAGCGGGTTCAATATCTATTGAAACCCGCTAAAAACAAGTTATTAAAAATGTTTTATTCCAATTATAGCTAATAGACATTCTAAATTTAATAATTCACATATTAGATGTGTCTGCCATTACGCGCAATTGCATGACGCAAGCGCATATCAAAATTTTAAATTACATGCTCAAGCATTTGCGCATCAATTACTTCAATTTTTATTGGAATTGCAATCTTTAACTCAGAAATTGCTTTGGGGTCATTGGAATATACTTTATTTTTTAGATTTCCCCGCGAAAACGAATCGCACGAATTAAAGTCTGCTGTTGTTTTCCTAAAACGATTTTACAATGAAAATAGTCTCTCACGGATAGAATATCTTGACATTTTCGCCAAATCTGCAAAGACATAAACACAACACGTTAGCAGGCGTGAAAAAATTTTGGTTATTCCTATTGTTTAACAGCAAAATTTGAACAAGTTATATATAGTAGTTTTTGATATCTTGCAATTTCTTATCAGAGCACTTATTTATTGTCGCTCTATGCGTACTTCAACCCAAGCTTCATCCTGCCCAATATCACAGTTTCTCAGATAAGGCCATAAATCAACATAAAAAAATTTCGTAACAAAATTATTGTTCTCTTCGTCATCAAATATACAAAACAACGTAAATTCGGGACAGCCGAGATGTAAAATATGAATTATGTGGTACGTAACTCATCTGGAGAAGCTCTCTCTCTCTCTCTCTCTCTCTCTCTCTCTTTCTCTCTCTCTCCCTTTCTGTATAGATATGTTTGATTTGAAAACGCGCGAGGATTTGTGAAATATTTAACTAACTGATGATGTTCTGACGATATTCTGTTGAAATTGAAGATATTTTAATAAATTTCGTTTAAAGGCTGAGAACATTTATTTTGCAAAATATATAGTATTTACACTATACAACATCAATTATACTTTAAGATATTATTACCCTTCACAGGGATAACACAATTGCCAAATAATGGTCAACACAGAAAAGCCTCCGGGGCGAGATTTTTGTGAGTTTTTCGTGGGGGAATTTATTATACAATAATTTTTGCCACCCACGTTTATGTAGCTCAAACTAGAGCTTTTTTTATATTTGGAGAAAAAGAGGCGCCGTCCTCATCCTGGACTCGAACCAGGGTCCCCGCGTTTAGCAAGCGGTGTCTTGACCTACTAGACAAATCAGGACAAGAACAAACGCATTTTTCTCCGTATATTAGGATGTAAGATATTATTTTTTTTCTCCAACTATAAAAAAGCTCTAGTTTGAGCTGTAATTAAAACGTGGGTGGCAAAAATTATAGTATAATAAATTCCCCCACGAAAACTCACAAAAATCTCGCCCCGGAGGCTTTCTTGTGTTGACCATATTTGGCAATTGTGTTATCCCTGCGGAGGGTAATAATATCTTACATCATATATGGAGAAAAATGCGTTTGTTCTTGTTCTCATTCGTCCAGTAGATCAAGACACCGCGGGCTCAACGCGGGGACCCTGGTTCGAATCTGGGATTAGGACGGCGCCTCTTTTTCCCCTAAACAGAAAATAGCTCTAGTTTGAGCTACTTAAACGTGGGTGGCAAAAATTATTGTGTACTCAATTGCACTACATCAGATTATACTACATTTAGGTTATACCACTTTCAAACTCAGTTACATAGACAATTCGGTTATCATGTCAAACTTCTGAAGTCCCCTAGCAAACCATATTGGGATAAGGTTGTTTTGCTCCTGTAATGGCGTCATAAAATTTCCTCAAAATCTCTATATATATATATATATCGTCAAAATATACATCATCATATATTCTAATGACATTGTTTTATACTTCTTTCACACGAATTGTGTTTTTTTTCTGTTTTGCAGCTATTCTTTCTTTATTTCTTTATTTTTTCTTGGTACGTTCTTGAAAATGTTTTTACCCGCTCATCGCATTTATGCATTAATAATGGATGACCTTTTGACCTTCAACTTTTTTAGTCGAACACTTTGAATGATCCTGCAACATCTTCCCTGCTTATCTCCCACCCTAATCACGCTCACCCTACCTCTTTTGAATTGAAACGAAATGAACTTGTCCATTCCTTTTGAAGAAAAAAAGCATAACGTTAGCAATGTCCATTTTATTCTAGCTTTGTGCATGCAATATTATTCTACAATTGTTCCCAACTTTTAAAATGAACACAAAATAAAAACTTTTTCGTCGGAAGACAAAGTTGTTATGATAAATAGTAAATAATATTTCAGTTTTACATTTTCATATTTAAACGTTTGTATTAAAATAAAATTTATATTCACTAATATGCCATTTACGAAAATTAATGATATATATCAACATTGAAAAATTACATATCGGTTATAGCGTCAAAATTTCCCCAATCCTTTCAATGACGTTATAAACGGGTTCGACGATATTTAAGCCTAACTCACAAAAAATTCAGTTGTGCTTTATTTACTAAATTCATAAACACCTTATTTTATATTTTAGTTTTAAACATTTTAGTTTTTAAATATATTTATTATTTCAATTACAAAAACATTTCTTTTCCTCTTAAGTTTGAAATTTGGTATCATTCTACTTTAAAAACCGCAGCTTTAGAGTCACATTTGCGTTTAAATATTTTGCGAAAAACCTAGAGATATGGAAATCTTTACCATCGCATCAAATCTGAATTTATGATTATATATCAAACTTGAACTTTCGAGGAACAAAAAACAGGCAATACAAATATTTAAAATACATTTATAAAACTTCAAAACACGATTCTGAAAATTTTCGAATAACGTTTAAAATACAAAACAGATGCTCGAAATGATCCCCAATCTATGAACAATTTCAAAAGTTTTTAAAAGAAATGGAAAGCTATGATACTCTGAGACAATTTTTAAATATTAGAATAATTTTGAAAGGAGAGGACATTCCTGGAACACTGAAACAGTATGTCGGACCTTCGTTAAAGAAACATAAAATTATAACCATTAGTTTTACTATCAATTAGATTAATTATATAAAATACTATTATACTATTATAATTAATTTTATTTAATATATACTATTAATTATATAAAATTATACAAAATATTAGACTTTCAATTTCTAATCCTAAACATAACCATAAATGATTATTCAAGCTAAAAATTCACAATTTATGTAATTTAGTAAAATGGATAATATCCCGATAGACAAGTATTTTAATTTATTTTAAACTTTGATAATTTATCGAAAGTAAATAATTCAACCTGTTAAGACTGATGGTAACGGTATTACTTGATGAATCATCGCCAGAGAAAAAAAATTCAGTTCGTCTGGTGGGATACAGCCCTAAAGCCCTTTGATTACCGGTCAAATGCTCGACTCATTGAACTGCGGACAGCTATCAAACTCCCCTCTGCGAGCGAATAGAAAGCTTAGCATTCGCTGGCAGAAAAGAATTTTTTAGCTGTCCGTTGCTCAATTTGTAGAGCATTTGTCCAGCAATCAAAATATTGTGGGGTAGTACCCCACCGGAAGAACGAAGTCATTCTTTTCTCTGCGTATAAAACGTATATCAACGTATATCAGCGTATAAAGCTCAAACCGGAGCTAAATACCACCCTCGTGAGCTATGAAGGAGAAAAAGAGGTATCGTTCCCGACCTGAACTGACATTTTTGTATAGATCAAAGCGCCAGTCCAACTGGACCATCAGGAAATAGGAAACTACACTTTTATCTTGGCATATATGGTTTGTTTTTTTCCTAGACATTTTCACCCTTCTCTGCAATAACACAATTACTGCAAATAACACACAAAGCCCCGAGGAAGTGCCCAGATAGTTCGTGGGAGAAATTAATTGATAAGATGTCCAGACGACCATGTGTAAAGCTCCAACTAGAATTAAGTAAAGCTCAGTGAAACTTTAGTGGAATCTATCATCCATAAGCAAGATAAGAACGTAAGGAAATTTTTCCAAATTGTTTGAATAAAACAAAACATTTTGCATTTTTCTTTCTAATTCTTATTATACAACATACATTACAGTTGTCTTACATTCTGTCAGTGAAAAATATTATAAATGGAATAAAAATGGGCTAGCATTTGGGAAGAAAAATAACTGCTTGAACACTTCCTTTCTGCGATGATCTTCATCGGTGTGGAGGAAAGTTCACGTCAATGTGGGTTTCAAGATGCCTCTTTAAAGAGTGGCAAGCTGATATCAGTGTCCTCTGGGAATTCTTAAGAGAAAAGAAGAGGCTCAGTCTTGCCTCATGTGTCATCTTCGGTTCTCAATCATCGTTACCGCAAGTGGCAGGCCAGGAAAAACATATGCATATCAAAGATGTGGTAGAACTAACCAACTGGGGGAATCACTCGTTCTGGATTCAGATTTGAAAATTGCGTTTGGAGATACTTATCATGGAGAACAGGGTATTTTTGCAAGTCTAATGAGAAGATTTGCAAGCCTTATATAAAGAATTTTTGAATACCTAGTAAAAGAATGGATTTCGTTACCTTTCTAAATTTTATGATACATTTCGCATTTGGGAATTTAGGTTTTTAGTCACTCTAAGTCAGCGGGATCCAAAATTTACTCCGTTGAGCATTTGATGCTCCGCAAAGCGTCTCCAAATGCTCCGCAAGAAAGTGCTCCTCAAAAATAATCGAAAGACAAAATATGTGTGACAAGGTCTGAATATTAAAAATTAAATTTAAATCACAAATTTTAGCTATTTAAAAATTGAAAATTAATTCTTGTTTTGGTGTGCGATAAAATACCAACTAACAACTTGGAGAATATAATATTTAAAAACAAATTACACACAAACGCAGTTTAATTTGAGCAGGAGAGACATTTTACAATTGTTTCGGTGGAAAATCAAGCGTCCACCATCGTCAGAAAATTCGTCCAAACTGATTTGTTGCCACTAAATCAAAAACGAAAAAGTGAAAAAGGCGAAACAGATAACATAACAAAAAGCCTGATTTGTGTCGCCATCTATTGTGCAGAATGCTAAGTAAAAGGAAAAGGAACAATTATTGTTGGAAGAAGAAATTATGTTGATTGAAAGAGAGGTTTGTAATAAGAGGGGGGAAAAATTGTTCTCGGATGGATTCGTTGACTATTGTACAGGAATTACTGAAGATATGAAAGGCCTCGAAAAAATTGAGATCTGAGGGTGAACGGACTTTTTCAATTATTTTTGCATCGGCAAAACAGAAACGATGGCCATGTTTCCATGAGTGTTTTGCAATGGCCGATTTTTCAAAATCTTGTTTGTGAACGTACGATTGGTGCTCTTTGAGTCTGAAACGCAGGGCTCTACGTGTTTGGCCAACGTAGGACAATCCGCATTCACAGTCTATTTTATAAATGCCAAAATTATTGTGGTCAGGAATCTGGTCTTTTAGTTGGGTAACACCAAGTTTGTTACCTGGCTTGAAAATAACGCGGAAATTAAATTTGCGGAGGATGGAGGAGATTCTAGATGAAAGATTTGGCACAAACGGAATGCAGATTGTTTCTTTGGTGGGAGCCGTTTCTTGGCACAAAGTGGATGTGAACTTGGGAACTCTGGATAGTTTCTTTACTGCAAGGTTGATCACTGACGGATGATATCCCCGGTTTGAGGCGATGTTGCGCAAATGTGTAAGCTCTTTGGAGAGCGCTTGTTCAGAAGAAAACAATTTCAGAGCACGGGAGGTAAGCCAATAGAAAGTGCACATCTTTTGGGATTGTGGGTGTGCGGATTTGGCATGTGGTGGTAGGCAAATAGCACCCGGTTTGTGATGGATGCTGGTGTGGTAATTTGTTTTAAATATTATTTTGCTGGTGTATCATACTATTTTTTCTCATCAATCCAATTATATTGTTGAGATTCCATTACCATAGGGGCGTCGGAGACGGAATGTCTGTCGATTATTCGATCGTCAATCGATATATTGCATATATGAACGAATGAGATACATCAAAACGTTAATTATTAATTATTGACAATAGAGTGTATCGTTAATAATTGTGTAGTCGAGCCTGGCCCAACCCTAGCGGCGCTATGGCACACCTTTTGGAGACCTAGCGGCACTAGGGCAAAATTTTAGGAAATCATACATTTTAAAAACAAAATTCTGTTCAAGTTGTAAATAAAAAATATGTGGATTCTACAATTTTATTAAGAAAATTGCTTTAGAGCAATGACCCTAAAATTTTGAATAAATCAACTAAGAATCGTGGGAATTAAAATGAAATTACAGCTTGGAACACGTATCATAAACTGTGTTCCGAAAATAGAAAAAGCCACAATGTGTTGTTTGACGCAATGAAAGCGACAAGGGGGAAAAGGCGACCTTTTGACTTTTTTTTTTATTAGCTCATTTCGGAAGGCTTGGGCACATGCATTTGTACCACATTATTATTATTTTATGCTTATATGCCCCGAAGCTATATGCTGTAGGCAGTGTCGGATCCAGAGGGGCATTTGGGGGTCTTGCAATGCCGGCTCAACAACCCATACATAAAGAAAATTTCTGACCCTGTCAGATTAATGGGCTGTTGACTGGTTAGGGGTTCCCTGATTCCCCCCACTCCGTGGATACACCCCTGATTTAGAAGAGCGCTAGGCTACTTATTTATTTAGGACTGCACCACTGTACACCACAAAGTATAAAACGGATTTAGAGCAACGTTGAAGAGGTTAAAAATTTTAGTTTTCGTAATATCTGGTGATGACCATAAATTTGAATGGCTAAAAGCATGTTTATGTATTATTAAAATTTGTAACCACTTCAACGTTGCTCTCAATCTGTTTGAAATTTTCATTGTTTCAAAAAGTCTCAAATTAGAAATGTGCGATAAATGAAAAAATGTAAAAGGTTCTTCAGGGTAAATTTGAATAATAACACCTTCACTAAAAAAATGATCGTTCCATTAAATCCTTATTATTCCGAGAATGAACAAATATTTAATGATTCCAATTACCCTCCTGTGAATAAATGAATCGAAATAATAATTACAATTTCTATTCCATGAATGGGTGATTGGAATTACAATTGGTTCCAATTACAATTCCGTGAATGGTTAAATTAGAACATTAAATCCTTATTATTCCGAGAATGAACAAATATTTAATGATTCCAATTACCCTCCTGTGAATAAATGAATCGAAATAATAATTACAATTTCTATTCCATGAATGGGTGATTGGAATTACAATTGGTTCCAATTACAATTCCGTGAATGGTTAAATTAGAACATTAAATCCAATTATTATTCAGTGAATAGATGAATGTGAATATTGATTCCAATTACTAATCCGTGAATGAAGAATGGGAATATCGATTTCAACTACTACTATTCCATAAATTTGTGAATGAGCATATTATTTCCAATTACTCTTCCGTGAGGGAATGAATTAAACATTAATTTCAATTACTGTTCCATGATCGGCTGAATGTGATTAAACATTAATTTCAGTTACTGTTCCATGATCGGCTGAATGCGATTATTAATTCCAATTACTATTCTGTAAATATGTGAATATGAATATTGATTCCAATTAGTACAATCCGTCAATGGGTGTATAGAAATATTAATTCCAATGACTATTCCGTGAATGGATGAATTTAATATTGATTCCAATTACTAGTCCATGAATGGGTGTGAATGGGGGGGAAGGGCATATTAATTATAATTACTATTCCGTGAATGCGTGAATGTATCAAAATAATACGAATGCTTCGACAAAAAGAAGTATACTATCTTTTAAAAAATGGGAACTAAAAAATGCACATTTATCATTTTTAATGACTTTTCTATATAAAATTAGTCATTGTCAAGTAGTTGAATTTATTTGAAAATTCCAATGTTTTTAATCATGAAATTTACGAATTTGAAACGTAGCTTACCTTTGTATCCATGTCTAACAGCAACACACAGACTTGTGATCCCAACTTTTACCCTCGCATCTTATATATAATTTCCGAGTCACAAAATATTCTTTTGTGGCGTGTCAAGAATGCGCTATGCACGGGCGTTTTCTAAAGTGGATAGTTGAATTTACATCGTGCAAGGACAGCAACTGTCATGCTGCACCGATTTTCTAAAGAGGTGTGGATTGTGAAAGACGCCGTTATGCATATATATATATATGTCTTGCCTTCCACTTCGCTGAATTTTCTAAAGAATTTGAACGCTATGATAATCTTGTCTAGCCAGCATATTTCTTGAAATTCCGGCAAGCAAAGTCAAGCACATATCCGGGTTATTATGGTTCAGGTGACAGATAACGTAATAATGTCTTTTAAAGACCATCATAAAAGGTATGGAAACGAAGAGTTATATCTTTATTTTTCTTGCAATTTTTTTTTTTATGATTTCTCTCTGTATGTTTGCGATCACATCTCGAAAATAATAGATAAACGATCAAAGGCATACAATTTAGTGTTAATATTATAGTAAGATTCCTAAATGTAATTTACTTTTGCACTTACTCTATGCATTCTAATATTGTATTATATCTTGCTCTTTTTCCTTCAAAAACTAATACGGTGTTTCTTAAATTGGGTTCCGGGGAACTCCAAGATTCCGCAAGAAAATTGCAAAACGTCATACAAATTTTGAAGAACCTGTAAATTCTGCAATTATACCCCACAACCTCCCACTACTTAAAACGGGGTTGATATGTAAATATAAAACTTGCTTTGACCTGTATGTTTTGATTTAATCAAAATTCAAAGACACTGTGACAGCAATGTGCAAAGTTATTTACCCTATTAATATTCATTTCATTTTTTTATTCATTTGATCAATAATAATATTATTATAACATTTCATTAGCTCATGTCATTTTATTACAAATTTTCTTGTCCGTTCATCTTTATTTTATAAGTGTAACTAATCTTTTTTTTACTGATTCACACACACACAGACACACACACACATTACTTAATTTTATGTTTATGTCCGAGCGATGATAAATAGTATCCCATTAATTTTTCCTTAAGAAGTATTCATAGAAGGGTTCCCTGGCTCTAGGCATGTGATAAGAAACGGGTTCGATTGGATGAAAATTTTGGGAATCATTACTGTAACATAAATGACATTGTGACACATTATGTATAACCAAAGTTATATAATTGTGAATACATCACCAACAGTAAAGAAAATTTTATAGAGAAGTTCCGTGGCTATAGGCATATAGTAAGAAACGGGTTCCATAAGATAAAAATTTTGGAAAACATTACTCTAACATAAATGATCTTGTGAGTAGTTATGTATAACCAAAGTTATATAATTGTGAATACATCACCAACAGTAAAGAAAATTTTATAGAGAAGTTCCGTGGCTATAGGCATATAGTAAGAAACGGGTTATATAAGATAAAAATTTTGGAAAACATTACTCTAACATAAATGATATTGTGAGTAGTTATGTATATCCAAAATTATATAATTGTGAGTACATCATCAACAGTGAAAAAATATTTATAGAGGGGTTCCTTAGTTATAGGCATGTGGTAACAAACGGGTTCCATAAGATAAAAATTTTGGAAAACATTACTCTAACATAAATGATATTGTGAATAATTACGTACATCCAAAGTTATATAATTGTGAATGCATCACCAACAGTGAAAAAATATTTCTAGAGGGATTTCATGGCTATAAGCGTGTGACAAGCAACAGGTTCCGTAGGATAAAAACTTCTGGAACCATTATTCTAACATAAATGTTATTGTGAGTAATTGTGTATAACCAAAGTTATATAATTGTCATCACAATTATATGATTGTGAGTACATCACAATTATATGATTGTGAGTACATCACAATTATGTGATTGTGAGTGCATCACCAAAAATGAAAAAATATTTATAGAGGGGTTCCGTGTTTATAGGCATGTGTTAAGAAACAAGTTCCTTAGGATCAAAAGTTTGGGAACCATTACTCTAACACAAATGATATTGTGAATAATTATATATAACCAATGTTACATGACTGTGAGTACATCAGCACCATTAAATTTTTTAAATAGGAGGTTTCGTTAAATATACTGTATCAACATGGGTGCCCATACGAGTATTTCTAGGGGGAGCCGGAAAAACATCATTACCGCCTTGTCAAAACTGTCGAAAATTTTAGTAAATATACAATATACCA
>QLNU02014802.1:103638311-103656174 GCA_006491805.2 Dysdera silvatica
TTTTTCTTCTCCATTGGGATCGACTTAGTATCTGCCACGATGCATTTCGTACATGGTGCCGAAAACCCAGGAAATCCGTCACATAGATGTTTCAGATATGTTTTTTCTAACTTCTATGTTCGACAATCTATCGACTGAACTATAACAACTGTCATTTTCTCCCTCCATCATGGACCCTCTAAGAAAAAGGCATTCAACTATTAAGAGTAAGTAAATTAGATTATCTAACATTATCTTTAAGGTCTATCGATATGGCGAAGACGATTCCTCGATATTAGATACTTAAAAAGAAGAAGTATACGATTTGTGGGTGAACTTAAACAATATTCATGACCAAATCATTGATATCTCTGAGGAAGCTGATATATTGGCTCATGAAATTGAATTCGACAAAATTGCAAGTAAAATAGATAATTTAAAAATTAATGTTTCTCGCATTCAAAATGAATCTATTGTTTGTTTGTTTGTTTTTTGGTTTTACGGCTCAAAGACTACAGTGGTCATGCTGCGCCGGGACCTACTGTTTTCCGAGGAATCCGAACCTCTTAAGGCCTAGGGAACCAAACCCCGGACTACAGTGAGCAGTGCGATCTTTATGAGATCTCTGAGTAAGCGTTCTTTTTGCACTGCTGGGAGTCGAACCCGGATTAGCGGCGCACTAGGAGAACGCGTTACCACACTGCGCCACCGCAGGGCCAAAAATGAATCTAATCCATAGAATTTGGAACTACTTCAACCTAATGCAAAAGAACTCCAAACGTCCTCAATAAAATTACCCACTTTAGAACTTCCTACTTTTTCCGGAAATTATTTGGATTAGATTTCTTTTAGAGATTTATTTCTAGCCAGTGTTCACAATAATTAAACATTACGTAATGGTCAGAAACTCTAATACTTAAAACTTTCTCTCAAAGACGAAGCTGCCATCTTATTACATTCTGTACAAATTTTGGACGCGACTTATGATAAAGCTTGGGGCACTTTCTCCAATCGCTTCAAAAATGAAGTCGACATAATATATGTGACTTCAAAAAACTTATTTCCTTAGTCTGTGCACCAGGATTACGTAAGCTCCTGGATACTACAAACCAATGTCTAGATACATTAGACATTTTGAAACAACCTACCAACAAATGGGACACTATTTTGATTTTCTTTTTATGGAAAAAATTAGATCCCGAAACGCTTCGTCAATGGACGTATACACAGACGAAAACATTTCCATCATTCAAGGCTTTTAATTCTATTCTCGATAATCGAGCGTGAGCTCTCGCATCATTTGACATCAATAAACTTAGCTCAACAATGACATCTAAAACTAAGGTAAATTTTCAACCTGGAAATAAATTTAAAACGTATCATGTGACTTCCAATAAATGTATTTATCGCAAAGGTTTTCCATACATTTACCTAACAATAAAACGAAAGATCCGCTTCCAAAACCAGTTCAAAAGGATGCTTAGAAAACAGAATGTTTCTAATTATTATTCGGAATGTAGAAGTCAAATGCAAGTTTTATTACCTACAACTGTAGCTAAAGTAATAGTTAGCAAAGGTACGCCACATTTTTTATGATGCCTAATTGATGTAGCTTCTCAATCCAGCTTCATACGAGAAAACTGCGTTCAAATTTTAGGGATTTAAAGAGATTCCACTAAACTTATGACTTCTGGTGTTTCTACCAAAGAAACAATTAGTTCCAATGGAACAGTAAATATAAACATAGGGTCATGTGTTGATGACAACTTATTCGTCAATGCAAAAATGCATATTTTGTCAAAAATTACTTGCGATTTGCCACAACATTCCGTAAACAGCGAACATTTAAATTGCTTCAACTTTCTTAAGTTAGCACATAAGAATTATTTTGTACCTGGCCCCATTGATATTTTAATTGGTGCAGACATATAATCTGAAGTTCTTTTAGAGGCTCAAGTAAAATCACCACAAGGTACTCTGATCGCTCACGAAACAATTTTTGGTTGGATAATTTTAGGGTCATCTGGAACATATCAAACCGCAAATCAAGCAAGTCATGTACATCATTATGCCTGGATCATCAGACTTGGACATTTCAATGCAAAAATTTTGGGAATTCAAAGAAATTCCAAATGCAACAACAATGTCGAACGAAGAATTACAATGCGTAATTCAATTTCAAAAAACCCATTCAAGGGACAGTTCTGGAAGATATATTGTTGAATTGCCGTTTAAGAAAAACCCACAACCCTTTGGAATTTCAAGAAACTTAGCTGTTCATGGATTTAAGCAGATTGAATGAAGAATTCACAGAAAGCCTATTCTTTTGCAACATTATACAAAGTTTATGAGGGAATATGCTGTTATACAACACATGGAAGTCATTATACAACACATGGAAGTCATTATACAACCTAATGAACTAAATGCACCAATCTCATTCAACATACTATATACCTCACCATTTTATATCCAAAGGAGAATTACCAGATGTAAAGTTTTGAGTAGTATTTGATGCTTCAGCTAAAACTACTTCAAATACTTCACTAAATGGTAATTTATTGCTCGGACCAACCATTCAGGACAATATTTTTGATTTTCAAAGCTATTTTTCATGAACGAAAAATAGCTTTGAAAGCCGACAAAGTCAAGATGTATAATCAAATCAAAATTAGCAAGCATGACACTAATGATCTTTTTCATTGCTATTTTACCAGTGTTTAACCTTTTGTATGTAAATCATTGTATTTATACTACAATGAGCAGTGCTAAACAAATCTGGATGCCAGTCACTACTGACGCCTAGATTTTTACAGCTGGCAAGTAGGAGAAAAATGTTTTCACTCTAGGTTCTCCTTTTTGAGGCTTGCGGGTACCTTTCTTATCTTTCAGGTATGATTTTTTTTTCCCACAGTTTGGTAATCACAGTGCTGGTAATGAATTTCGAGGAGGAAACAACCAATCAGGTGAAGTTAGGTCATAAAATGAATGCTTCACCTATAATCCTTAGTTTATGAAAGGCACTCCTTAATAAAAATGAGACTGTCGAAAGACATGCAAAAGCAAATGAACGTTCAGGATATAAACTCATTCAAGACTACGTTTTCTACATCCCCAACTGAACGACGGACCATCTAGCATGGGATGGTGGGTTTAATAGTTGATTGGTTGTATTTTTATAGAGCTAGGAGAGCAAGGGTCATTCTCTGCCAAACCAGGTGAGGGTTAACATCACCTCTGAACCATAGGGCATTTACATACATATGAGCTCATAACCACTGAGAAGCAGAGTTCAAGAACAAAAGCCTCTTCGACTCCATGCAGGTTTGTTTAAATTTTTAGCACACAAGGTCAGCAAAGGTCATGCTGCGGCAGGACCGACAGTTTTCCAAGGAGTCCGAATCTACGCTGGCGAGGGAATCAAACCTTACACTACAATGGTGGGATGGCACGAATTGCAAGATACCAACCATTGGAAATCAGCTCCAGATTAATAGTACAATAGCCAAATGCGTTACAGCTGTATAATTATGGGGCAGTGGACCAACACTTTTCTGGGGAATCCACACCTTTTGAAATTACGTTGAGCAGTAACTATTTACTACTACTACTACTTTTTTTGTGCCATATTAAGAATCGAAACCAGATTGCGAAGGTTTGAAATCCACTCATTGACAAAATATCAGTGGAAAAGGGAAAAAAAAGAAAAAAATGACCAGCAATTGCAGACAGTGACAACTTAGTGGTCATGGAGTTGAAGGGATGGCCTTCCAGAAAGTCGTCAGTATGACTCTTGGCCTAGTACTGGGTCACTCTTTTCGGTCTCTCTTGAGCCATGGATTCTTTATGTGATAGTTTTATGACATGTAGACAGCAAGGGACATGCTGCACCGGAACCTACAGTTTTCCCAAGTTATCTGAACCCCTTAAGGCCTAGGGAACCAACTCCTGGACTACACTGAGCAATTATTGTTCTAAAACAGAAAAATTGGACAAGTTGCTTCTAGAATGGTTTAACGAAGCAAGAGCATCCCAAATTTCAATTTCTTATGCATTATTAAAAGAAAAGCTACATATCTAGCAACTTGTCATTTAAAATCTTCAAGCTTCTAGAGGGTTGGATATCTGCGTTCAAAGAAAGCTATGGGCTTAGTTTGAAAAGTGTGTGTGGAAAAATGTAAGACATGATTAAAATAAATCAAAAAAAAAAATTCTAAACAAACCAATACATTTATCAAACGTATTGGCAGTCCCAAGCCTGCACATATGAAAGGAAATCAGCTACAGTATGAGCACAATACTCTGATTTACATCTTTTTCTCTTTAACAGTGCTTTTTCCAGATCCTTTGAGAGCTGTTAAGGGGATGGACAACTGTATATAATGAAACAATACAGAGTTTCATCAGGAGATTCCATAACATAGTTATTTTTTGATACTGGCTATGATTTAAAAACACGATATTCTATTTTCTATATGAAGTTTATTTGAATTCTGCCTTCACTTGACAAAGGGAGCAGTTGGCTCCCGAAACGTCGTGTTTTTAAACCTTACGCCAGTGTCGAAATAACTGTATATAATAATTAAATGGTGCATAGTAATCATGCATATTATAATTATCATTATATAGTGTATAATTAATGGATTAAGAAAATGATCGATGAATAAACAATTAAAAACCTAAAATGTTCTCCAAATTAATGAAGTCTTAAAATCAAAGATAATATGTTTCAGACATATTTACTTACCGATTAGTCCTCCCAATCATCGTCATCATTATCCTCATCATCTTCACTTTCACTCTCATCTACACAATAAGAAAATAAATCATTAGCACTCAAAAAAAATTTTTTTCACCTATCGTCCATAAATTTTCTATTATAGATCTTGCACACAAAACTAAAAAGAAATAAAGTATTGTCATAGACAATAGTGGACCACTGCACAGAAGCACACAGATGTAGCAACTTCACATTCCACCACTGCTGGATGAAGGTTTCTCTAAAATGATTTAAGTTTGTTTGTGGTTTTACGGCTCAAGGACTACAATGGTCATGCTGTGCCAGGACCTACTGTTTTCCGAGAATCCTAACCTCTTAAGACCTCGAAAACCAAAACCCTGACTACAGTGCAATCTTTATGAGATCTCTGAGTAAGCGTTCTTTGCACTGTTGG
The DNA here is from genome assembly GCA_006491805.2 of Dysdera silvatica. NCBI lineage: Eukaryota > Metazoa > Arthropoda > Arachnida > Araneae > Dysderidae > Dysdera > Dysdera silvatica. The sequence continues at coordinate 103,643,465 of QLNU02014802.1, forward strand.
GAGTCGAACCCGGATTAACAGCGCACTAGGCGAATGCGTTACCACACTGCGTCACTGCAGGGCTTTTCTAAAATGGCCCTCCATAACTATTTATTCCAAGCATTATTCATTTCCATGCTATCCCAACCTGTTTTCTTATTTTATCCATCTAAAGACATTTCTCAGTCTTTAATGGGTCTCTTTAAAAATATCGTAAGCAACCACAATAAATTAACAAATCTCAAAATTTGTCGAATGTTACATAAGCATTCTTCAGGATAACTACTGGTTAACTACACTCTAATTAAAACTCAAAGAGCCCTTGTCCCTCTACCTGGTATTAATTTTACATGCATTTTTCATCTCTCTGTATTGAAACATGCTAGCAATAAATGCCAACATGCAGATTTTTCGAAAATAGAATTTTGCAAGGTTCGTTAGTTCAGCATGATGCCAAAGGTACATCTTGGAGCATATATAATTGGCTCGTAAGATTTCTGTCAAAAAAAAAAAATTATTTTAGAAAATTATTTAACATATGAGCTTACCTGTCTGCTGTATGGCTCGGCTCCTTTCTTGTAATGCTCTCGCTAAGGCACCTGCCAAACCTTGCATAGGAGCTGATGATCCGGATCGAGATTCTTCAGCCACCTGTAACGACAAATATCACTCTTAAACGTCAAGTTTAAATTAATTTCAAAACAGTGGACAGCTACAATTTTACAATTTCTATACTTGCACTTTACAACAGTGGTGCACCCACATAGGGGGCCCCTGAGAGGGTCCGGGTCCCTCCCTTGTGCTAACAAAACGAAAAATTATTACGCCAACAGACACTGGTAAATTATTTTATTAAAAATGTAAGATGAAAGTAGTGATGTTATAGACATTCCCCTGAACTCTGGTGACAGTGATGAGACACTGCTGTTGAGGCAAGCAACAGCAGCAGCAGTGGTCTGGGACTGTCTTCAAACGCTTTCCAGGAAAGTAAAGGTAGATCAAAACACAATATCAAACACGGTTGAAATAGAAATTCTGACTGCAGATATTTCTAATTATGTCAAGAAATCTAACCTCACTGATGGAGATAAGACAAGAGTGCTGGCCATTGTAAAATTGTGCAAACATAATCTACTACTTCTAATTATTTAAGTATCTTGCATTGTAGAATTATTAGTAATTCAATAATGATAAAAGTACACAAAAAGACAACCGTAATTGATATGGCGTCTGGCCCTTTATTTCCACCAAAAATTCCTTGCACCACTGGGCTCCCACCTTGGGAATGATCTGGGTGTGCCACTGCTTTACAGTGCAACGACAACTATGGTCAGGCCCCCAAACCACTGTCCCCTACAGAATCAAATCCCAAAGTACAGAGCAATAGGTAGGGAAAAAAAAGTCAAGCGTTCAGTAATGGTGAGAAATTCAAATGCATAGACAGATATTGTTCTACAGAATGGACAAACACGCCATCTTTACGCCACAGTGAAACTCCAATTTCCATGTTAAGTTATATACATTGATACAGTTACATACTAAAAAGGTTGATTGATTATATTTTTATGGCAAAAGGACAGGACAGCAATGGTCATTCTGCGCACATATGCTATAAAGGAAGCAAAGGTTATACAGTACCTAAATTATAGTCATTGCTCTAACAAAATTAAATTATGCTAGTTACTATGCGGTTTGCAATTATGACATTCATCAACCAAGAAAACACCATGTAGAATTCGATCACAATTCAAAAAACATGGATGAGATCAAAACCAGTTCAAATATGGAAACAAAATTAGTATATATTATAATCAAATTATAACATAATGGAAATAAAATATATAAATAATAATAGAAAAGTAATGCCACAACTGAAGACATAAATGTGAAAGGAAAATACAACAAACCGGTTTTAGCTCAATTCCTTGTCGTATTTGATTGAGTAGAGCTCCGCGTGCATCGTCAGATTTATCTGCTTGCTGGGCTGTAGTCCCATTGACTTCTACATGCTGTAAAAAAAAAATTCATACATAAGTGTAAAAAAAAAATCATTTAAGTTACCAAACTTAAAGTAAGAAGGAACAAAAAAAAATATACAGGCTGCTACACTCCAAATCTTAAAATTACTAATTACCAATCAAAATTAGTAAAATTGCGAGCAAAATTAGTACAATTTTGCAAACATTGGACTCCATTTACACACCACATCTCATGTGAAAAAAGTGATCTTGAATAAGTTTGATGAATAAGCAAACTGGTTAAAAATACATTTGACTGGGATTGATGATGCAAGGCAATCAAGGCCACACTACACCATAAGAAAACATTTACAGAACTTCCAAATTATTAGAAAGATGAACTGACAACTACTATTTGAGAATTTGGCTGTCTAAAATATAAATTTTACCATATTCACATTCATGGTTTTGTTTTATTTTTTCATATTTTTTACTATTAATAAACTGATTAAGCTTGTACTAGTGACTAGTGAACTAATAATGAGTGAAGCAACAGCATACTTTTCATCTTCGAGGGGGAGATCATGCTATCAGAGTTGCATCTTGTATAGAAAACAAAAAAGAACAAATTTGCAAACCACTAGAACAGGGGTCTTCAACCCTACATGAATCTCGCTCATGAAAAAATAGGATTGTTTCAGGCCAAAAAAAAATAATGCCCCCTGCTCCCACTAAGACTTAAATCTATGTATTTTACTCTGTTGGCATTTTCATATTTCGTAATAAATATCTTAAAACACTATAGAACTAAAGTAACACTCTATTTTTCCCTAAGTCATGTTTTACTTTAGTTTTCTAGCGTATATGAGCATTAGGAGTAGATTTTTTTTTTTTTTTCATTTACAGTGCAACGGTGAATTAAAAAAATTCAACTAGGGATTCATTGACTTCTATTATAAATATGTTGATAAGAACGTCCTCCCAACCAACTGACCGACCACATGCTCTGAAAATGTTACAATTCAGGAATACATCTGAATATAGGCAAACACAGAAATTTCATAAGGGCGTTACAGGCTTACGAAGGGGGGAGGGAGTCTTACAAAGCTACAATTCCACATATTCATATGTGTATATATACAAAAGAAGACATAAGAAAATTCAACTGTGAGCTAGTAAGGAAAGCCATTGAAAATAACAAGAGCCTTAGGGTTGTTAAAGGAAGTTTATCTGTTGGGAAGAAACACATCATTGCATTAAAAGGAGAGGATGGCACTGTAACAAGAAATAGGGAAGAAATACTTAGAAGAGTTGAAGAATTCTACAGAAAGCTGTATGAGGGAAACAGTGGATTAAACGAAGACTCTGAGATAGTCGAAGGAACAGCTCCTAAAATCTTAAAAGAAGAAGTAGCATTTGCAATAAAAAGTATGAAGAAAGGAAGATCCCCTGGCGATGATGGCATTACATTAGATATCTTAAAAGAAGCTGGAGAACATGTAGCAGAAGTTCTTGCAAAATCCTTTACCAAAGTCTTCACAGCAGTAACATACCAACCCACAGAGATTATGCAACAGTAATTCTTTTGCATAAAAAAAGTGATAAAGAGGATTTGAAAAATTGCCAACTAATTAGCTTGTTGCCTGCTATTTATAAAATCTTCACAAAAGTGCTAACACATTGCCTGCAGAAAAACTTAGAAGCTGCTCAACCAAGAGAACAGGCTGGATTTCAAGATGGGTTCAGCACAGTGGACCATATTCAGGTATTAAGAGAACTAATTGAAAGAACACATTAATATGAACTTCAATTGTGTGTGGCATTTATTGACTATGAGAAGGCCTTTGACTATCAAAACATCAGCAGTCATCGACTCTGAAATCAACAGACATCGATAATGTACAGTGACATGGTGAAACGTGCATATAAAAATGCAAATGCATAATTTCGGATACATGAAGATACCAAAGATATCAAAATTGGTAAAAGTGTGAGGCAGGGAAATACCATTTCTCCAAAACTTTTTACTTCCGGTTTACAGGTGATTTTTCAGTTGATGAACTGGAATAAAGGAATAAAAATAATAAATGTTGAATATTTAAATCATCTGCAGTTTGCTGATGACGTTGTTATTTTTTCAACGGACGCATCAGAACTCCAAGACATGGTACAAGAGCTTTCAACTGGGAATAGAGAAGTTGGGCTCAAGATGAACCTATAAAAAACTAAAATCAGGTTCAAGGACTTTGTAGAGAAAGCAAATATACAGGTTGACAACGTTGAGCAAGAAATTGCTGATTAATATATTTACTTGACCAACTGACTTCAATGGAAGGCAACATTACGAAGGAACTCCACAGGCTTATTAAACTGGGCTAAGTACATTCGGAAGAAACAATTTTATCCTGAAGGGAAAATTACCTTTGTGTCTAAAAGGTTTTCAACCAGTGTATATTGTCAGTCCTGTCTTATGAATCAGAGACATGGAGTCCAACGAATACCGCGATACGGAAACTACAGACTACCCAAAGGAGTATGGAGAGGTGCACGTTCGGGAAACCTAGGAAGTATCGAAAACGAAACACTTGGGTGAGAGAACGAACAGGAGTAAAGAACATCATTGTCAAAGTAAAAAGGATGAAATGGTGATGGGCTGGGCATGTCACAAGAACAACTGATAAATGTCCAACAACTGAATTTCTCAACTGGATTCCAAGAAACCATCGAAGGCTAGAAAGCAGCCTCAAACTAAATAGGTGGATGAAATAGGAAAACAGGTTGGGGTGATATGAAAGTGAATTGCTCATGCTCAATTTGTGTGGGAAGCATTTGGAGGGACTTTCATCCAGCAGTGGATAGATCAGGGTTCAAAATTAGTGGGCGCACAGCTTTGCACATGAAATTTTACCCATACACATCAATTTTTAATTTGGGTGCATGCAGTGCACCTAACTATTCAAAACTATGTTAACTTTGTTATTCAAAAAAAAAATAGTAGCGTTAAGAATTCTATTCCCTTCTTCTAGTAACTGAACTCAGATAAGAGACAAAAATGTTCGATTTTACCTACAAGAGCACTTGACAAGGAGCCAGCAATGAACTTTAACCTCAATCACTTCTTTCTCTGCATCTCAAAATAGAATTTCCCCTTCTATTTTATCCTGCCTACCTACTATAAGCACAGGTAGTCAGTCCCGTTAAATGCATTTACAAGGCAGTGATGTTTGGACATGGAAGTTTTAGAATAGATCCATTAAAACTTGGTATTATGGAATAAACGATGCCCAAGTGAAAACAATATCTGAAATCTGAAAGTATAAGCAAATATATCCATGTGTATGTATCCATGTGTTTCTGTGGTACTATAAATAATGAGAAGAAATGTGCAACTTCATCAGTAGAAGATGAAATATCGAACGTAAATGTTGTGGGCATGCACATATATTTTACAGAGTCAAATGACACTCCACACAGTGGAGTGAATTTTCAAGACAGTGACATACACAGTTCACAATTGCCAGGGCGATCTGTTTTGAGAATGAAGTTACTTTGGGTATCAATATCATATTTAAAGACGGTCTACCTAAAAAAAACCACAATTTTCAACAGTCATAAAAAACGGGAAGAAACTGGCTCCACGGGAAGAACAAAGCTATGTTAAACAACAATATCAATCAACGTTTATTGTCGTAGTGATACCAGTGCCGATGTTGTTATGGCGTGATTAGATAGTGAAACTTTCTAAAGAAAGTAAATGTTTTTGTGTTTGGTGGAACCTGAACCCACAACCTTCCACTTGCCAGGCGGAGGCTCTACCATCTGAGCTACGAACGACAAGATTTACTCTCTTACGAACATATATAAAGACTATTTACTGATGCCGGTATTTCCCAGAATGATGTAGTACATGGACTACTTTTTAAACTAGAGCCTCTGCCCGGCAAGTGGAAGGTTGTGGGTTCAGGTCCCATCGAACGCAGAAATATTTATTTTCTTTCGAACGTTTCACCATCTAATCACGCCATAACATCGGCGCTGGTATCACTACGCCAATAAACGTTGATTGATATTGTTGTTCGATTTAATCTGTATAGTGTTCGATTTATATAAATACATATGCTGAAATGGCCATTTCGATCAATTTAATACCGGTCTCTTCGCAATTCGGTTTAAAAAGTAGTCCATGTACTACACCACTCTGCGAAATAATCGGCTTCAGGAAATAGTCTTTATATATGTTTGCAAGAGATTAAATGCAATGCCCGATTTATAAATGAGTACGTTGGACACTTGCCCAGGATGCAAAATTTCTAGGGGCGCAAAAGGCTCCATTTTTTTTTTAAAATTGCAAATTATTTACCGTAGAAATCTGTCGATCAGCTCACCCCGAGAAGGCACCCTCCACCCTTTATTCTAAATTTGAAAAACTGTGTGAAACAACACCCGCATCCCCAAAGCCGGATCCAGGCAAGGGGCATGCACCTCCTTGAGAATAATAAATTTACATTAAAAATGATTATTTTCAAGTAAAAAATACTTAAAACTAAACTTACAAGTGAAATTTTCAAGCTTCGCGCCCTCTCTGAAATTCTATTCTGCATCCGCCCTTGCCCCCTCCCCCAGTATCCAAGAAAATGTCATCAAATAAACTAAATTTGTTTATAAAAATATCCTTATTATATCTTATAATAATGCATATAAGGTAGGCTAATCATAAATGTCGTCCCTTCCCTGTCCTCGCAATTTTTCGTCGCATTTGAGAGAGCGGCATAACAAAATTTTATTTATTCTGCTAATATGGCTGGGGGGGGGCATGGGCGTAACTAGCTTCGAAGTCTAGATGGCTAACATTATACTAGGGGGGGAATGCAAAACCGTATACCTCACTGCTTAGAACAAATTTTTTAGGAGGTTAGCCCCCTAGTTAAAGCAATGGAAGGGGTGCCAAAAATCATTGTGCCCAGGGTGCCTGGTACCCTAAATCCGGCCCTGATTAAATGTTGTCGACATAGCTCAGATGGTAGAGCCTTCGCCTGTCAAGTGGAAGGTCGTGGGTTCAGGTCCCACCGAACGCAGAAATATTTATTTTCCTTCGAACATTTCACCATCTAATCACGCCACAATATCTGCGCTGGTATCACTACGCCAATAAACGTTGATTTATATTATTGTTTAATTTAATCTGCGTGGTGTTCAACTTATATAAATACAAAGCTATGTTTTGCAGTATTTGTCAAGTGTACTACCAAGGACCATGTATTAACACATTTCGAGACGGAGGTTGTTACACATTAAGAAAAGGAATGGTTACGTACATTTACTTTCCAAGAACAGTGACCTACGGAATAATTTTATAGAATTTTCTCAATGTATCTGCGTTTGCTTTGAATTTTTTTTTTTTTTTTTTTGTTTATTACAAACGAACATTCAATTATTTTGAAAAGTGTAATTCCTTTAGCTTACGTGCTTAAATATAATTGCTACACTTACATTTTACCTGTTTTTAATGTTGAGGTTTACGTTCTATTATGTTAGTTACTTGTACACCTAACTAGCATTTAGTGCATCCAAGTCACAAGACTTGAGTGCACTTGTGCACCTAATTTAAAAAGTTAATTTCGACCCATGGGATAGATAATGGTTGAATATGATTATATGTACAAAATTTCATTGCAATGAGGGGGTTACAACACCTATAAACCACCTGTGTACACCACTGTGTCTGAAACTGCTCTTTTCTTCAAGAATTAAGTTGGGAGAATGAAAAGTTAGGTCCAGAATTACTGACATCCACCTTGAAAACACAAGGTTGCAACATCAAAAATAAGGTCCGATATTGACAGGCTTGTTAAAAAAGAGCAGTGCCAAAAATCTAAAAGATTTAATTTCACTTTATATGTTAGTAACTAAAATTAATGCAAATATTTTTGCTTCCATGTGTATTTTATACTGTGTAATATATATATATATATTCAGTCCCAGAGGAGGATCCAGAAAATATTTCTGGGTAGGTGCACAAAACTAATATATAGATTTAAGAAAAAATAGCTACAAAGACTGATCCGGGAGGAGTGCAGAGGGTGCGCCTCTGCTACCCCCGGGTCCTAGGGGGTGCTCCCATGGGATCCGCCTTTGCTCAGTCCTAGTATTGATGGCGTAGTAGTGTGGCCCATGGGCCAACAAGAATGAGCAAAATTGGCCCTTGGACTGAAAAATGTTAAAGACCCCTGTATTAGAAGATGTAAACTTAGTCACTAATTGCAATTATTAACCATTCTGAACCGAGTGCAATTACCAATCATACTGAACTATAGTTGTAGTTATTAATCATTGTAGACTTATTGCAATTAATTAGCCATTCGAAATTGATTGTACTCATTCGTCATATATGTTATAATAATTGATAATTAAAAAAAATAACTTTTAAAAATAATGATTGGCATTAATTACTAACGAGCGTTTCAATAATTTATAATGAAATCATAGGAAAATAACTTACATGCAAAGCTTTACCCTTACGAATTTGGTCAAAAAGAGCAGACCTTGAATCTGTTGGCTTTCCAGCAGATGGAGGCGGAGGTGGTGGAGGGGGAGCTCCTCCACCTCCTGCAGAAAAGCCAGATGGAGGCGGCGGTGGTATAGGAGCAGATGCACCACCACCAGAAGGAACTGCTAAAGATGATGGTGGTGGAGGAGGTGGTGGTGGAGGAACAGGTACATTTATGCTATTATTTGAGGCTGTAGGTGGCCTTGGGGGTGGAGGTCCTCTTGTAGTAAGTGGAGATACAGTTGAAGGAGTTCGAGTGTAATAGTTGTTTGGGATGGCAGGCTGTTGATTCATGACAGGTGAAACAGAAGGTGGTAATGGTGGTGGTGGCGCAGCACTTCGTAATGATGGAGATCCTCGATTCCGTGGGGTAGGTGGTGCTTCTCGTACTGGTGGTGGAGGTGGAGGAACAGCTAAAATCCATCAAAATAGAGGAACTCATATTAGTTACTAAGCATTGCCACATTTAAAACATCTGTAAGACGCTTCAAAAGCTATTCGTACTTATTAACAGTCAAACAATATCATTAAGCTGTGCCAAATACCCTTAAGAACCTGGGCCCTTGCCCAAGTCCTTTTCTCCACCCACCCCCCAAATCTTTTCGGAAGACAATATTCTTGTTTGTCTTTTGACAACACAAGAACAATAGAGCAAAGATAATGGTGTGCTGAGATCTATTTTTTTCAAAGAAGGTGAGTCTTTGTCATAAAGGGTATCATATCCAAGACTGGTGGACTGATGAGTGTGTATGAAACCATCAAAAAGCAAAAATGGGTAAATAGCACAATAAGCAAATACAATTTCACCACATACCCACTGTACATTGGACCTACATTTTTAAGAGGAATCTGACCCCTTTAAGGTCCAGGGAACCAACCCCTTTACTACGGTGAGCAGCTAATCAGTGAACACCCATGGCTTTTGGGTTTTTTTCACCACTGGAAGTTGAACCAAATTAGCATCACATTTAGTGAACATATAACTACTGAAGGGTCATGCTATCATGTTCATTATATTATTACATCATGTTTTGAGATAATAATTACTGTTGTAAGTTATTGCAACCCTCTTCAGATCTAACACAATTGCCAAATTATGGGCAACACACAAAACCTCCGAGGCAAGATTTTTGTATTTTTCGTGGGGAATTTATTATAGGTAACAATCCCGACATCCACGGGGACTTTGTGTGTTGGCCATAATTTGGCAATTATGTTAGCTCTGAAGAGATACAACCTTTAAATACAGAGAAAGGGAGTTTCGTTCCTGTCCTTGATTGCCTAACAGTCTAAGGCGCTCCAAGCTCAACAGAGAGACCCTAGTTCGAATCTAGGTGAAGGACAATGCCTCTTTTTCTCCTGTAACAAAAAACTTTAGTATGAGCTGAAAATGTGGGTGTCGGAATTATTCCCTATAATAATTACTGAAATAATTCTCGGATAATAGTTCATGAAAGAATTCTGAGATAATAGTCAAAAAAATTCTGAGATAATAGTAAATGAAAAAATCTGAGACAATAGTAAATGAAAAAATCTGAGATAATAATAATCGACTGAGGAATTCTGAGATAATAATAGCGGATGAAAGAATCCTGAGATAATGGTTGATGAAAGAATTGTGAGATGATAATAGTGGATGAAAAAATTTAAGATAATAGTTAGTGAAAGAATTTTGAGATGATAATGATCATCGAAATAATTCTGAGCTGATAATAATAGTCAATGAAATAATTTTGATAGTGGTTGACAATGTAATGATTCTGAGATAATAGTCAATTTAATATTATGTTAATTATTACAGTTACTACCATCCAGGGTTGTCAAGTTTCTGCCAAAGTGGTTAAAACAGCCATGGCTGTTTTAATATGCCATATAACTGGCATGGCATGTGGCAGAAACTACGGAAGTGGCAATAACAGGTAGAAACCCAGAAAATAATTATTTTGTGCATTAAAAACTTACCAAGATAACCTAAATTGTAAAAAGGGATGCATTTTGAAGTAAAATAGGTTTAGTTACAATGTGTATAGTATTTATTCAAAGGTTACATCATAGCAAATTCACTAGCATTTAAGTTCAGGCTGATCTTTTCGATAAAGCAGTCTATAGCAAAAGATCAGTTTTCCTGCTATTTACTGATTCAATTTTAAGGTTAATGACTAAATAGTCAAACGCCTGGCATTTGTAAAAATAACTGATTCAATTGCTTAATTTATTACGAATAGACTAAAAGCTCAAAATAAATATTCCTCCAACCCACCAGTTCTGAAGGCACCATCACTGCATGAACAAAAGTTACAAAATCTTCATTTATAGTTGTTTCCTTTAAACTAGACCACCATATAGGAACTGGGACATTTTCCAAGATTTTACTATAGTAATATGTTTCAGGAAAAGGAATTGATTTTGCTCAAAAAGCTATAACGTAAAGCATAAAATTTGGGTTAATGACATTAAGGAATTTCCTAGTATTGTCTTCCTGCTCCTGTGACAATTTAGATCACATGTACTTTGGATGAAGTATATAAACTGGCATATATATGATGTTGAGTTATTACCTGATTATATTTACTTCTTACCCTTTTTTGATTCATTTCTATGAGATTTTCATCATCCATTAGGGCAGGGGTCTTCAACCCACGGCCTGTAGGCTCATGAAAAAAATACAAATCATTTCGCACAAAAACAACCTCCACTCTAAGTCTTAAATCTATGTATTTTATTTTATTTCCATTTGCATATTTCGTAATAAAAATCTTAACACTCTAGAGTAACTAAAGTTAACACATGGTCTTCCCTCAATCATGTTTTACTTTTTTCTTGCATATATTGGCATTAGAGGTAGTTTTATTGATTTGCAGTGCAACTGTGATTTAAAACGATTCAACTTAGGACTCACTGAATTCGATTCTAAATATATTGATAAGAAAATCTTCCCAACCATCCGACAGCATGCTCTGAAAATGTTGTCACTATCAGGCAGACTTATATCTGCGAACAACTCGTTTAAAGAATGAAGTTGGTAAAGTCAAAAGCTAGGACCAGAATAACAGGTCCACCTTAAAAACACTCCTGGGGTTGTGACATCAAAAATACAGCTTGATAATGACAGGCTTGTTAAAAATAAGCAGTGCCAAAAATCTCACTAAAAGGTCTGATCGTGCTTCATGTACTGATAGCTAAAAGTATTGTGAACGTGTTTACTCCCATACATATTTTATATTATAACATATGTTGTCCAAGAGGCAGATCTAGAAAATATTTGCAAGGGCACAAAACCAATATAGGAACCTAAGAAAAAATGGCAACAGGGGAGGACCCAGAGAACACCTTGTGCCCCCCCCCTGGATCCGCCCTTTTTAGTCTCAATATTGCTGGTACAATGGTGCAACCTGTGAGCCAACAAGAATAAGCAAAATTGGCCCTTGGACTGAAAAAGGTTGAAGACCCCATTAGGACTACATTACGGTTAGCCAAATTTAACAAGCACCTGCAATAGAAAAGTCATCTTTTGGAATCTTACAGGAGGCAACAGCAATAAGTTTTAAGAGCTGCAGGAAGTCTTTTTACATCTTTATTAATCATCTGATTATTTATGACCTGAACAGCTCCTTTATCATCCATATCATTTTCATGATCTGCAAGTAACATGGATGATTCTTTATGAATGATTCCGAGCAATCTACCTGACTTTTACAATTTATATTGCTGGTTACTGACCATAGTGTATATGTATTCCTCTAGCCAAGCATCGTACTTGTAATGATTTCTGAAATATTTCTAAACGGATACCAAACACTTTAAAAAAGTGTTTATTGGCTGTAATACAACTTATCTAATTGGTCAGAAACCACTAAGGCTTTTTCTTACTGCCAGTCTGTCAATGTTGCTATTTTTTATTTTATAGCCAAAAGTCTAATGAGGTAGAGAAGATAAGGCGAAATAAGCATAATAAGTTAAAAAATATGGCCTTCAGAAATGGTTTTTGTAACAAACCTTTGATTTACTCTATTTTTTAATTTTAAAACATTTTAATTATTGAAACAATTACTATAAAGCTTTACGATATATTAAATTATTGTAATAAACATATATTTTGTAATCTTTCATTTACTAAATAATACAATACTGTTTTCAGTACTTTTATTAGTTTCTGCCAGTTTCTCCCACTTTCTGCCAGCAGAAAGCCAATCCTGGTTCCCACACAACCTGGAATTGTCAGGTTA
>QLNU02014802.1:103656274-103674178 GCA_006491805.2 Dysdera silvatica
TGCTCTGAAAATGTTGTCACTATCAGGCAGACTTATATCTGCGAACAACTCGTTTCAAGAATGAAGTTGGTAAAGTCAAAAGTTAGGACTAGAATAACAGATCCACCTTAAAAACACTCCTAGGGTTGTGACATCAAAAATACAGCTTGATAATGACAGGCTTGTTAAAAATAAGCAGTGCCAAAAATCTGATTAAAAGGTCTGATCGTGCTTCATGTACTGATAGCTAAAAGTATTGTGAACGTGTTTACTTCCATACATATTTTATATTATAACATATGTTGTCCAAGAGGCAGATCTAGAAAATATTTGCAAGGGCACAAAACCAATATAGGAACCTAAGAAAAAATGGCAACAGGGGAGGACCCAGAGAACACCTTGTGCCCCCCCCCTGGATCCGCCCTTTTTAGTCTCAATATTGCTGGTACAATGGTGCAACCTGTGAGCCAACAAGGATGAGCAAAATTGGCCCTTGGACTGAAAAAGGTTGAAGACCCCATTAGGACTACATTACGGTTAGCCAAATTTAACAAGCACCTGCAATAGAAAAGTCATCTTTTGGAATCTTACAGGAGGCAACAGCAATACGTTTTAAAAGCTGCACCAAGTCTTTTTACATCTTTATTAATCATCTGATTGTTTATGACCTGGAAAGTTCCTTTATCATCCATATCATTTTCATGATCTGTATGTAATATGAATGATTCTTTATGAACGATTCCAGGCAATCTACCTAACTTTTCCAATTTATATTGCTGGTTACTGACCATAGTGTATATGTATTCCTCTAGCCAAGCATCGTACTTGTAATGATTTCTAAAATATTTCTGAACAGATACCAAACACTTTAAAAAAGTGTTTATTGGCTGTAAATACAGCTTATCCAATTCGTCATAAACCACTAAGGCCTTTTCTTACGGCTCGTCTGTGAATGTTGTTTTTATTTCATAGCCAAAAGTGTAATAAGGTAGAGAAGAGAAGACGAAATAAGCCTAATAAGTTAAATATTATGGCCCTCGAATAATAGTTTTAGTAACAAACCTTTGATTTACCCGAGTATTTTTTAATTATTTTAAAATACTTTAATTATTAAAATAATTAATATAAACCTGTATAATATGCTAAACTATTGTCATAATATATATATATTTGTAATCTTTCATTTACTAAATAATACAATACTGTTTTCAATACTTTTGTGAGTTTCTGCCAGTTTCTCCCACTTTCTGCCGGTTAAAACTAGTTATAACCAATTTTTGTCACTGGCACGGCAAAAACTAGTTTCTGATGGCAGAAAACCAAGCCTGCTGCCATCCCAAAATTATGCAAACTACTACGAATTGCAAGGTTGCATAAGTTCATAAAAGGAAACATCAACAGCTCTCTTACATCGCATCGTTAAAACCTCTTGCTTTGCTTTTTCTATCCCGCCATGATCCTTGATAAAGTCATAAATGAATGTCCGAGTCTCGTTGTCATTTAGGTCCTTATCAGATACTCCAGCAAGATTGAAAAATCCTTGTAACTCCTCGTCAATGTTCGTCATCTGAAAAAATATTAAAAATAAACCTTTTACCTCCCTTTCTTCATCTATGAAATGATATAACTACAGCTTTCATAAACATTCAGGTCATAAAACTATGATGTTTGAAGGATAGTTTCATTTACACTTAACATTTTGAAGATGGCATATAATCAGCATGTCTCAACCTGACCTCCAATCCACGATGTCCTTTTTTTTTTGGAAACTCTAGCTGGAACTCTAGAGTGTAGGCAGTGACTCTTTCACATCACAGCAATGATCAAAGTGTGAAGGAGAAGATTTTACATGATCAACATGGATCACCTCATTGAATAATTTATTCGTTAAATGTTGTATACTACACTTCATGAAATTTTCAAAAATTTTAAACTTGAACGGATAGTTTTATTCCTCGAAACGTTAAAATTCTCCCCTGTGCTTTACGTTGCAAATTTTTTACAGTAAGAATTTAAAGCTAAAAGTTCATTTAAAAAGGCATAGATGAAATACTTCTATAATTTAAAAAATATTTTTTTATAAGTTGCATGGGCGAATATGATGTGACTTTTCGATATAATGGTACTGTAATGAAAATTTGTCTCTGTATGTCTTTTATAGCAGAAGAATAGCAAAGGTCATACTACATCTGGATTTATGGTTTTTTACGAAATACGAACCTCTCAAGGCCTAGGGGAACTCATCAGATTACAGTGAACAGTTAGTCAGTAAACACTTTTGGAGGAAGGGAGGGGGAGTTAAACGAGCTAACAGCATATGTTGCCACTGCACAAGAGGTCCTCATTATGAATAATTCGGAGACCTACTCAAAGACCAACTAAAAACTCAATGAATCTCACCTCAAATCCAGTTTGTGGATTCCATCCAACATGCTGCATATGCCTAAAAGGATTATTAAAATAAATTGTATGAAAAAATTATTAATTGCGCAAATTTGATGGCCACATATTTGATGGCAATATATTCTTATGACAATAATCTGAAAGATAGTCTGCTGTATTAGCAAGACATGGTTTTAGTACCATTAAACGATGATCAGTAAAGAGATCATCTGGAAACGATAATTTACCTGAAATCTGTTGGGGCACCGATATCCTCTTTCGTTAATTTCTTCGGTTGTTTCCGTCTATGCTTTTCTTCCTTCTGTGGCAGGCTGGGCATAGACTCAGATCTGGCTTCTGATTGCAAAATAAAGCATATGATTTCATCGATGTCCAATAAAGTAGCAACAGAACATCAAATAAAATACGAGGCAATACATATCACCAATAAATAAAAATTGCATACTAACGGGAAACCACAACTATTCCTGCGTTCGTTGGATGTGCATTTTGGCTTCTTCGCTTCTCTGGAAAGAAAAAAGCCCAGTCAGAAAAAAAAGCAATTGATATCCAAGATATTTTTAAAACCAAATAATCGTTTAGCCAATTTTTTAAAGTGCAATGGTCATTCTGCATCAAACAAGACAAACAGGTATACATACGTATGCTTAAAACTGAATCTAGTAAACTTATCTTGAAGAATAAAAAGCAGACGGCTAAAAATAGATATTTGCAAATTCTATTACCTGAAAGTAATTTGACAAAAATAACATGTACCAGAGATAGACTTGCTTGATGCAAAGTTATCATAGACCTTTAGTTTGTAAAAACAAAAAAACACAGTATCTACAAAGTATAACGAAGTGTGGTATATCTGTGCATATGATATGGTCCTTAAACTCTCCCGTTCACATAATTTTCGACTGAAACTATCCCTACACAACAGTATATTGTCTCTTTCCCTATTTATTCCAGATATATCTTGTAAACACTTCACAAATGAATCTTATCTGCTGGGGAAAGGTGGCCTACAGCTTGTCCGTAAAACAGCAATGAAATTTAAAAAATAAGGGGGGTCTGAACCAAGATGAATCAAGAAGGCCGTTTGTATTTGTGAACCATTTAAGATGGAACCAAAAACTTAAAATAACCTTCAAGCCATGATACGTTTACGAACAACCATGTTTACCAGGAATAAAATACAGACCAGCTGGCCCAAAAGTGGCATCCATAACCACTGGAATGCAAAATCATAAGGGGAGGCACAAAATCAGTCTAAATTAGCCCATATAAATAGCCTTCAAACAGCGGGTTATATCTTAAAGGGCTACCTGCTCCAAGAGTGAATTGATGGATTTCCAAATGTCTGGAAGTAAGAATACATGACCTGTACAAGATAAAAGGGTAATCAGTTTCATTCTAAAGCATGTCGATATAGTAAACCCAGTCTAGTATATTGGAATATGAGGACCACATCATCGTAATCGTTATAATAATTATATAATTATTACGACACCAAGTCACAAGAACCAAGGATGGGGTATTTTCAGTGAAAGTATTAATATATTGGGCCGTTCCACGATCATATATGTGACATTTGTAAATGGTATTTTCCCTAGATAGCCTTTTAAAAAATAGTAAAACTGAATATTTAGCCGAACTTAATTTTTTTTTATTCTACACATTACACTCTTGCATCTATATAAAAAATGTTTCAGACATATTTTAGAATAATTAACAATATGGTAGTTAAATTTGTAACTATTACATATTCGACAATTTTTGGAAGTTCATGTTAAGTGCAATACTTTGTAAATTTATTTCTGTGAATATACAATGATTTCAAGGCTGAAATTTTTTTTTTTCCAGTTGAAAACATTTTTCTTATGCCCATATAATTAAAGTGTTGTTGACAAAAAAATTTAAACATGCTATCATGTATGCACAAATTACATGTGCACTTTAAATATATTGTTGCATTTATTTGTGTAAATGGTTAATCCACATACAAATATTACTAGTAACTATAACTGGAATAAAATTGGTTTACAAAGTTTACACGTTAAAAGTCATGGGTGCAAATATGGGGGGAAGAGGGGGGTCAATTCCCCCCGCCTTAGCCATTTAAAAACTTGATTTGCCGGATTCTGCTGTGTATTTACTTTCAAAAATTTTGCAGTCACATCATTATGAATTGCCAAGCAGTATCAATTATTTTTGTAATATTTCGGTATCTTGTACAGTCACTAAAATGTCTGACAGTCTTGAGAAGGAGGTAATAAGCTTTCTCAGCCACCCATAGATTCACTCACATGGGAGCCCATGTTAGAGGCTTAGGATAAATATAATTGAAAAGGTCAATTGCAACCATAGGTGTACCCAAAAAGTTCATAAGGGGGGGTTATAGGCTCAATGGGGGGTTACAGAGCTACAACTCACATATTCCTATGTTAATACACATTTATGTACATTATTATGTTATTCCTATATTACTACACATGTTTATATACAAAATTCCATTGCAATGAGTGGTTACAATACCCATCAATATCCTTCTGTGTATGCCAGTGATTGCAACATACAAGAGAAAAAAAAAAATTGGAACACTGTACTGGCCTATAATATCTATCTACTCGTATACATCACCAGATTATTTTACTACACATTGACAAAGCCTATTTGAAATTATAAGTGTTGGCAGTATTTGCAACATATCAGCCCTGTCCAATTTATATATATTGCTTAGCATTCTCAACATATGAAAATCTATTTCACGATAACTTTCTTCACATAAGAAATAGTAAAGTCATTTTTATTTATGCTGTTTATAACTTGACAAAGTCTCACTTCTTCTTTCTTTCTTTTTTTATTTTTTTTAACTTTTGCCAAAATAAATTTTCACACAAGGATGTTAACTTCCATTGGATCATTAACAGTGTTTTGGAAATCTGGAATTGCTGTAAAAATGCAATTCAAAATTGCAGCAAATAATCATTGCATATTTTGTATTCCTTTGCTTTTGACCAGTCTATAAGTTTAGACTCTGTGTCAATTTGCTCTTGCATTATCGGCTCAACAACGACTTTAGGCAGAACTTTAGCAGCAACAGTAACAAAATCTGTCGTCATTTGAACTATTTCCCTTGGGCTTGTCACTTCTGCATACACTCAAGATTTGCTGAACCACTGATTCCATCAACTGCACCTTTGCCACAAGATATAACAGTGTACTTTCAATCAATGCTATAAAATTTGTGTTTGAATTGTAAATTTAGTTTACATAAAATATATGTAATTATTATCTTAATCACTATACTGCATCAGCCTCGGAAGCGTTATAGAACTAAATATTTGAATGTAAAAAATTGTTTTTCTTTCGTTGTATTAATAACTTATTCATTTTTAAATCTGTAACTCAGGAAGATGGGAGTGGGGACTGCTTTCCACCATCCCAAAATGACGCTTCTAGAATGTCAGTAATGATCACTTGGGTTTACTTTTAGATCGTTGGTGACAAACCTTATTCATTTGTTATTGTCTGAATCTATCTCCTACCGCACAACAACAATAAATAAATTGAATTGATCGCAAGCGATCCAAAAGTGAATCTAAGTGATCACCACGTGACAAGTGAAACACAGTGGCCAAAATCGATGATGCACTCGCGTATCCCGACTTCATATTGAGGAGACTCTGTAATAGGTTTGCCATAAAATCTCATTGCCTTGTTATGCTGTTGGCGGTTTATTAATTTCTTGGTGACCTTTTTCCTTGACAAAATGGCACCAAAGAAAATTACAGTTTTGTAGCATTTTAATGCAAATATCAAGATTTTTAGTGTTTTTGTAGCAGGATGTAGCAGCAAACGAAAATTGTACCAGTTTGGCGCAATTGTAGCAGATTTTCCACCACTAATGTAGGCGATATAATTCATAGCAAAATCAAGATGCAGCACTAAACTGTTCTTTTTGCCGTTTCCAAATATAGAGGCCTGAATTCATCTAACACCAACATGTTATTGAAAATCTGGAAGAACTATTTTAACGTCATGTCATAATTCTGCTGTACAACCATCATGACGTTTAGCCTTTTGGTTTCAAGAATGATGCATATCACAATGTTGTCAGATAATGTGTGTGATTTACTTTTCTATAACTGTGTATATATTCTCTATAACTGTGTATATATTCTCTATAGCTGTGTATATATTCTCTATATCTGTGTATGTATCACCAAAATATGTAACTGTCAACAACAGCATTATTGTTTTAAAAAAAATGCCGATAGAAAATGGCAAATTTCATTGTCACATACATGATAGCCTAGAATTCCCAAACTGCTGATGCAAAAGATCTGCTAGTTCTTTTTTTAGATGATATAAGTAAATTAACTTTGCACTGGTAATAAGAAAGTATTTGATGTACTAATAAGTCACCTCTGATGATAAACATAAGTCGTGTACGTGACATCAAGATTGTATGTATTTGATGGAAATTGAATAGTAAAAACTAATGTGACATAATAATGTTTTTTAATGTATTATATAATAGCAGTTAAATTTTAAAATTGGGTTGCTGTATCAGAAGAGTTAAAAATAGTCATTAAGAGTGAAATTAATTCTCAAAAAAATAAATGCTCAATATGTGAAAATGAAAGCCTTTTCAGCATACGGCATTTCAACCCCTCAATTTTAATCTTAGACATTTTTTGACATGAATATAAGTAACATCATTAGAAAGAACATCTTCTTAACATAAAATAACCATAGTCACCTATTAAAAATAAAAAACTTAAAAAAATTAGCTCTGGTTTCAAATTCCATGGAATTTGAAACCAGATTATTATGCATCATTGGTAAAAAATGCAAAGTTTCTCACCCTGCCTCCTCCGCTGACGATTTCTTAAAACTTTGAGTATTGCTGCTTGAAAAATGTTTGCTTCGTCGCTGTCAGCAAAGTTGAACCCTGCCATGCAATTCTGAAATGACAACAAAATTTTATTGAAATTGTGTTGTTGTCGAAAAGCTTGCCTTATAATTTATAATGAAAGGAATCCTGATATGCTCACTTCTGCCTCGAATGCGTGAAAAAAGGGACATGGACAGCTGTACACAAACTGGTTATAAATCTCTTGTTCCCATACACAACTTTTTTTCTGTAAGAAATTATTGGAAAACCATTAATATACACTGCACCCAAAGAGGATTGAACAACACTATAATTTTTAATTGCTCTACTAACATCAAAATCGATAATTCGAATGAAGTAGGATTTGCGAAGATAATCTTTGATGAAGCAGGCAACGCCGCAATATTTTTTCAACCAATGGGAATGGTTTGGTGGCTCTGTGAGGAAGACTTGAACGACAGCCGCTGCCAAAGACTAAAAGAGAAATAATAGCAGTAAGCATTTTTGTAAAAAAATATGAATTAAATTTATGTGATGTGGATGATTATTCATCATCCTCCTACTAGACCAATGCATTAACGGTAGTGCCTTACATTTCCTTCAGACAGGCAGGCACGGTGATCTACAGTGGGGGGGGTGCTACCAACATGAAAGCCCCTGAGGCATAATTCTTAGGTGTACAAAATTTTAATATTGGTCTGGTAGAAAGGAGTGCTATTGGGTTTCAGTGGATGCCGTACTTAACTTGCCCCAGGCACTGGCAACCCACGCTATGACGCTGGGCAGGCATATATATATATATATATATCCCACATATAGTCCTGACTGTTAGATGTTTGAAGCTACAGGCACAAACAGCATTCTAAATTTTTTTTTGCTCATGTGCTTTTATAACACACAGACGGCAAAAGCCATGCTACACCAGTATCTGCAGTTTTGCGAGCGATACGGACCTTTGCTATCTAGAGAACCACAGCTTGGACTGCAGTAGACACAAAGAATGGCATACATTCTACGATACTATCTGGAGTCCAACACGGATTAATGGTTTGACAGACAAAAGTATGTTACCACTATGGCATCATAGAGAAATGAACCTACGTTTTCCCTAAAAAGGCAAGCTTCTTAAGGTCTAGGAGACCGACAACCAAACTATGGTATACTGTAGTCTGGGGCCGCTATTTTTATTATGTGTTCGATAACCATTGAGAGATCCCCCACTACAATGAAATTTTGTATATTTAACATAGGAATATGTGAATTGTAGCTCTGTAACCCCCCATTAAGCCTATAATCCCTGTTACGTACTTTCTGCATACGCCTATGAATCCAGATAAATGGATGACAACGTGAACGTGTTACCACTAGAGATTGGACATGCTCAGCCTGAATCCGAATCGCACTCATTAGACTAATGCAACTGAAGCTGAAAACTACTTTATATTGAAATTTTCCAAGGAATACAACTATGTGAGTCATTTTCGAGGATTGTAGAAATATGTGTGTATATGAAAATTCGAAGAAAATTAAATAGTGCAGTTTAGCAAATTTTTTAATTTTAAATCATGCATCAAGGAGTTAAACTTATATTTGAAGCTTTGGTCTCAGGCTAGAATTCTCACTAAGCGCTTCAGGCTCGGGCGGACTCAAGTTGCAAGTCTTCGGGCTAGAAAACTTGCAACTAGAGACACAAATTTAATAATAAAATTTACTTTCTAAAAACTTTAAATTCATGAATGGAAATTTTTCATAGCTATAATATTAAGCATAACAGAATAATAATTGCATTTATTATTTTGTAGAATGTAGAACAGTAATTCTTTGTTTTAAAAAAAAAATGAATAAATTACATAGCATTTGGGTCCAAGAATGGAAAACAGCCTTTCATTTTCATCATTTGTTAAGAGGCTGCAAGGTTCATTTTGAGGTTTTCTTCTTTCTTCCATGTTTTAAGTTCTTCTAGCAAATACCCTGGATGAAAATAATAATAATAATTAATTCAAATGTAAAAGAAAAAACGTTTTTACATTTTTTGTGATTCATGAATAACACTGTTAAACAGTGAAAATTTTACATAGGTGAAAATATCTGTCCTTTATAGATTTCAGGTCACTGAACGTGAAAATTATGCTTAAAATTGCTTCCTGGCTCAGGTTTCTGGGTAATTTCACTGTTTACATTTTACATATAGGGTTATGGGAATACAATAGTACGAATAACAGTTAACAACATTTCCTTCTTATACCCACCATCTTTTTGCCTATCGCTTGTAAAGAACACACGGAGCATCTCTCTGGATCATTCAGCAAAACTCTACTACCATTGAAACTGACCACTTTTCCTTTGTAATATTGTGCCATTGCAGAAATGTCCTGATGGAATCACTTCCCTTTTTTGTCACTAAAGCGCCACAATTCGCTCGGAAGACATTAATACGTGAATGCAGGAAGTGCATTTTTAGTTACATGTTGCATCCAATTTTCTCGTAGGCAGATATAAGTTCTTTCACTAGGTCTTTGCAGTTTTCAGCATGAAAGTTGCCTAAAAATTGTGTACTAACATTCCAGAAACAATGCCAGGCATGCAGCTGATCGGGATTGAGACTCGATTCAAACTGTTTGTCTTGAAGAAGCTTGAGTATCTAGCTACCGATAAATACGCCGTGTTTTGCCTTTTCCGTACTTAGAAGCAGAAATTTTTGGCATATATCTTCGAATGCATGTTTTCATTAACAGCCTTCTCAAATGCCTTCATAAGTCATAGTTTTATGTGAAATAGTAGTAGGATAATGCTGTTTTTCAGTGTCAATGCTGTGATTCAGTATACATTACAGGAGGTACTTGTCAATTGAGAAGTTCGATCTGCATCACTGGTGCTTAGAACACTTTCTAATGCATCAGGTTCGCTTCCATCATCCTCCAGATCACTGCCTCTGTCGGAATGTTAGTGGGTTGGCATCGGGAAGTGGCAATCCTTCTCCACGGATCACTGAGCGAATGACAGGTGTTATCACAGGATATTTAATCATCTTTGTATTAATTCCTATCTTAAAGCATTGCACCATGCATAAATAGCAATCGGTGGTATGGCTTGTTGGTTCACACCAAAATGCATGGAAATTTTTCCCAAGAAAGGCACAGGAAGCAACGGCGCCGAGTCGATAGAAACTTTATCAAGGCAGTGTCTACTTTTTTTTTTTTTTTTTTTTTTAATTTCACGTATATCATACATATAATGTTCTATAACGTTATATATATAAAATGTAAACAGTACAATTACTCAAACCTCTGTGCAGGAAAAAATTTTAAGGGTGATTTTCGTACTCAGTGACCTAAAATTTGTAAAAAGGTGGCTACTTTCATTTTGGTAAAAAACAAAAAGTGAAAAATTGTTGAACAGTGTAATTTAAAAATATATAATTTCTACCTATTATCTACACCGTTATCACACTCATTAATATTTTGATCACAAGATTATTTATTGATTTTAACTAATTAGATTTGATTTACATGGTAGGATGTACAAGCTCACACATTACACACGTTAACTGTTTGAATGCTTAGCAGATACTGTCCGTTGTTAACTTTTGCTGTCCTCGCTAGTCCCCTTCTCTTCCTCATGGTTAACTCGAACCTGCCATCTTACCTTTTGGGTATGTGCAGTGTCTCCCCTACTTGAACACGAAACTAACCACAGGAATCAATCACTACACACTTAAAGTGTTGTTTATGTTTTAGGCACAAAGGCAATTAAAATCAAGATGCAACAGAACCGATAATTTTCTGAGAGTTCTAAATCTGTGGTCTAGGTCAGTAGTGCTAAATGGTGGCCACAGCAAAATTAACGATATTAAATATACACATTTTTATATATTTTTCGGGCTGGGCAAAATCATCCCAACTCGGTCTTAAGCATGTTCGTCTTAACAAGGTTCGACTGTACTAGTTGTGCTTGTAGTCATTGAAACATCGACATCATTAGAGACAAAACCAAATATGCTTGGCGATATCTTTAAACCATAATATATTTATTAACAATCAAACTTACTACACTGCAATGGTCTTAATACAATAATTATAACCCTTGTTTTACCATGCTCCCCGCCTTTCATCACATATCACAGGCTATCACTCCCTTTACACTTCTATTTAACTAACAGCAAACATACTGTTACAATTTGGATCTACCAATTTGTTGGAAATTCTGATTCTCGAAATCGTGAAATTTTCCCTTACGGCACTGGCAAGAAGCTCATGCGATAGTATGGGGCTTAGAGGATTATAACTGCATATACAAAATTGTAAAAACTGTACACAAAAATGTAAAAACTGTATATACAAAATTGTACCGTAATGGGGGTTATGACGCCTACGTATGCCTATACCAATGGGGGGATTCTTTCCGCCACCCCCACGGCTAAGAAACCCTGCTTCTTGATATATACAAATATCTGTATATATAAGCAGTCCGCAATAATACAACTTCATAACAGATACAACCACGTAATTACATGATAGGAAGTGGGGTTGTTGTTTTTTTTAATATACAAGAAATATGATTATGAAGCTTCCGCAAGTTTGACCACAAATGACAGTTCAAAAACACTTGCTAGAAATTAACACATACGCCTATATGCAGAGTGGAAACACAAAAAAAGGGTGTCACATGAAAAATATACGACAGAAACATAAAAGTAAATACTACCTAAATAACTATAAACTGTACTATACTGGCATATTACTACGAAAAGTCAAGCTTGTTGTTAGTCTCATTTCACAATGACCTATTACATGATAAACATAGGAGTTAACATCAAAAGGATATGCGCCAGATGTGAACTGAAAATGTGTCGTTCATAAACGTGTGGATCGTAAGACCGAATCATTAAATTGAATGAAACCCAATTGAATCTTTGAAAAAGACCTTTCGGTCAATAACAGAAGCACCTCGAACTACAGTTGTAAAAAACCCGGGAATTTTGGACACATTGGAAACTTTGATGGGAAGAAACCAAGATAGCTAGAATAAAGGAGGTAGTCCCGTCCGCGCCTTTCTTCCTATTGGTCGATCGTGTCGAATCGACCAATAGGAAGAAAGGGACTACCTCCTTTATTCTAGCTATTTTCGTTTCTATATTCAAAGTTTCCAATGTGCCCAAAATTCCCGAGTTTTTTACAACTCTACCTCGATCGTTCCTCTTCCAGTCCCTCCTCATTTTGCGGGTTACAAAAAAATAACGAAAAAGGTCTTATATAAATAAACTACGTATTAAAAAATTGGTAACAATGCAGGTTGTTATTTTTTGGGGTTTTTTTTGTGTGTGTGAACCCGGTATTATATTTACTATGCTTGTTTCTCACAAAGTAAAGAAATGGTGAAATATATATAATGTTTCGTAGCTGTTACTTCAGAACGGATTTTTCTTTTTTCTTTTTCTTTTCTTTTTTTTTTCTGTCTGTAGAAATGAAAGGCGGGACGGGGTGGGGGGGAATGAAACAAATGCGTAAGAGCTCGGGATTTTAAAGGGCTGAGCACAAAACTTCTTTTTAACACTTCTAAAAAATTACAAATACCCTTCTGCGATTCGTAGGTTTTCTCTACCAGAACAAACTAAATATTTTATAATGAATATTTTAACACTTCAATCAAAATCTCGGAGCACTGTGTATATGTGTGTAAAAGGAACATATTAAAAAATTTCCAGCTTGACTATGCGTTAGCTTTTGGTTACTGAAAAGAATCATTCCATGTCAATCCACTGGACATTATTGACCAGACCCCTTTCGATTTCACTGAAACTTCATAGAATTGATGCCCCAGTGGATGCTTGAAAATACCCCAAGTTTTAACTTCATCTGTCAAATGGATCAAATGGTCAAATGGATCAAATGGCAAAAGGTTAAAAGTCACTGAAATTGGCCTGTTTTGGATTATCGTGCTTTACAAAATTGATTGTAAGTTTTTTTCGTTTTTAACCTACAAAGGTAAAAGAGGTCTCATTTGAAAATTCTTTAAAGTATTTCCAAATATATAATAAAACTAAGTATTATAAGCAGAATTGTTTTAAATAAGATGAAAAGAAATGTTTGACCTTCAATTTTTCAAAATGGGGGTCATTTCATTTTTTTTTTTTTCAAAAAATTATGTATTATATAGCATGGTATTCTGCGCCCTTTTTTTTCAAAATTTCATGACGGGACCTCTATGGGTTCAAGAGATATTAAAAAAATTCGTCTCAAAGGTAAAATTTTATTCTTACACATTGTGACCTCTCATATTCCAAACTTGTCTATTATTGCATGTTACTGCTTTTTTTTCAGTATTATGTCTTTCATTAAAATTTAATGAAAGACATAATAATGAAAAGAAGCAGCAACATGCTTATACATTATTTAATAATATGTACTAATCCTTGTTCAACTGAAAATTTGCGGAATTACAATATTTATACTGTTGTAATAAAAATAGGAGAAACTGATTATTATCAATAAAATCAGTAGCGTACTGACATCCCTTGCAACCCCTGAAAGGTGAAGACTCTTCTTTTGTCGTTTATTTTCCATAAAATTTGAAAGTAGAAAAATATTACATTTTTAGTTAATAAGGATTTTTTTTAATCTTTAGGTAAAATATAAAGTAAAATAAACGGTTTCCAACTGTGGCAAACTCATTACGCGTATTTACTTTAGCTGTTTTTATTGCCTTTAAAATTGAACTCAACATCCGAAAATTATAAAATCCAGACGAGGTTTGAAACTGTAGTATATTTGTTTAGAAGTTTGAAGCTTTACACCAGAACCCTACCTCATGAAACGGTGACTAATAGACATGTGTTCTGTTTAAAATATTGGAATGCGTCGCCGGTTAATTTCTTATAGAAGACACAACACTATATATATGGCCTGCAAAAGGGTTGCTGGTATCTAACTGGAAGGAGACCCACACGCTGAACGTATGTGACGATGTGTGGAACCGGCCAGGCCAGTAACCTAGTGTCCTACCCCGCCTTCAAGTGGTGCAGGCTGAGCTTTCTATTTATGTGGCAAATTAATATTTGCTACACGGATAGAAAGGCGGAAGGGGAGGGCTAATTCACCAACCCGTCTAGCCAGCGTGGTGAAATTATGGCTAATTCCTCCATTATGTTGACACACCAGAAACCATGGCCCCTAGTCTCCAGGTGCTGGAGTGCTCCTGATCAAGGCAGCGGTCAGTGTGGCATGAAAGCAGGGGGTGCTAAGAATCACTGGAATGGCCCAGGCTGCCGTTTGTTATTGACCTTGGCTACGTTTAATGGACGATCCCTTGCTTCTGAAGCAAAACTTCAGGAATTGGAAGAAGAACTTGACAAGATCAAATGGGACATTGTAGGACTCAGTGAAGTTAGAAGAAAAGGTGAAGAGTTGGTGGAACTTAAAAGTGGACATTTGTTTTATTATAGAGGAACGGAAACTGGAAGAACAAGTGGTGTTGGCTTCTTAATCAACAAAAGAATTAAAGACTACCTTCTTGAAGTCGAAAGCACGTCAGATCGAGCAGCGAGGCTTGTTGTTCAACTAACCCAGCGATACCAACTTCAAATAGTACAGGTATATGCACCAACATCAAGTTACAATAACAAGAAATAGGGAAAAATACTTAGAAGAGTATGTATCCATTTTATATAAATCGAACACTACGCAGATTAAATCAAACAACAATGTCAATCAATCAACGTTTATTGGCGTAGTGATACCAACGCCGATGGTATGGCGTGATTAGATGGTGAAACGTTCGAAAGAAAATAAATATTTCTGCCTTCGGTGGGACCTGAACCTGAATATTTATTTTCTTTCGAACGTTTCACCATCTAATCACGCCATACCATCGGCGTTGGTATCACTACGCCAATAAACGTTGATTGATCGACATTGTTGTTTGATTTAATCTGCGTAGTGTTCGATTTATATAAAATAAATACATATGCTGCAACGTGCATTTCGATCAATTTAATACCAGTCTCTTTGCAATTTGGTTTAAATAGTAGTCTATGTACTACACCATTCTGCGAAATAACTGGCAACAATATATATACGTTCGTAAAGAGATTATATATTGTCCTTCGTAGCTCAGTGGGTAGAGCCTCCGCCCGGCAAGTGGAAGGTCGTGGGTTCAGGTCCCACCGAAG
The DNA here is from genome assembly GCA_006491805.2 of Dysdera silvatica. Lineage (NCBI taxonomy): Eukaryota > Metazoa > Arthropoda > Arachnida > Araneae > Dysderidae > Dysdera > Dysdera silvatica. Next base: position 103,671,709 of record QLNU02014802.1, read on the forward strand.
GCAGAAATATTTATTTTCTTTCGAACGTTTCACCATCTAATCACGCCATACCATCGGCGTTGGTATCACTACGCCAATAAACGTTGATTGATTGACATTGTTGTTTGATTTACTTAGAAGAGTTGAAGAATTCTACAAAAAACTATATGAAAGTAACAGTGAATTAAACGAAGACACTGAAATAGTCGAAGGAACAGCTCCTAAAATCTTAAAAGAAGAAGTTTCATTTGCAATAAAAAATATGAAGAAAGGAAGAGCCCCTGGTGATGATGGTATTACATTAGATATCCTAAAAGAAGCTGGAGAATATGTAGAAGACATACTTGCAAAATTCTTTACCAAATGTCTTAACAGCGGTAACATACCAAACCAATGGGATTCTGCAACAGTAATTCTTTTGCATAAAAAAGGTGATAAAGAGGATTTGAAAAATTACCGACCAATTAGCTTGTTACCTGCTATTTATAAAATCTTCACAAAAGTGCTAACACATCGCCTGCAGAAAAAATTAGATGCAGCTCAACCAAGAGAACAAGCTGGATTTCGAAGTGGATTCAGTACAGTGGACCATATTCAAGTATTAAGAGAATTAATTGAAAGAACACATGAATATGAACTTCCATTGTGTGTGGCATTTATTGACTATGAGAAGGCCTTTGACTCTATTAAAACATCAGCAGTCATCAACTCTTTAAGATCAACAGACATTGAGGATGTGTACATTGACATGGTGAAACGTGTGTATAAAAATGCAAGTGCAAAATTTCGGTTACATAAAGATACCGAAGCTATCAAAATTGGTAAAGGTGTGAGGCAGGGAGATACCATTTCTCCAAAACTTTTTACTTCAGCTTTACAGATGATTTTTCAGCAGATAAATTGGAATGACAAGGGAATAAAAATAAATGGTGAATATTTAAATCATTTGCGGTTTGCTGATGACATTGTTATTTTTTCAACGAACCCATCAGAACTCCAAGACATGGTACAGGAGCTCTCAACTAGAAGTAAAGAAGTTGGACTCAAGATGAACCTACAAAAAACTAAGATCATGTTCAATAATTTCGTAGAGGAAACAAAAATACAAGTTGACAACATTGAGCTAGAAATTGCTGATTCATATATTTACCTTGGCCAGCTGATTTCAATGGATGGCAACATTATGAAAGAACTCAACAGACGTATTAAACTTGGCTGGAGTGCATTTGGAAGAAACAGTTTTATCCTGAAGGGGAAATTGCCTTTGTGTCTAAAAAGAAAGGTCTTCAACCAGTGTGTATTGCCAGTCCTCTCTTATGGATCAGAGACATGGAGTCTAACAGTTGGAGCAATACGAAAGTTACAGACAACGCAAAGGAGCATGGAGAGGTGCATGCTTGGAATAACTAGGAGAGATCGAAAAAGAAACACTTGGGTGAGAGAGCAAACTAGAGTAGAGGACATCATTGTTAAAGTAAAAGGGCTGAAATGGCGATGGGCTGGGCATATTGCAAGAAGAACTGATCAACGATGGACAACAGAAATTCTGAACTGGATTCCAAGAGACCACCGAAGACCTAGAAAACGTCCTCAAACTAGATGGGTGGATGAAATAAGAAAAGAGGTTGGGGTGACGTGGAAACGAATGGCCCAGGATAGACTTGTGTGGAAAGCATTTGGAGAGACCTTCATCCAGCAGTGGATAGATAATGGTTGAATATGATGATGATGATGATGATATATATATATATATATATATATATATATATTATATATATATTATAGTATTTTTTTTTCATATATACATATAAAATTAATTTTCGTAACCAGGGCCCAAAAAATTATTGCGGGGGGCCCCGAAACTTTCCGTTACGCCACTGAATGAAATAACTACATGTGTCTTTTATCAAGCGTAGGGGCGCTAGTAAAGTGCTCCAGTGCTCACTATGAATTTTGAAAAACAGCTGCTTTACAACTGTTTTTTAAAATCCATAGTGAACACTGGTACTTTACTAGCGCCCCTACGTTTGAAAAACATACAGGCAGTTATTTTATTACTAGTAATAAGTTTCTCCTATTTTTGTATAATTACAAAATTATAAATATTGTAATTCTGAAAATTTTCAGTTGAACAACGATTAGTATATTATTTAATGAAGGACATAGTAATGAGATAAAAAAGGTATCATCGTGCAATAATAGACATGTCTGGAATATGAGTGGTCACAATGCATAAGAAAAAAGTCTTAACTTTGAGTCGTATTTTAAATATCTCTTGAACCCGTAGCGGTCCATCATATAATTGGAGAAAAGGTGTAGAATATCATGCTATATACTATATAATTTTTTGAAAGAGATAAAATGACCCCATTTTGAAAAATTTAAGATCAAACTTTTCTTTTCATTTTATTTAAAATAATTCTGCTTATAATACTTACTTTTGTTACATATTTAGAAAAATCTTTAAAAAATCTTTCAAATGAGACCTCTT
>QLNU02014802.1:103697663-103715843 GCA_006491805.2 Dysdera silvatica
TGCAGGGACGGTATACTTATTAAAACTTAACAAGATTTTATTGGCTGATTTAGCTACTTGCAGTTAGCTAGCTAGCGATGCGCGTTTAGTTATATTTGCTATCATTTCTAGCTCATGCCTTTATGTGGGGCTGCGGGCCCCAAACTCTGTTAACTTATATGAGCTAAAATGTTATATGAGGCCAATGTACTTGCATATTATATATGCTGCTAGAGGGCAAATCCTCCTCTCTCTGTCTATGTTCCTCTGCAGATAGTTTACAGGCGAATGATATTGCAAACGGTAAAATCCCGCTAGTTTCATCCAGTTAAAAACGTATGCAGTGAAATCTCTGTGTAACGATACTCAAAGGGACCAGATAAAGGTATTGTTATAGACATGAGCAATTTTACCATTTTGCCGCCCCTAGGCTACTATTTTGCCGCCCCCCCCCCAATCAGCAATAGCAACATAAAAATTATTACATTCAATATACGTACGCCAAAAATTTTCGTGTTGACAATAAATACGTTGAAAAACAAACTTACAAATTGAAAAATTAACATTGGTTAGTTGATTGTATTTTTATGGCGCAAGGTCAGAAAGGGTCATTCTGCGCCAATCAAGGTTAAATATTAACATTAAACAATATTAACTTATATTGAAGTATTATTTCTTTTTGGTATATAATAAATCAAATTCAATTTTATTGAAATAAATTTTAATTTTAGAAAAAAATAAAGCCAATTGGCACTGGTATTTAAGTGAAAAGCATGACATCTATCTTCCTTCTTGGCGAAACATCTGATCATATCATCGTGTAATATTGAATTTGGTAGACTCCTTACGCAAAATTTTGCCGCTATATTCTATAGCAGTGTTCCTCAAACTTTAGTCATTCACGGACCATTTTAAGCATTCCTTCATTTATCGTGGACCAACGGTGGGGGATTTCCTCCCTTATTAAAAAGTATTGCCTGAAACTAAGGTTGCCAACATTAGTTAATAATATTAAGCCCTGGCTTTAGCTACCGTCATACTGATCTCCCCCCGCTTCTCCCAAAGAAAGACGCAACCAAAAGGACTTCCTTGATTCATATGATTTGTTGGCAGGCTTATATACGTATATAGGAGCTCCGGGGAGAGGTTTATTATATCCTCGAAACATAATTTGTACCACCTTTAACTCCTTGTGGTAAATTTTTAGATTTCTTTTAGTTTGTTTTGTTTTTTACTTTAAACAGCACCATCTTTTACATGGCAAAATTTCTAAAATCTCCAGTCATATTCTTAAAATATGTTGATTACTAAACCTATTTGAAACAAAATAATTTTTAGAGTAACACTATTTGATAAGGAGAGTGTCAGTTATGATCTTATTTTGTCAAATTTACAATGAAAGTGACGTCATTAAATTAGTTAAATAATAATAATAAGCAATGTAGACAGCATGGGTGTATTTAGAGGATTCAAATCTTTCACGAAACACCGAAAGGTAAGGTTTATAACAAGCAATATTTATGAGAAATTCCATAAATCTCACCCGAACCTAAATTCTAGCTACACTGGCAATTTCCAGTTCATTTTTTTTCTTCTAAAATTCGGTCATGATCCTACGGACCACCAGCAGAGGTAGATTAAACCTCTGTTGGTGGTCCAACATGTGTAAATTTTTTCAGAATTTTAAAAATTGCAAAATAAAAATTTTGAAAAACTGACAATTTTTTTTTACTCAAACACCATGCATGTTATATATCAAATAAAAGCCCTCTTCACAAGCTTTAAAATGATACCATAAGCAACTTTGTAGTTGAAACAGATAGCTTGCAAATTGCGTTTAAATTTTCGGCGGCAAGCAGATTGTAAGACATTTTGGAAACTCAAAAGCTCGAAAATTGGCAACAGGAAAAATTAAAAAAAAAACTATTTTTATATTTTAGATGATAAGGAATAAATATTCCAGAAATTAGTCAAATCCATGACGTCAAGGGTTTATGCACTGGTTAATTTGACACGGAATGGCCCATACATAGGCGGAGAATTACATTCGTGCGTGGGGCCCAAGCCTCCCCTCTTAATAATCTGAAATAAATTGCGATTTTACATATACTGTAATGTATAAACGTACATAAAATGTGCTTGCCCCCCAATAATTTTAAGAATTCTACGTTTATGCGTATATAACTTTTATTTATTCATTAGGTGCTGATGCTCCGCCTGAGGAAAGACAATTTCCTTCGTTTTCCAGAACTACTAGAGGCACCAATAATTCAACTGACGCCGACAACGAAGACACACAATTTACTTTACCAATTGAAATTCTTCTTTAACTTCTCCTTCTCTAAAGAAGAATTGATCAATACTAATGGAAATATCCGATTCTTATAGATAAATAAAAATATGCACTCTTATAAAAGAAACGCAAACTTGCGTTTCTTTGTTATTTTAATTTATTATTTTATTTATTTACTGAAATTTGAAAGTCTTTGGCTTTATGAAAAAAACAAACAAAAAACGCAACGTTTCAATTTTCTGCTTTCAAATATTTTCTCAATTTTTAAATTTTCTATTTTTAAATACTTTCGCAAATTGTTCGAAATATAGCTCTCACGTTTTAGCACACTAATCTACGCTAACTTCGTTATCTCAGATTAACCAGGCCAGGCCACTTGTCAATAAATTTCGTCACGATTGGTAACTGATCAGCTCACAGGGTGTCTACCCAAATTCAATTTCAAACTTCCCTGACTTTTCCAGGTTTCCAGACCAAATCTTAATCGATTTTCAGTCACTAATTACAGTAAATAACACACAACGCATTAAAATTTGCGTAAACAAAATAAGTTTCATAAGACCATAAAATCCATTAATGACACCTCAAAGCCATTTATAACTCTACCGTGAATTTACAAATTCAAAAACTGTATTAAAAAGAATATTTCTTTACACTAAAAACTTGCACAAACTGAATACTTACAGCTCGGGCCGCCCTAGTAGGGCCGCCAAGTAGGGGTTGAGAAGACCCATGCCCCGCGCTTCTTGAGGCCCCACGAAGCGTAATTCTCAAATTTAAAATTTTGGTAATATTGGAAATTTCCCCAAAAACATTTTCGCTTCGGGTCGTGCATTTCGTGCTATCTAGTGTTCATACATTTTTCCATTTTTTTTCTTACTCATATATGTATGGGCCCCCCCAAAATATGTTTTGCCCCGGGCCTCGCATAAGCTAAAGACGACCCTGTTTACAGCAACATTTCCATTCGGCCCTTTTTGAGTTCATTATAAAAGAGTTTAACTATATAATCGCAAAGCTGATGCTTCATCTTCTATTTCATTTAAAATGCGTGTGATTATATACGGAGGAGATATTCTCCTTTGTGTAAAAATTGCAACACCATGAAGGACTCGTCCGAATTGAATGAAATTTAATGTACAAACGACCTGTGTTGATACAAATAAACGATTAAAATTACAAAGCAAAAAAACAATATTACATGTCGAAAATCAGTATTTGGTGAAGCCACCACGCGCTGCAATAAGTGATGCTATACGACGTGGCATGGAATCAAACAGATGTTGAATGTGTGCCTGAGGAAGAGCATTCCAGATTGCTTGTATGCGACCCCAAAGTTCATCTGTAGTAGCTATGGGACGAGGATCACGAGCGAGACGCCGACCAACGAAATCCCACACATGTTCAATCGGCGACATATCCGGCGAATAGGCAGGCCAAGGAAGAAGCTGTATCTGTTGTGATGAAAAGAAGTCTTGAACATTCCTGGCAATATGTGGGCGGGCATTGTCCTGTTGAAATACAGCTCCGGGAATGCCTTGAAGGAAGGGAACAACTTCGGGCTCCAGAACTTCATTGATGTACCGGTTGCTGTTAAGATTACCCACAATTCGTAGCAGCTGAGATCGTCCATGATACGCAATCGCACCCCAGACTATAACTCTGGGGTATCGTCCACTATGACGTTGGATAACGCACTCCGGAAGGTGGCGTTCACCGGTATAGCGTCTAACACAGATGCGGCCATCACTGTACCCCAAATTAAAGCGGGATTCATCAGAAAACACCACTTGTTGCCAATCAGCACGCCAGTCTCTATGTCCATGAGCCCATTGTAGCCGCAGGCGCCGGTAGTTTTGCTTCAGAGGGATCCTGTATAAAGGAACTCTTGCACGCAGTATACTCCCGGATTTCTGAGTTGTCTGGTTCTCTTGAACCCACTGCTTCCACACTCGCATCACTGTGCTGCTGTTACGCCCCATACGAGCTGCTATTGCACGATAAGAAAACCCTCCTTCACGAAGGCCGATCATTCGTCCCCGTTCAAACTCCGTAACTTGCTGAAATGTCGCCCTCTTTCGTCGTAGAGGCATAGTGACGTCTCATGTAACGTTTACCACTAGCAGATAACCATACACGCCCCGCTACAGCCCTCTATTTATACGGATCCATCAGCAGTTCAGAGGGCGCTGCTCAGCCCACGCATGCGCGATGACTCTGAAATTCTAATCATTTGAATAGCATACCCTAATTTGCATTTCCTGAAAGTTTCAGCTCAATCACATGATTCCTTCATGGTGTTGCAATTTTTACAAACATGAGTTTGTACACTATATGCCCAAAAGTATCAGGACACTTCGGACTTTTTAACTTCTTCGAATTTCTAAAAACTACTCGGTCAATTGTTCTCTAACTTTGGAGATACATAAAACATGCTTGAATGCACATTTTTCCAACAATGTTTCGATGACTTATGCATTTAGGGGACCACCCACATATTAACAAAGTGAAAAAATATAGTTAATCACCCTGTATTATAAAAAGCCGAAAATTATTTGTAACTTTCAAAAAATATTTAGTCAGCTATGCTTAATGCCTGTGTGCATTTTCGTAAAACAAACATGTATATTCATGAAGATACAAACGTTTCTTTAAGAAAACCCAAATTTTGTCACATATTTTTTGCTTATAATATCCACAATTTTCAGTCAAATTTCACGAAACTTATAAAACATTTGTCAACGTACAAAAAAAATATTATACTTAAATTAGAAATTAATATATTGAATACACGATGAGACTTAAAAAAAAAATACCAGTGGAATATCTTGAAAATTCAGAAAGTTATCGATGATATAGTGAGCCGTATTTCTCTAATTCTCTGAAAGTAGCTAGATGATAAGGGGTTTTTCCACAAATTGTCATATTCCAAACATCCCTGTTCTGAAAATGAAATATTCCAGATTTATGCAAATAAGGATCAAAAGTATCTGGACACCCTCCTACGTGGTGGATTCTGTTAGTGACGTCAAATTTCTAGCTCTCAGACAAGTATAAAAGAAGTCTGACGAGTTAACAATTATAATTTCAAAGCTAGAAAAGTAAAATGGGAGGAAAGGGCGAGCTAAATGATTTTGAACGTGGTGAAGTCATTGGTTGTCACCGCTGTGGAAAATCTGTTCGTGAGATTTCTGTGATGTTACGAGTGCCCCGTTCCACCGTTAATGTTGTTATCGTAAAGTGGGAACATACGGGGACTACAACGGTGCATCCACGACCTGGTCGACCACTTCGTCTAGTAGACAGGGAACGCAGAGTGATGAAAAGAGTTGTGAAAGTGAACCGCATGAAATCGGCGGAAAAAGTTCGTGCGGATTTTCAAGATGCCTCTGGATGCAACGTCAGCACAAAGACAGTTCGTCAGGAACTGCAAAGTCTTGGTTTTCATGGCCGAGCAGCTGCATATAAACCAAGCATTACCGCAACCAATGCCAAACGTCGCTTACAATGGTGCAAATCGCCAAAACATGGAGCCTGCAGCAGTGGCGTGAAGTGTTATGGAGCAATGAATCACAGTACACTATTTGACAATCAGATGGTAGAGACTGGATGTGGAGAATGCTGGGTAAACGCTTTTTACTTGACTGTATTGTGCCGCAAGTTAAGTTTGATGGTGGAAGCATAATGGTTTGGGGATGTTTCTCATGGTTCGGGCTGAGCCCTCTGCTTCCTATGAAGGGAATTCTGAAGATGGAAGGCTATCTCGACATTTTAGGCAGTTCCATGTTGTCTACATTGTGACAACAGTTTGGAGTGGGTTCATTCTTGTTTCAACAAGATCATGCTCTTATCCACACAGCACAGGCTGTATAGAGCTGGTTTGCTGACATGGATGTTGAGGAATTGGACTGGCATGCTCAGAGCCCAGACCTAAATCCCATAGAACACCTATGGAATGCATTAGAATGTCGACTGCGAGCTAGGCCAAAACGCCCCACATTGGCGCAAGAGCTGACTAATATTCTTTTGCAAGAATGGCATGCAATTCCCACTGAAAAATTCCAGAAACTAGTAGATAGCCTCCCAGATAGAGTGGTAGCCGTCATTGCAGCAAAATATGGCCCCACTTCATACTAATTTTTGACTTCTTGTTGGTTTGTTGTATTTTTATGGCGCAAGGACAATGGTCATTCTGCACCAAGCAAGGTTTTTGACTTCTGTAAAGGAGAAGCAAAATATCCTGGTGTACGGATACTTTTTATCCTTATTTGCATAAATCTGGAATATTTCATTTTCAGAACAGGGGTGTTTGGTAATTTGGAATATGACAATTTGTGGAAAACCCCCTTATCATCTAGCTACTTTCAGAGAATTAGAGAAATACGGCTCACTATATCGTCGATAACTTTCTGAATTTTCAAGATATCCCACTGGTATTTTTTTGAAGTTGCCCTATACTATTGACTACAAAATTATGAAAGAAAGTTATTCATATCTTTCGCGCATGCGCAGTAAAAAATTATTTTCTTCAAATGCTCATATCTCATCGTGTATTCAATATATTAATTTCTAATTTAAGTATAATATTTTTCTTGTACGTTGACAAATGTTCTGTAAGTTTTGTGAAATTTGACTGAAAATTATGGATATTATAAGCAAAAAAATTATGACAAAATTTGAGTTTCCTAAAAGAAACGTTTCTATCTTCATGAATATACATGTTTGTTTTACGAAAATGCACACTGGCATTAAGCATAGCTGGTTAAATATTTTCTGAAAGTTACAAATAATTTCCAGCTTTTTATGATACAGGGTGATCAAATATATTTTTTCACTTTGTCAATATGTGGGTGGTCCCCTAAATGCACAAGTCACCGAAACTTTATTGTAAAGTATGTAATCGAGCATGTTCTATATATCTCCAAAGTTAGAGAACAATTGGCAGAGTAGTTTTTTAGAAATTCGAAAAAAAAAACAAAAAATCCAAAGTGTCCGGATACTTTTGGGCATATAGTGTATACGGTAAAGGAGATTGGTATTAGCAAAATCCCTTACAGATTACATAGTTTAGCTAAAAATACTTTCTTTTTTTCAAGTTTTAGTTATATATTTGGCAAACATTTTCTCCTGAGAAATATATGGGTTTAATAATTTTTCTTCATTCTAACCTCAAAACTTAAAATAATTTAATATAGATCTTCTCTTACATTTCTATAATTTTTATACTGCTCAAGCTATGTATCACGAAATATTGTATATCGGGTTGAATAAAAATTTATTATTATTATATAAATTATATTAGTTTTGGTGCAAAATGGTAACTTTTGGAAGAAGTTTAGTCAAAAGTACAGAGTTTCAAATTTTTCAGTAGGTAATGTGGTATGAAAAGCACAGTTCAGGAAAATTATTTTAATAAGTTATTTATTATAACAATGAATTTCAAATTTCCCTGACTTGGGCCTTTGTATTTCGAGTTTTCCTGTCCTTTCCAGTCAGAAAAATTTCCCTGGCTTTTTCAGATCCGTACACGTACTGAGCTCAGTCATCAAGCGACATTAGAGAAAATAATGACGACAGCAATACAGTTGTGAAAATAGGACACAAAAATTTCAAAATTACATATTTTATTTAACAGAGAGTAAATAATCCTTTTGTTACAAACGATTTCTTCTAAAAATTGTGACGTCGCCTTTTTTTTTTACATTTTATAGCATTATAAAACGTGTTATTCATTTGTACAATTTCTAAAGGAAGAAAGTGACGTGATAATCGTTCTCGAAGCTCAGGTCATTTTCTGTAAAAAAGCGCGTGATTGAAAAATGCTAAGACGTCGCCTTAAAGTGTAGAAAAATAGCTTACTTAAAGTGTAAAACACTGTAGAGACAAGTAAAGTACAAAGTAACAGCCGCGGGAAAAATTTTGTGCTGAAAAAAAAAATTGTAACAAGGAATAATCTATATCCAACTTCATTAAAAACAAATTTTAGTGAATGAGTACAAGAAATGATCGTCCTATCGCACTGTGCAAACATTATAATTCGAAGATTGCTGGTACGTAAAATATCAGTGCAAGGAATACGGGGCAAATGATTTATACGTCTTAAACAGAACAGTAACTTGCTGGGCATTCAACTGACGACCTGGGATCAATGGTCACTCTAACCCATCCATACATCTAAAAAATGAGAGAATACTTTCTGCGATCTCTTCAGAAAAATTATAAAAGTAAATTTCGCATCTTATACGGGGGGCGTTACTACAGTAAAAATATATTTATTTCTTTGTGGCGAGCAAGGTCAGATTGTCGGTAAAAAAGAAAAGACAAGACAAATGGACAAGAGAGAAGGATATCATTGACGTACCTAGCTTCGAGGTTTGGGGGGGTGTTACAACCCCAATGTTTGGGACATAATTTTTATTTGTAATTCTCGCTTTTCCAGGAAGGGGAACTAAATTATCTCTAGGGTAGGCATAACCCCCCTTCCCCCAATCTCTAGCTACGCCAATGAGGAATATATAAGCAACAGTTAATAAGCATTGAAACTGATTAGTTGCTTATTAACAGTAAATAGAAATTGATCACCCTATTTTTCAATATTGAGCTTTTTTTCTTTTCTTGTCTTAATATGAAAGGCACTTCGATTGAAAAGCAAGTGCCCTATAGGAGATACTTTTACTACTATTGACGTTGGAATTGTACAGCACGACATTTAAATTGGCTTGCCACTAACAGCAAAATTAGCTCATTGCCAAATGATTTTTTTAAGCATGATCAACGAAAAATGCAATAACTGTTTTACATGATATCAGACTTCGGGTTCTGCCTTTTACATATTAATTAAAAAATAATTTTCCAAGTAACGAAGGGATAAAAGATCAAGTAAAACATACTGCCACATAAATATGCGAGAACCAATTTTTGTCACAGTATTATAAGATGAGAAGTCCAACAGGTCGACTCGTTTACACATTGCACACATAAATTAGGAAAGAAGAATACGAAGAATGAATACGTGAAATTTCTCTTTCTTAACTTTAAAATACAGTGAAACCTGGTAAAGTAACCACCCAAGTAAAGTGACCAGTTTTTTATAAGAGAGAACTGGTTGGGACTTAGTCTTTCCCATACCAAAGTCTGTAGTGTACAGCAGGCCTGACCACATGTCTATGGTGATGATTGCAGTCCAGTCCCAAAGGTGGTCAGCTTAGGCAGGTTCTACTGCATTCTCTATTGCACTTGGTAAAATTTTGGGACAATACATGATCATTAGAACATAAACAAAAAAAAAAAAAGATACAAATCATATGTAGTAGTAAACAGAATCCGTGCCGAAGTAACAATAGACAGAGCTATGTTTGTAAATAAATTATTGCATCTCTTTGCAATATTTAATCAACGGTTAAGATTAACTGGTAGGCAACTTGATGGTTAAAGCTCAAGAAATATATTACTATAGAAACGTAGTAAAAAAGTCTATATTTCGCTTTCTCTGGGCACTGAGCTTGAGGTAGGTCAACCCCATTATAACTGGAGCAAGGCATTACTTTTAAAAAGTACGACTCCAGTCTCTAGAAGAATAAAAATCCGCGATAAAAATTTTCTGTATACAATATACACACATCTACATATTTATACAAATAGTAATTTTAGCATAGTTTTTCTGTATTTAAAAGATGGTCGTTGTGGCTACCGACATTCAACTTGCATCATGGGCAAGTGAAATTTCAACTCGAAAAAGAGTTACAAGTTTTTCAGCATGTCAAGGGAACAGATGTACCATCTGTGACGAGTTCGTCAAGAAAATAAAGCACTTCATATCGCTTTAGTATGTAGCAAATCCAAATCGACTAGTGGTGCTCGTAAAAGTTCTTTCTCTCATAGGTACGGATAGATTGGATGCTGCATTGTTCTTGCTAGGTAGGCACATCGGTAAAAATGTTGCAAACATTCTTGCTATTCAGGACAAGCAAGACAAATCTAAAACGTTAGTTTGTCTCCATGGCTTCCATCTCGATGCTTTCTTCAAATGAAAATTTGAACACTGCTTTGAGCTGATGGTCACCATGTAAAGAACCGAAAGCTCCCTGAAGAAAGGTTTAAGCTGGAGAATACCTACAGCTATTCTTGTGCAGCAATGGTTACTAAGATATGGAAGACCGTTTTACCCTGCCAGTCTTTCTGAATCGCTTACACGTGTGCAACAAATAAAGATGTACAACAAAAGTAAGTCTACAAAAACATGTCGTTATTGGAGCACGGGTATGGTCTTGGCTGTAGGCGAGAGCAAGACCTGTGGATCAAACGGTGAATACGGATGCCCAAGAAAAGGACTGAGCGGTGGAAAAGATGCGAGTCCAAGTCCTCCCAAGTGGTGTGGTGAAGGAAATTGAAAGTGTGAGTGTGCCGCGCCTGGTCCTCCTGAACCCGGTCCAGGAAATCCAGACCTTGGGCTGTGCAGAGCTGCCGCAAAGGGGCTCCAAAAAGGCAAAGCGGTCATTAGTGGTGTTTTGCTGTGTGGTAGGAAAGGGCTTGTGAAAGTCACAATAGGCGTCTGCAATGACCCCATGCTACTCACCACCGGCACAGTAGAGATCGGCGGAGGCTTGGGCTTAGGTCTGGCTAAAACCAACGTCGTAGAATTGTTATTACTGTTATTGCTGGGCAACGAAGGTGCTGGACTGCCAGCTGTTGATGAAGACGATCCCGTGCCACTGCTTGGTGATTGACACCCTGAGTCGCTTGTATCTGGTTCAGACTTAATTCTCTTAGATGCTGATGATGTGGAAAGGTCTCTGGGACCTTCATCGCAAGAGTTGTCATCATGGCCAAGAGCCTCATCATCTTCATCACTAAATGAGCGTTTCGCCTCTTTATGTGGAGAATGACGATGGTGCGATGAGCTTCTGGATAAGTCTGTAGGATGGTGGGCAGCAGGGTGAAGTGGCAGAAGCCACAGACCAGTAGACCCCCGTGAAACTAAAGAAGCTGAAGTTAAAGAAGGTGGTGGGTGATGTCCACGTATGTCGTAAGGAGACTCCAGACCTCTCTTAGGCGACATGGGTTCATGCTTCGATGAGAGGCCGTATGTCGGGCTCGATGATATCGAAGAACTCGCGGAGGCAGAAGACACGCAAGAAGGCGACAAAGAAGCCGTGGAAGATGGTGAAGAAGGAACAGCTGGTCCATGAACTTTGTGATGAGGTGTCAAAGCATAAGGTGCTGGAATTGCAGTCGAATTGTTTGCCGTCTTCGTGATGGTCTCCATCTTAACATGGAAAGGAATCTTGTTTTCGGTCTTGACGATCTCGGGAAACGAGACGAACCGATACACAAATTTTTGTCCCAGCACTTTGCGAATTATATTTTTGTCATAATAATATCGCAAGGCTCTACTCAGTTTGTCATAGTTCATGTTGTGCTTGTTTTTACGTAGTCCCCATAATCGGGCCACTTCCTCGGCATTCAGCAACTTGAATTCGCCATCGTTGTTTGTCCACGTGATGATGTGAGTGTACTGGTTACTAAGCAATAGTTCTAGGAGAAACTGCCAAAGAGTAATGTTCGTCTCCATACCTGTAAAATAAAAAAGAATTAAGTCTCGAATCACAGCATGTTTCAACAAGATGTGATCACACAAAGTACTCTACTAATCACAATTCTTAAAACCAGTACGTTGGTTGCTTCAATGTACGCTTTTAACTACGGTAAAGGTATTTACAACGGCACAAACCATTCATTGGAAACGCTAATGGTCGAGGCTCTTTTAGAAAGAGGAACCCCATTCTGGACAAGCTTGATGCAAAATGGTCAATGACTACGATGCATAGAACGACGCACTTCCCAGCAAGCAGCAATTTAGTCCAAGATTCTGCTGCAGTAAGAGATTTTGAAGGGGGATGCCACATTGATTACCATGACAGGAAGGACGGACGTCGTGTAATAAAGGGAAAGGCGGGCGTCCGATTTCCCAGGAGGTGCGCGTCCGGCAGAAAGGGGGATATTGCCAAAAAGGAAGCTGTTAATTTGTCAGTCAGCACAGATTGAAAGTTTGTCACGTGATTCCGATGATGACAATGACGTCATTTAAGAAAACATATCCACCAATTAATAAATCGCAGACCTTCCTGCCTCTGACAAAGAGGATGTCAGGCACCCGCTTCCTCCACTTACCATCATTCTGTCACAGATAGCATGAAACGTTTTTAATGAGTATGAATTCAATGAAAAAACTCTCCCATATATCCCATTTGAAAGATCACGAAGAATAAATATTTCCTTTTAATTGAAACTTTACAAATGCTAAGACTTAAGCTTAAAAACTTTTCAAAACGTTTTTCAAGGGAAGTACCTGGCCACCATGAGCTTTCACTTAGAGCGGCATCGAGTGAAAGGAATAATAAGCTCGGTATCCATTTCGAACCTGATAGTGTGACCTGGTAAAAAGTGACCATTTTTTATGAGAGAGAACTGGTACAGTCTTAGTCTTGCCCATACCAAAGTCTGTCGTGTACAATGGATAATTGTCTATAATGACTATTGCAATCCAGTCCCAAAAGTGGTCACTTTAGGCAGGTTCTACTGTAGGTGTTTACCATCGATAGCTTAAGAAATTGAATTTCCCATTAACGACTTTCAAGAGACGCAGAAAAAAACGTTATTACAAGGAAATATCCGTTTATTACAACGATTTTATTAAGGATGTGTAAAAGAGAAAAATCATCGAACCTCATCAGAAACTGAAATTTCCTTTGTCCACGAAACACATATTTCCAGCGCCCTGTTAATGGGTGAGGTAACGGAGCCTAGGCCACAAATTAGCAACCTTTGCATGTATATATTTCATAAGCGTAAGCAGATAGTTCGGGAGGGGGGGTTAAAGAGCTACATCTCACATATTCCTATGTTATACGAAATTTCATTGCAATGGGGGGTTACAATCCCCATAAATATCCCCCTGCGTACGCCAATGATTTGTTTACTATATATTACAGTTTCTTATTACAAAATTTTGGGAATTTACAAGTGTAAAAAGGTCCGAATACATGGCAGAGTCGAGGGCCCATCTAAGACGGTTCTGAGCATTTCTATAGTATTTATTACAACGAATACATTATAGGAAATTGAAAAACATTAATATGCAATATTTCAATAATATCGGCGTAACAGTAATGGTTTTAGTTTTCAATATCGGTAAGTTTTCATTTATAGTTCACATTTTAACATGTAGATGGCGGTAGCTACAACAGGAAAAGGTAACTGGCTAACGAATATATTTTTTTATTCGGCGTTTCAACTTTAAGCATCACAAATTGCGCTCACAACATGCAATCCCGGACGTCATCACAACAGGTGACGCACGCACGTATTATATATCTTAGAAAAAATGGTAATTAATTAAATAATTCTTAGGAAAAAGTCTTTTTACTTTATAAAGCGCAAATCTGATATCAATTTTGCTTAGAAGTATTTTTACAATAATTGGAAATTGCATTTCATTCCGCAACCCAACAATGCAATACAAAATGGCGAATTTCGGACCTTTAAAGTCCTTAATGGCTTCCGTTTTAGAACTTTTGAGAATTAGCGTGGTCCCATCTTCACTTAATTTACATAATTATCATAATTCGGGGTTCCAATTTTGATGAAAATACTGAATCCCAAGTGATCTCCGAAGATCAAGGTAATGTTCTGACGCAAAAAGGGTTAAATACGAGAACAAGGTGGAATAGCGTGCAGCAAGGGCGTAGCCGGGTGGGTGGGGGGAAGTTTTGGGGGTTGTAACCCCCATCGCAATGAAATTTTGTATATTTAACATAGGAATATATGAGTTGTAGCTCTGTAACCCCTCCCATTAAGCCTATAACCCACCTCTTACGAACTTTCTGCCTACGTATTGCCTATGACATATAAGAGGCCTAAAGATATAATGAAAACTAAATACAATTATGTTCCTTAATACTAATACAATAACCAAAAAACTATATGATACAATCATATACAGTAAAACTTCTCTTAATGACCACTTTCAGGAAAAATCCTCCCCCCATAGACCCAATGCTAAATTTACCTCCATTCAGAGACCACCTCTCTGAGCGACCGCCTTTTCACGGAAACGACGATGGTCGCCGTAGAGAGGTTTTACTGCACTGTGGCTTTATTAGGTCATTTCGGTCTGCACCACACATAGACTTTGCATATCATATGTTAAGTGCCCCTTATACATAAAACCAGTTTAACTATTAAAATTTAAAAAAATAAGTGTATGTGTACATACACATTTTTTTTTTTTAATGTAAAGTACACTAGGGGGGCAAAAAAAATTGTATGGGGGAAAAATTATCACGATTTTGCCTCTTTCGTAAAAAAAATGAGGGATGCCCCCTTGCCACCGCCAGATTAAGTC
Organism: Dysdera silvatica; assembly: GCA_006491805.2. Lineage (NCBI taxonomy): Eukaryota > Metazoa > Arthropoda > Arachnida > Araneae > Dysderidae > Dysdera > Dysdera silvatica. Next base: position 103,712,339 of record QLNU02014802.1, read on the forward strand.
TATGCATATTCTCTATTATAGATATACAGTCGAAGCATTTTAAGTTGAACACATTTAAACATACGCTTAAATTACTTTTAACATGAACAGTTTCTTGTGTAAGATATTATAACACTTCGAAGAGATAACGCAATAACATGCGCTTAGTGCGTTTTTTATCTTGTTTTTAATTTGATCTAAAGAAGGTTATATTTTTGAAGGTATTTTCTCGAAACCAGCCATCCATGTGCATGACAAATTTGATATATAGTATATGGATTCATTTATGCATGCATCGTAGAAAATAAAACGAAGATTATTATTAATTATCATATTTACCAAATATTGGTTAACACACAAAGCCATCGAGGCAGGTTTTCATGGAGATTAAGGACAATATATTTCCCTACCCACGTCCATACGCTTAAGCTGTATACATAGTGAAGAAAAAATACAGCGTCATGCTCATATAACATTTCCCTCTGTATGAATAAGAGTGCCACAACCAAGTAGACTACCGGGGCACGGTTGACTGATGGTTTATACCTCTTCATACACATAACATTTTACGATATGTCAAATATCAAGAGAAGCAGCACGGAGTGTTCCGGCGTCCCGATAGCCTCACGAATTCACTCGGAGGGTACTCTGTCCGATTTCGGGCTCGGATGGTGTCAGGGGGCGAATTGGGCCGCCGGTGCGCCCTCATGGGTTGTAGGACTAGGGCTCTCCGATAAACCAAGATATGCGCCCTTCGACAAGACCCAGTCCGCCCCTGGAGACCACTGCCGTCCAGTCCCAAAGGTGGTCAGTTTAGGCAGGTTCTACTGTATGTACATCACCTAATAATAATTTAATTTTAACGTACGATTAAAAAACTACAGTAGGACTTCATAAAACGAAATTATTTAAAAATCGAAGTTTTGGTGAATTCCGTGATTTCAGTTTCAGTTCATCGCATAGAAAAAATCGTTTCTATGTATCGAAATGTTTATGGAATTTTCGACTTCGATATACAGTTGAACCTGCCTACAGTGACCACCTTTGGGACTGCACTGCAATTGTCACCATAGACTGACTGGTGGTCACCATACAGGACAGACTTTGGCATGACTAAGTCCTTGCCAATTCGCCCTTATAAAAAATGGCCATTTTATTCAGGTCGTCAGTTTAACAAGCTAGTCACTTTCCCATGTTTCACTGTGTCACAGATCCTACTATATACAGCCCCCCCCCCCACTATCTAGGAAAAGAGATGTTGTACAGCACAGCAAAAAGCCGTCGTTTGTATCATAGGCGTAGGCAGGAAGTTTATAAGGGGAGTTATGGGCTTAATGGGAAGGAGTTACAAAGCTACGACTCATATATTCCCATGCTAAATATACAAAATTTTATTACGATGGGGGGTTACAACCCCCTGGCTAAGCCCATGGTTTGAATATTTGTTTGAGAAAGGGAGCTTTGCAAAAGTCATCTTCAAAAGACGTTGCACGCCACACCATATCGTAAACCCTTCGTGAACCACTGGAGGCAAAACAGGTGAAACTGGGCGTGACCACGTATGCAAATTAATTAAACCGCAAGGAAATTTCCCCGTTTAAGAAGTTGCGCAAAATTATAGACATGATGTCGGAACTTATTAGGGAACCAACTTCTTGGAACTCCCGAGATGAAGGGAGAAAGAACTTGCTCTGAAGCGACCAGATGCGAGAGACGATGGAGCGAGCCACCTAATGGCGGGTTGGAAATATATCTAAAAATAGAATTTATAATTTATCTAAAATTAGGAGATATTAAAATGGATAATTATCTATTCTGTTCTATTGAAACAACTTGAAAATAACATTGTAAACCTGCACGATATGGAATTTGCTTTGAATTAAACATAATCCTCAGTTTTCGAATCAGTTTAATCCACGCAAGAACACATTGAAAATCAAGTGAATTCCAGGACAGTTCAGCCGACTTGTTTAAAATTCTACGTGCAAAACGGATTTCCGCTACGTTATTATACGCTTTGTCCCAGAATGATAATGGAAAGAGAATAACAAATCACACTGTGCAAATACTTTTACAATTCTGGATGATTACGATATCTATTCGATACTTGAATACACACCTTCATGTGATGTGGTTTTGAAAATAAAGTAAATTTGAAGTAGCTGATAAAATAAAAGTTTAAACTTCGCAGTAACACACTGTCCCAAGAAGATGGATAATTTTGGAATAAAATGATTCAGTTATAAAAGTAGTCTTACAAATACTTAATATTCTCATTTGCATACCTATAGAAGTACAACACGTGGAACAGGTTGGAATTTCAGTACAAATGTAAGTTGTTCTTTGCAATGGCTTGTGCAAAACTAACAAAAGAAACAGAAGCTTTTAAGGTATTATTATTGAAGGCGAAGAGCTTATCAGTGAAAGAAATTGGAAACAGAATGAACGGGTTTAACCCTGTAATATACAGTGTGTTAAGGAAAAGGTTCATAATTGGATAGAAACCAAAAAAAATAAAAAATACAGGTAATTCAAAATGCACATCGAATAGAGCCGATCAAAATTTCGTAGAATTAGCTACTGAACAATCAATGCCAGTCTGACAAATCGCCAGAAATACCGACACCTTAGCTTCCAAGTCGATTGGTCACAAAAGCCTTCAACGACGGGGTAGTTTGTTAAATAGCGCAAAATTTCCCTTTGACGCCACTTCATAAAAAAGCCCGATTGATTTCTGTAAAAAGACATATCATGGCGCGATGAATGGATTTCTAGGCTCTTTCCTGACGAAAAAGATTTAATTTAGATGGATCCGATGGCCTGAAGTATCACTGGCACGATTTACGATAGAAACCAAGAAAATTCTTCAGTGCACAACCAGCAGGTACATCTGTGGCGGTTTGGGCTTGCTATGACTTCAATGGAAGGTCAGAAATAGCATTCATTTCTAGATCAAGCACCATTCTGAACTATCATCGTTTACAGGAGCAGTATTTACGTCCATGTTTTAAGTATACATGATCGACCAGACTGCATATTTCAGCAAGACAATGCCACTATCCATACTGCAAGTTCAGCGAAACTGTGGCCCCCTTTAACAATACTGAAGTTATGGCATGGTCGTCTAGACGCCATGACCTGAACCTTTTTGAGAACGTTTGGGGTACTACACTAGCAAAGATGGTGTATGCGGAAGAAAGCAATTCTCAAACATTATGGAACTGAAAAAGGAATTTATGAATGTTGGTATAACTTACCACCAAAATTTTCCAAAACGTAATTTATAGAATGTCAAATTGTGTCCTTCGGGTTCATAGACTCAATGGTTAAACAATAAAACATTAATTTTTAATGATTATCATTTTGGGACGTGAAAAGCAACCTCCGTTTATTTTTCATGGCCTTATATTAATTTTACAGCGAAGTGTTTTTTCTTCAGTATTTATAGGCATATATGAGCATTGCAATTATAACGATTTTTTTTTTAAATTAATTAAAAAAAGTTTTTTATGCGCTTTGTGCATTT
>QLNU02014802.1:103715943-103728474 GCA_006491805.2 Dysdera silvatica
ACCACCGATGGAATAGAAGAAGACAGTGGTGTAGAAAAGAGGCACAAGCCTAAAAAACGTATGTTTAAGTTTGAACTTACGCGGTGTGTGCAATTACAGATATGCCGTGAAAGGTGTTTAGATCGTATTAGAATGATACGAACATTTTTTAAGCTTAATATTTTATACACGGTTGCAGTTTGTCCAGCCATGCCGCGTTTACTTATGCAGGTTCGACTGTATAATTATATTGTTTTGCAGACGTTCATGTGTGGAAACAGGGATCAATTTCCTCATAATGGCGCGTGCTCACCAAGCAAGCCCCGCCCTCGGCTGACGTAGCAGTCCGTGGTATATGATGCCACACACGTTCTTATGAACTTGGCTTGCAATAAGTTCGAAAGACAATAAGAGGATTAAGTCTGTAATATCTTTTTATTCCCTTTTTAAGTCTGCGAAAATTACTTTTCTTTGAACCGCGTCTTCGAAACGAAAATAATCACCAGTTCCGTCAAATCGCGTCACTGGACCAATTCTTAGGAAAATGATTCGTTTTGAAGTGAAAGGGATCGAAATCCGATTGAATCGACAAGTGAGCATGAAGGAGTAACAAAGAATGAAGACGTGGTTTGATTTCAGATTGAGAAAAAGACATATGAATGGTGCCCTAGAAAATTAGTCGCCCTTGAAATTGATCGTGGTGGCGTGGCAAATGCAGCAAAGGATTGGGGAAAAGACATGCTGTGAGGGAGAAGACACGCAACAAGAATGATATGGCTAAATGAAAGAAAGGGGAAACAACAGCTGCATCGACAAGGATAACAGATTACTGAATTCCTATTTCCAGAAAAGAAAAAATACAACACACACATTATTATTATTTCGTAATTCGCACACCGAGTTTTTCGTTGCGTTTACTGCACCATGTGGCGTTGGGCGAGGAAGTGGGGGCCGGTATCATCAATTGTAACTTATGCAACGCGTTTGTTTCCAGCAGTTGCTATTCGCTATGAAACTAACAAAGAAGGGATACTTATCAGTTTACCTCTGCATATCCTTGTCACTTCCGCCGTAACGGTTTTCCAAAACCGGAACTGATTTCACAAAGCATCCTCTGCCAGCAAAATAATAATAAAAGGCCACAGAACAGAGAGAAAGGGCGAAATATGTCGCAAGCGGACATAGTAGAGATAACTATTATTATTCTTATGGGCATCATTACCAGCATCCTCCTACACACCAGCATTAACTATTAGAACGGTGGGGTTCATTTCTAACATGCAGGGAAGGGGTGGTGGGGAGCTGTTATATATATAACCGACCGTCGGACAGAAGAAACTTCCGGAACGTCAATTGTGGAATCTGATGAACCATTTTCCGGTTACAATAGAAATACCGGAACCACCAGAACCGGCAGAGAAGAATTTTTGATTGCGGCCCGATAATAACGAAGTGGAACCGGAAAAAGCATATGTTGAGAGACGATTGCGAATTGCCGTTGGTCAGATAAATTTCGAAACGGGTGAAAATACAATAAATTTTATCTTGCGGCGCCGACTGAACAATAAATAGACATCGCGTACAATTCCGTCTTTTTCTGATCAACCACAATGCGATCAACGCGAGATCAGTGTCCCTTCCGCATTGCCAGTTGCTGAAAATTAATTTTAAACAATGTTAGCAAGATTTAAGATGTGAAATTCAATCGGCTTTCATCTCATCAATTTCAACTGCAAAATCCCCTAGAAAAGGCATCCACCCCTTTTGGATCCTCAATGAAAAAACCCCGTTTCCGGGTTCTACCTTTCGGCTTTCGCTTTATTTTTCAACAAACAGAACACCCCCCCCCTCCTGAGGAGTACAGGGAGAACCTTTTCCCTCATTTCGTAGAGAGATCTAGTCGTTCAAACGAATGGAGGGTTCTTTAATGTATTCCCTGGTGTATCAGCTTGGATGTGCAAGCCAGCATATCGAGTCGGCTCCCTTCACATATTGCACAGCTGTTTCACCAATACCCGGCCTCCTGCACACCACCAGCTCGGGTCAATGACTTGAAATGAGCCCACCCCCACCACTAGAGACAAAATAAGCCCTTCCAGGCACGCCAAGACCCAATCAAAAAAAGTCTCCTCATTTCCAAGTGTTAACACCTTACTCGTTGACAATGGGTCCCCATAGTAGAATTGAAAAAAGTATACATCCGCGTTTGATTAATAACATATTCTTAATAACAATAATATTGCTATTATTAGAGGACAAGCCCCAGTCGGCCAGGATCAAAATGGACTGTGTACATATCAATAATAATAAAGCTCGATTTCAAGCAAATTATGTACAGTCGACATCACGCCACAGATAATCGAATACCTTGCTTATGAATTGATTTGTGCATATAATCAAAACGTTAATATACATGATTCTAATTGAATAATGTGGAGAATAAATAAAGATTATTATTATTATTATAAGAATAAAATCTCCCACATGGGATCGATGTTCAAATCCCCTGTTTGAAAGAGTCACGGGCAGCTCAACAATAAAGAAAGATAAGACAGCCTTGATATTAAAATCGGTGCTCAAACAACGAAAAGGTGTGCAGAGGAATTTTTTTCCTTGCAAACGTATCCCCCCCAAAGGGGGGGGGGGGGGGATTTTCAAGTTCTCCCAATTTGGAAGTGCACGCTAGTTTACTATGTTCTTTTCATTAAAAAATACATAGATATGTGTAGCATTTGTTTTTCTTACATAGTATTATCCTTTTCAACACTATTTTATGGTTATTATGTGTGTGCAGTGTACACTAATGTACTAGAATATTTAAGTATATATCTAGCCGTATATTTGTCTCCCCAGATAATCGAATAATATTTGCTGGAACTACCAATATTCCTGTAAATGGGGTTGATTTATTATTGCTATTTTGTTTCAACGAACAAGTTTGGGTTTAATCCGCCTGGGCGATAGAGGATAAAGATTCGTTGGTCTCACTGAGACCACGTTAGACCAGGAGTGATTGATTGGATGTCAGAATTCTCGAAATGAATTTTACAACAGGAAGTAAAGAAACATTGATTCTCGTTATGAGCTCAGATAAGCAAATAAGCTGTTAGTTAATACTTTCTTCAGCCAGTGTAAAGATTCGCATAGGAGTGATTAGAAGCCCATGTACCCAGTTACTCTAATCAGTGCTGGTTTAAGGTCCTTATGGATTGCAGGCCCGAAGGATATAGTGGGACCCTAAACAAGGTGGCCCTCGTGATGCTTAGTACATAATTCATTAGTTTTTTCTTTGAAGTTCATTGTCTTCTGTATCCAGTAGCGTAGGTAGGGGAGGCAAGGGGGCGGTTGCCACGGACGCTACGATTCGGGTGGGGCGGCAATTAGCCTTTAAGAAACAATGACAGGCACAACAATTATGGCAACGATAGTCACTCGTTCCGGGCGGCAAAATATCTAGCTAAGCCACTGGGTGTATCAATCATGACAAGTTCTCGGACATTTGTTAATAAGCAAGATTTATATGACATTTAAATTTAAACAGAGCCAGGGCTCCTCAAGACCCTTGCGGGGGCCCCAAGACCAGGGTCCACTTGGCGTATACGTAAATCCGGCACTGATTTTAATACCATATTTCAACCGAGGTGAGACTACAATGACGAAAGAAAATACCTGATATTACCCATTATGAATATCGTTCTCGTGTATTACTGGAAATGCCGCACATTAATTTTTAACTTAAAATTAAACAACTTTGTAGTTTAATAAACTACGCTGGTATCGTTAAAATCAACCCTCAGAATAGGAGACGTTTACGGAGTTCGAAAAAAAAAAAATAAAAAAAAGAACCAGAAGGAGTTTAATCCAAAAACACGGGGGAAGTGATATGAAAACTGATTACTCGGCACTTGCATACATTCCTGTGATAGTGAATGTTGGGTTAGAAGATGAGAATACATGTACAAATCGTTGGGAATAGTTTCCGCTCCAAAATTTAAGATATTGCTCAATAATATTGCAATGAAACGAATTATGTCTGAACGTTTCCAATAGGGTGAATATATTTAAAGGTAGTTGAGCAAATATGCACGTTTCAATAACAGACATCACCTACTGTACTTGCCAATTTCGCTACACGTACCTAACTGCAGAAATTGCAGCAATTTGATGCATTATTGACGAAAAGCATTAGAAAAAAGGTGGGGGAGAGATAGAGAGAGGGAAGTAATATATTAGACTTCAATTTCAAGGCTTTTGCCGAACTTCAGAGGAGGAAAAAACTTGCTAAAAGTGCGGATGTTGTTGTAAAATGTTATTTCTCTTTCCTCTTTTGCCATGACAACCTATAGCGATGCACGCAATTTATTGTTTAAGCACGCTATATCGTTGTTAATTGCTGCAGCAAGCCAATTCAGAAATTGCGTTTATTGTGGACAATACATACGGAACTACTTGGCTCCATTTTGGATATACCCACATCAATTATGCATTTAGAAACGACAAATCATGCTCAACAAAAAGAAATGTACCGAAAGCCAAAATCCAAAAATAAAAGGGCTCCCGGTTTCTAAAACAGACTTATTTCGGCAAAATAAAAGCCAAAACTAAAGTTTTAAATCAGATTTAAATGGCAGAAAAATTCAGGGAATAAGATAATTAGTTAGATTAAATTAGTGGCTAAACTCTAGGGATGGAATCTCTCGCTATTGCATTTGCCAATCGTAAATGCTTTACATTCAGTTCCAGAAAATATTTCAAACTTACGGGCGCCGACGACATAAAAATATTGGGGGGGACATGGAACCCTAATACTAACATTGGGGTCCCGCTAACGGCGCCCGTGTTCAAACCCCAGGGAAAATTGTTTTTAACACAGTTGGGAAATGGATTGTGTTTAGCTGTCTATGAAGCTTAACAATATCAGCTGAACGACGAAAAGATACAACGGAACCTCGATTATTCGAATGTCAAGAAAAAGCGGTTTTACTTCGAGTTACCAGGGTTCAAGGGGAAATCACTTCGATCATCCAAGAACTGTCGATTTACCGAGGTTCTGTACGTTGCATCGCGTTTATCTTCAATCATTTAAAGATAATACAGTAAAATCTCCCTAAGGCGACCACTGTCGGTTCCATGAAAAAGCAGTTGCTTAGAGAGGTGGTCTCTGAATGAAGGTAAATTTAGCATTGGATCTATGGTGAAGGGAATCCGTTTCCAGAAGAAGTGGTCATTAATGGTGATGGTCACTGAATAGAGGTGATCACTAAGAGAGGTTTTAATGTATTTAAATTCATTCGACGTATTACGACAACTTGAACGATGAGATGGATGCATATCCGCCGAGATCTGAAATATCTGCATCGTGCTTTGATTATTGGATACAAAGGACCCAAAGACTATTCAAGCAAAATTATTAAGTTAGGATTGTGGAGAATTTAATAAGAAATTATCGCATTATAAAACAAAGTCTGCTCTACATATGATGAAATTTGACAGCCAGTTTAGTTTGTATTTAACGGCGCAAGGGCGGCAAAGGTGCGCATTTTTACGGGAAATCCGAACCTCTAACGGCCTACTGAACCAATTCTTGAACTGTACGAAGCAGTGAGTCAAAAGCGTTTCTTAGAGTCGATAACAGGATAACGCCACGTCGGGTAACACGTCGGTACCACTGCAGGGTGATAATACTGATGAAACCTGAATTATAGGACATACCGGGCAGTTTGTACTTAGTCTTATGACTGCATTGTTTGGGACAGGACGGATTGCATTAAACAGGACTTCCGAACAGTTCCACGTAAAAATTCTGCATATACATCTAAATACTGAAGTTCAGATTTCGCGAGGCATTGGTGCACAAGGGTTTACTAATGTATTGCAATGCGCGATATTTGGCATACTGCTGCATGCAGTTGCATAGTGATTCTTCGTTTTTGTTAACCCTGCATTTAAGATCACATTATTTGATTTCATAATATGCGCTTCTTGGTTGTTTTTTTTACAAGAACTAGAGCGGTTTTTCTTTTTACAAAAACTATGGAGTTTTTTACAAAAGCTATACGAAATCTTAAACGTGCAAAATATAAGGATGCATAAATATTCAAGCTTTTGAATGAAATTTCAGAATGCTGTAATTTTTCTAGTGGCGTCCTCAATCCGCGCCGCAAGGGGGGGGGAATTTCTTTTTTTCCCCCATAATGAAATATTTTTGTGTGTACAGGGAGTCTACTCAAATTTTATTTCAAACTTCCTTGACTTTTCCAGACCAGTAACAAAAAATTTCCAGGAGTAGTGTTTTCGCAAATTTAGATACAAAGAACATTTTTTAATCAATAAAGTTGTTGAACTGCAATAAATAAGAATCAAATTAATTTACACTATCATTGTGTTTTACACTTTAAATTTTGAGTCTCCTAATTGCAATATTTTCTATCTATCCTGCATATTTTTACATTTCATTACTCCCTTTAATGGTTCAATCATAATTAGAAGCCAGATTTAAAAAACAAAAACTTATAAAGATCATAAAATATTGCTGTAAATAGTTAAGTAAGAATAAAATAATAATAATACATAGTGTCTGTCCAAATTCTATTTCAAACTTGCCTGCCTTTCCTACACCTACCTAACCGTAATGAATTTTCAGTCACTAATTTTATGACCAATACATTCAAATTTGTATAACTGAAACAAGTTTCAAGACAACAATGTCCACTAATACGAACCCAAAAGCCGTTTGCAACTTAATTACAGTGAATTTACAAACACAAAAAATGTATTAAAAAATGCATTTCTTTACACTAAAAACTTGCATTAATTAAATACTTACAATATTTTCATTCGGATCTTTTTAAGAGATTATAAACGTGTTCAGCTATAAGCTGATGATTCATTTTTTATTCAAATGTGCATAAGATCATCTAGCAGGGAAAAGTGTACGGTATGATCAAAATTACTTACAGATTAAATAATTTAGCTAAAAGCATTGTTTTCCAAGTTTTAGTTATATATTTGCAAGCAATCGCTCCAGAAATATACGGGCTTAATAATTTTATATAAATTACATTAGTTTTGATGCAAAAGGGTAATTTTTGGAAGAAGTTTAGTTAAAAGTATAAGTTTTTCAAAATTTTCGCAAGGCATCACGAATAGTACAGTTTAGGAAATATTTTTAATAAACTTTTTATCATAACAATGAATTATCGAATTTCCCTGACCTAGACCTTTGCACTTCGAATTTCCCCACACTTTTCCAGTCAAAAAAAAACAAACCTTTCCTGACTTTTCAAGGTTTTCCAGACCAGTGGACAGCCCGAAGGCTCATGTTGATTTATCATATAGCGATTTCTGGCTGAAAACTACAGTAAAGTGTGGCAAAAATACAGCGCATATAATAATAGTATATGACTTAATACATACACACCTTCATTTTAGTTACTTACAGCTAAAACAAGTCAAGCATATTACACGGGGTTCGCACCCACATCGGTGAGGGGGGAAATGCCCCGAATTATCAAGATTTTTCCAGCAAATTTTCTTGACTAATCATAAAAAAAAATTTCAACTAAACTTCGGTTGAGGAAGGTTTAGTTATTCCAAATAGGTTAAAAAGATTTCCTCGATTTCTAGAGGTCGGACCAAAAAATTTCAAGTTTCCCTGACCTCTGGGGACGATCTCAAATTTCCGGGTTTTTCAGATTCTCCGTGAAAACCTGGAATACAGCTACAAGGCAAATAACAGTCTGAAAGATGCGTATATCATGAGGTGTTTGTTGTACAAGGAACTAGAATATTCCTTATTTCAGCTTGTACAAAACAAAACGTAACAGAAACAACAGGTGTCTGTGATCGGGGTAAATTGCCTTATAAGGTGAAGGGAGAGGTGAGATAATTTAAACTCATTCTGACAACTAGTTAAAAACTGCTGGGGGGCTTGTCAAGAATCAAGAAACCACAGTCTGCGTCCATAACTTGTTCTTTGATGCCACTACCCACAAAGTAACAAACTGTGGTACAGTTGCAGCAGCGAGGTTCTCCTGCAAAAAAAGAAGCTTCGGTAGCTGGGGTATTTCCCACCCCGTCTACGCCATTTCCACCCCTTCTTTTTTTTATACATTTTATTTCTCAGAACTCCGCTTGCAAGCGAGGATATAATGGATCAAGAAACCAGCTAGCAAGCTCATTCTATGCTTTCAGCTGGTTAGGCACGTATCTCCCCTCCCGTCCCCCCGTCCCCCCCCCAAAGGCCCGGGCAGAATCCGCGGAGGGAGGGAGGGAGAGAAGAAAAGATGTGGCGGAGCGAACAAGCTATGCGTGTGTGGTGAAGGCTAGCATAGCAGACGAGCACCGGGACTTTCTAGTTCCGGTTGCAAAAAGAGAAGCAAGAAAAAGAGAAGAGGAGGAGGTGGTTCCGTCTCTTCGCCTGCATGTCGGCCACGAGGTTGCCAGAGGGATAAGTCGCCAACATCTTGGCGAAAAAAAAAACTTTGGTTAACGAGCAGCAAGCAGTATTCAATCCGGGATCTACATTTAGATCTCGGATTTACATGGATCGGTACTGCATGTCATGTGTTTTATATGCAAAAAAAGCAGTGCACAAGTGCATTTTAATGCATGAAAAATGCTCAAAATTTAAACGAAGGGAACAAGCATTACGGAAAGAAGAAAAACTAGCTGCGCTTCCGAGAAGCATGGAATCGCTTCTTTTACCAAAAACGGAAATAATCGATGATTTAATGGTTGCAAAACCAACAAAATTCATGTTAAAGCACGAAAATAAATTATATTTTATTTGGTAACCGAAGTGGGGAATTTTGGCCAAAGAAACTCTCCAAAAATAGTGTAACAGAATTGTCCATAGCTATCAGTATAAAAAGAAAGTACACCATGCAACAAGCTTCCGAATTTGCCATTACAGGCTGCGTATTGCAGTGGCGTAACAATCATAAATTATTGAAGGGGGGGGCTCAGGCAGCTTTGCAGAAGATTACGTGATGCGACGCAAAGAACTTGTATTGATATATAAGGGGCATAATCCCCGGCTACAAAGTTGCGAACAATTTTGTAAAAAAAAAAAAAAAAAAAGGGAGCACGCTTTATCGCCAAATCTGGCGACAAGCACACGAAGTTTGGTATTTTGCCGCCGAGGCCCGGGCACGAGGGATAGACGATGCAGGGAACGAAAAAATTCCTCGCTGGTGCCCGCGCTTCGTTTGCACCCCTCCCAATCACAGCGGAGTCCACAACCGGAACCTACCGCGCTACAACTTGCCGACTACCCTTCTTTTTTCCCTCTCGGCATTCCATTTCTTCCGGATCTTCGTTTTTTATTGTATCACATACATTCGCCCTTCTTCAACTTATTTTTTTTTAATAACTGATATTATTTATGAGAGCGGTAACACCTGCAACATGATGATATCAGTGGTTGTAAATGGATCTGCGGGTTTGCTCGCTGCTTCTTGTATCTGTCCTTTTTCGGACCGTTACAGCAGCTTTATTTTTGCTGACGTCATGAAAATGAAGAAGCATTCTCAGTCGTTTAAAAAATACACTAAAATTATTAAATTTTTTTTTTTTTAGAAGTGCGTAGTGCAAATGACATCACAATGCATTTGATCGTTTTCATCTACCCCAAATTTGATGGATTTGAATATGATATTGTTAGTTTCAACATTTAATATCATCGAAGTCCGGAATTTTTTTTTGGAGTAGTAGTAGTTATGAAGTGTGGATGTAGATATGTAAACAATGAAATCAGAGGTGTAAACAAGCTCTTTCGAGTGGGTTGGGGGCCCTCAAGGGGACGCACTCCAAACTTGTATATTAATATGAAGGGTCCTGCATGCAAGCAGGGGTCCCCTATTTGTTACATGCAAGCAGGGGTCTCCTATTTGTTACATGCAACCAGGGTTTAAGCTGCAGTCTCGTTTTTCGCAAAATGCGACGAGTTGCTCGAAAATGCGAAGAAAAATTTATTGACCATCGCGAAAATGCGACAGGCATTTTTAACCACAGTTTATTCTCTGAAAACTGAATTCCCCGATTCCAGAATATCCGTTTTGCACTTCAGCGATCTTTTCTTGTTCCTTTTCGTTTCCTCTTCAAAATTCTTAACAATACCTGTTAGGCATCGTTGATATAAATAATTTCATTGATACGATTTTTCGAGCAACGAAAGCAACTAATATTTTTTAGCATTTTGCTACAACTTTTTTCCCATTTTAGCATTTTTGCGACAGCATGTTTTGAGCCAGCTTAAACCCTGCTTACAACATAGAGAAGATGCAAAAATTAAAATATCCGTTTAGCACTTCAGTGGTCTTTTCTTGTTCCTCTTTGTTTCCTCTTCAAAATTCTTAACGTAAAACATCGTTGATATAAATAATTTCATTGATATGAGTTTTCGAGTAACGAAGCAACTAATATCTTTTAGCATTTTACTACAACTTTTTTTCCCATTTTAGCATTTTTGTGATAGCATGTTTTTAGCCAGCTTAAACCCTGCTTACAACATAGAGAGGATGCAAAAATTAAACACACAGGTGCACGAAAGACCGAACCAAAAAAAAAAAAAAATGCAATAATATATCAACCTCCTCCTCGCCCCCAAATAAACTTCCTTCCATATTCATTGGTCATTATGTTTCATTATATTATATATTATAATTTACTATTTCATTATATTATATTATATATTTATTCATTATATTTCCATGAATGCATTGCATTTAGTTGGACATAATTCTAAAAAATGCTTCCTCCTATCAGACCAAATCGTCAAAAAATCAGATTAACACAGCACGCCAAATTTCGTTTTTTAAAAAAATATAACATGTTACATCAGACAGCTGCACTGCGAAAATAAACATCCTACACGGAACTTGCCACATGCAAGACTACAAAGCATGTGTTTATTTTATGCATTGCGCATACATTGCAAACCACAAAGCCCTGTGACATGAACCTTGCATTTCTACATCTACCAAATATGGAGAGAAAAAAAACAAAACATGAGCTGCTAAACATGGATGTGCGAACTGCCGCTCTGGAAATTCTACATATAACGAATTCGATGAGCCATAATTTCCAAGCTTATCTACTGATCCTCGTCGGTGTGATCGATTTCCAAGGTCTCGTAAATTGAGCATGCGTTTTCAAGTGTGGAAATTGTCAGGAAAACCGACAAGGAAATACCGCGATCGGCCGTGGAAAGCGAGGTGGAAACTGAACGAAAGTTTAGCAACAGAGTATTGCATTATCAACAGAAGGAACAAAAACTTCCCAGAACTCCCGAGTTTTCCAAGCAAAAATGCAGAAAAAGAAAAAAGAAAGAATAGATTTGGAATTCGCCAGGGGTGGGATGGGGCTGGGGAATAGAACGGCTCCACGTGACCCGGCGATGACCCGGATGTGTTTGGAGATGAGTTTGGCGCCGCAGCGCAACGCAAAACGACCTACACCAAGCAAGATTGTGAAGCAGTCACTGCCAAACGAGCTACTTTATGCACACTCCAAGGTTTTCAACTTAAAAATTTCGCGCCCAATAACAATTTCTTGTTTTTCTTTTTGTGCAAACATCTTCTGTTGCCAGATGCATTAAACATTAAAACAATTCCCAATTTTCATGTCCGAGATATGCAAATATTTCCACCGTTGGGCTGAAAACGTGGAGAAGAAATTTATATCCATAGTTGTTAATTTATTCCGAGTAGCAGGAGCCTATAAATCGTCTGCAAAATTCATCCGAGAAGAGCGGAGAATTTGCAATACTATCGACGTATCAAGGCGCAAATTTTGCCTCGTCGAGGGGGGGGGCATAAAACTCTTTCTCTGAGCCTAGGTACCACACGGTACGAAGTGCGATAGCCTTTTTCGTCATTGTATTTGTACGTATTATATATTATATAAATTATAGTATAATGGTTAGAATAGTGAAGGGATAACCTAAACTTGACCAGGGGTTCTAGAATTCTATGAGTTTCTAAGTCAGAAAATTCTCGAAATACAATGAGCACCATGTGTCTCGCTTGCATTAAAGAATAGGGCAGTTGTGTTCATCAATTTCACAGTTCAGTTTCCAAGACCACTTACATTAATTCTCCAAAATTAATGTACATGGATTAATGCAGCCTTTCTCAAACCGTGGTTCGCGGACACCTAAGGGTCCCCGAAAACCTTTTTAAGGGTCCTTGAAACCTTAAATGTCTATTATACATTTTTGAGCGTACAACCCACGAAATTACACCTAAACAAAGGATATAGATCTTTGAAGCTCTCAACGATCTTCTTTTTCTGTTCAGCAATGCGATTGGAAGGTACATATGAACCTTGGCGCAGTATAGCCCAGATGCTCTTGCGCCATAAAAATCCAAATGAACAGTAAATGCGATCCAAAGAAGGAGGGAAAAAAAAAATCAATGCATAAATCAAGATCGTATAAATCATTCAATGGGTCACAGACGAATGTCCCTACGATTTTCGAAGTCTCCAAACAGTTGCCAACTTTCTTTACAGAAAAACCAGGCTATCACTAAATAAACAAACAGGCGTACA
>QLNU02014802.1:103728574-103791489 GCA_006491805.2 Dysdera silvatica
GATCGTTCAAATATTACGTAACCAAGCCATTTCAACCCCCCCCCCCCCAAGGTACTTACGTAATGAACTTTCCCATATAGCGTATATATATATATATAGCGTATGATCAAAGGTTTGCACAGAACTTAAATGTTAAACGTGTTTCGGAATCACGTGACGTCCACTCTAGTACATACAAGATCTCTGTGATTAACTGTCGCAAAACAATAATTGAACCACAGAGATCTTATATGAATTGAACGAGTATCGAACATGTTATGTTTTAGTAAAACTATCATTCACTGCGAATAGAAATGTTCAAAAAACAAAATTTGTATTGCAGTATTATGTAATACTAATAATATTTTGTGATTTTATATATGAAAAAAAAAAATAGAGTAGTATGTTTTACAGATTTATAGCCTGAAGGTAATTAAAAGTAGCCTAAAACGTAGCTTGTCGCCCAATTCGAAATTTTTGTAGTTGGACACTTAAAACATCGCCCAGTGCGCTACTTGTAGCCCAATCTGGCACCGCTGCCCTGAGCGACTCCGTAACTATTGTGTATGTTGCTTTTTTTTTTGTTTTTTTTTTAACTATTTCCAATTTTTACAATTTGTGTTCTATCCTTGAAAGCTTTCTACTAATATACTTGTGGTTCTTTACTAAAAATCTACTGCTACCAGTTCATTTATGCAGCTGTGGCTTTGCAATTTAGCGTATATTCGTTTTATTTACGCAGCTATGGCTTCGCTTTATTAGTAACGACCTCCCATCTTTTAATAATATCAACCCCATTTTATTTTCGCAGCAATGGCGCAGCGAGGCTAGTTACTCAGGTAGTACAGGGAGACCATAATTTAACGTGATGTCTTTAGAGTCCGATAGTGAAAAATCTAATGGGCTAAACTGAACCAAATTTGAAGTACATACTCCAGGGACTATGGAATTTTGAACTAATTGAACCGTTTAGGACAATTGGATGAATTTCGATTTTTAAAAACCTTTTTTCCCAGTGTATTGGAAGACTGGTATCCATTTTGTTAAAACTTGGATACTAACAGAAACACACAGTGGAGGGGTCTTCCCTGAAGAAGTCCCCTGCAATATATGTTTTAAAGTCCAAAAAAAAAAACTTACTTTGAACATTCTTTTGATGGCTATATATATATATTTATAAAAGTCATCCTTTCATTAAAATTATTATGTAACTCATTGGAATAGTGCTTGCGTTGCGCCTAATCTATCTGTTATTATTGTTACCCGAAATAAAAAAAAATACCTTACCACTTCATTAAAATTATATATATATATAATAAGAAAACTGATTGGGGTAGCATGTAGAAGAACTTCTAGGAATGGTCACATACGAAATCACTTAAAAATCACTTAGAGATCATCTTCCAGCTATAGATATTGGTTGAATATGATTGAATCAAGTCTCGACAAATTGCGGCATACAATACTCACCAGACAAGAACAATACTCGCCAACCTCAAAAAGAAAAAACTACAAAGTATATTCCAAACATATAGTATAACGCGAATGCAGAATTTTTCGATATTTTGAATAATAGTTCAAATCCCTATATATATATAAAATATTTTTAGGGGGCCTATTTCTGGAAGTCTACGACCAACCTGGAAGACTCAAATTCCCTCCCTCCGCTTTTCCTGACTATTAAAAGAATTATTTATTTATTTGAAGCGTATTTTATATCTTGTCCTAATGACGTAATGCAAGAATGCAATCTAACACACTCGTGGAAAAATTATTAATAAAATTTCTTTCTGAGAAACATCTTTAATGTCACTTTCAATTTGCTTTTGTATACGGGTTAATTAAGTCAATATTATTTTTACTAAACTTTTGGATTAAAATTTGAATTTCCTTAATTCTAATAATATTTAATACATAATTAAGTAGCCTACGATCTAAATTTAGTGCTTCTTTTTGTAAACTTAGAAATGTTATTGTTTATTTATTTTTGTAATCCATATAATATGACAATCATGTTTTCCACCCTCGCCACGAATCCATATCCATCATCAGTAAAATAAAAATTAAAAATAAAAAAATTCAAGTTTTTCATCAATTTCATATTGTAGGTAAAAAAATCGTTATTTGTTTATATTGCATTATATCTTATTCTCTAATAAATAATAAAAATTTATCCATTGCGTAAAAGCACAAAACTGATTTAAGCTAAATATTTTATGGAGAGAGAGAGAGAGAGATAAGAGAGTAGATAAATGGATATATAAATATGTCTGCCTCAAATATAAATGCACTGAAATCAAACCGTCTTTCATGAATTCCATATGTAAAAAAAAAAATCCATATATTTAAGATGCAATTTCAGAATACTAAAAGAGCCAAAGTGTGTATTTTTATGTATTAATGAAATGTACATTTTCCTCATCGAAGATACGTTTTGAAGATTGGAACCTCCAGAGATTTTAGAGCGTGCGACAGTTCTATCACCATACGCACAGCTGCGGCGACAATGATAGATCTCCTTTTGGAACAGAGACTTAAGTTTTAAATCAGAGCGCGACCTAAAAACGACCAGGGGATTATTTTCTCATGATCTGACGAAACACTATTAGCTTTACAGTGGCTGTTGTCAAAGGTGCGTTTTGGTAGGAACACAAAACAAGTCACACGACTCGCTAAAAATCATTTACTTTCACAGCATATCGTAAAAGTACATGCACAGATAGGGAATAATTTTTCAGCAGTCGATAAATAAAAATATACAAAGACAAAAAGATGTACAAATTTACAATCTAAATCCATTGTGACGTCGATTATTTTTAAATAGAATTATTGCCTATTGGGCGTTTCGCATTACGCTGTGAGTGATGACGATGTCGATTGAAAGTAATAGGAATTTTAAACTTGTGATATGCACGTTAAATGCGTAATTACAATCACTAAAGAAATTACCGTTAATTTTTCTTATCAAGCGCATGCTAAAATTCTGACATAATATTTTGTTAAAGGCTTAAAAATTAACAAAACCTTTGTATACAAATTATTCTTGAAATTTAGGTAAATAAATTAATGATTTAGTATACTGTTTTATACTTTTGGGAATAATAAAAGCCTGTTGGTCAATCGGAGAAGGTACAGTGTAATAATTTACAATAGACTCGATTTTATGAACTTCTGCAATACCCCTTCCCCACACACTACCCAAAAATATCCGTAATATCTGAAGTTTGTAAATAAGAATCGACATTTCTGCTATGGAATACCTTTCAGGACCAATGCAACAGTTCATAAAAACACGAGTCCACTATACATGACAAAAACTATTCACATTAGTATAGAAGAGTATTAATACGGAGTATTTAAACATGTTAAGCCATTTTTAGACTTGCTTCTTTACGAGCCATTCTGTAATTAAAATTACTCGCAAAGTAAAAACACACAATGAATATTAATAAATAATGATAATAATAATAATAACTGGAACATTGCGAATTTTAATGGAATTAAAAAGCTACCGATTTTGCAATATGTTGGTAATTATTGGCGCTCTTTTACAATACGATAACCACCTCCGTTTTGGCGATTTTTTGTTTACATACATTTTTTCTTATTTGGATTCCGGTTTTCTCGCAATTTTTTTTTAAATAATATCGGTTTTCTTTTCCAAATTTAAATTCGTTTATTTATTTTTTTTAATTGAAAAAAGATCCTGATAACCTGAAGAAAAATAATATGGATGATGGCTACTTACCTAATAAACACATAATAGATCCGCAAAGACTGAACGGCCAGATCGCCTGTTCCCGGCTAATTCCAAAGACTTGGACTACAGCTACGTAAATAATTCCTGATGACCTGTGCAAGCCGACGGTTAAAAAACTGAGCCAAAAACAAGCGAAGGCGATGCACCATGAGTATAAAGGCTCCTTCGGTTCTTCATTGTTTTCTGTGTTGTTATTATTACTGTTCGGACGATTAGTAGCATTCGGAACTCCCGCCATGTTGGAATTTTTCATCGTTGCTGCCCTCACGACTAACGGAATATCGTCTGCTTGTTCGGGCAAAATGGAAAAGAGTTATAGAGTAGCCAGCGCCACCTACCTCCACACTCATAGTGTTGCCAAGTAGAGCCGATAAATAATTACTAAAAGCTCGCCTCTGGCACTAAAAACAGAAGATAACAGTTATATATTAGAGTTGAAATCTATCCATAACGTTATTCTAGAGACCAAGAAAAGCTTTGAACAATTTATTGTTGTAAACGAGGTTGAACTTGGTACGCATTATATATCTATCGAGACCGGTGGAAAATATCATTATGGACAAATTTCAATGTAAAATATTGCCAACTTTTATATAATTCTAGCCTTTTTTTTTTATAGAGAATGCCGATTATGTTTCCTTGTTATGATTATAATAATAACCACCCTATGGGTGATTATTTCTTACTAATAGTGCTTCCTTCCTTTAATTTGGTCAAAATAAGTAAAAGCTTGTAAAGTTTTAGAATGGAAATTTTGTCTTGCAACTTTCATTATCAAAAGCGCCTAAAAATCTTTAATAAAATTCTATAATTTTTCATAGTTTTTATTAGTATTAATAAATTGTTATTAGTGGCCGCTGTGTAGTGGAACTGGCAGTGGGAAGATCTAAAACACCTAATAGAGTCTGCTCAAATATTCTAATATACGTTAAAAAAAATAACATTACACCCACAGAGACACCAGAGCTCCCAAAATTGAAGACAAATTACTATACACAGTACAATTAGGCGTGCTCGAGTCAATTAGGGAAATGTTGAGGGATACAAATTATCTCCAGTTTTGGCGGTAAATTCGCCGTAATGGTAATTTAACGCTATAACGAAAATGGCGGACTATTTGAAAAGGAGAAAGAAAAGCGTAAAGGGTGCAAGGTCGCCAATAAACAGTAAATAAGAGGTTTTCACTAGAACTTTTTCGCCTTGAAAAATCAAACATCGCTGGATTAACAGTTTGATAAAAATAAATTAATGGCGATGAATTTCAGATTATTCATGTTTCCATGCGGAACTGTTCATTTATTTATGACGGCGGAGGTTTTTCCTCTTGATTTTTTAATTTAGCACACTTATTACGAATATATTTACAAACAGGGTCCCGTAATTACATCTCTAGAATCAACAAATGTTTATGTAAACATGATTAAAAGATATAAATAATTAGGATGCAAATAGAGGGCATTACGATTAGAAAGTGAACGGTGACGTTGGTGATAACCTTTTACTTTTGGGTTCTATATAAAAAGGAAAGATTGGGACATACGCGTTTTTTGATAAATGCATATACGTCCTTCAATTTATTTAGAGTGTTCTAAGCGAACCAGTTTAATGTTCGCAATCGCGAATCGCTATGCAATTTATGAAAAGATAGGATGTACGATTTGCACGATACTTTGAATAACACAATTATTTTGTAAAAAGATTGAACCACGTCATAGTTAAACCAATTGATTTACACATATACACTACAACGTTAAAATCATTCAGATACTGCACTAAATTTGCACGACAGTAATTCACACAAACACTGCATTGAAACGATGTTATGGAACTGATCGTTGCTTCTTTAAATACGACAAAGACTGCAATCAAACAATACCGTATGTATAAGAATATTTTGTTGAGAAATGAGATTGAAATGTTCGATTAGCCCTTCAGAATGTGGATCTAAACCCACTTGAAAACTTTTAAAATGAACTGAAATGACGGCTACAATTTCCGTGATAACGATATATTTAAAAATCATTTCTGAAAATTGCTTTAAAGAAAGAAGGGGGAAGACATTCCCGTCGATATCTCCCGAAATTTGGCAGAAAGTATGCCTAGGTGTGCTGTCGCTATAATTAAAACCAAAGGCTTTTAATTACTGTAACGCAAATGAAAACCATTTTCCAAAAAAACAAAACAGCTGCTTATTTTTAATAATACAATTTAAATGAAAATATGCACTTTTTTCAGGCCTTATGTTTCTCTCTTCTTCTCGGAGCTTGTTTGACACACACACACGCACACAAAACAAAACTTCTCGATGACCGTTCTCAAAATTAGTTATTCAAAATTATAGTCCATACATTAATGTCAATAGTTTTATAAAAAAAATTCGATATATAGATGCAATCTATTTTATGTGCATGAATTGTGCAATATTTGGAAACACGCTGTATACTTGAAAACACATTGTATATTTAGAAACACATTGTGTATTTGGAAAGACATTTTATATTTGGAAACACATTTTATATTTGAAACACATTGTGTATTTAGAAACACATTTCCCAATCGATGTACTCCTTTTTATAAATAAGCGAATATGACTCACATTATTCCTAAATTATTTTCATATCGATAAATAGAACCAAGAACGTTGAAAAGATGTATTGAACGTGCCTTGAGAAAACGTCATAAGTGTCGTATTCATATACATTTACATATATGCAAAAAAAATTATTCAACACAACAAATAACTTATAATAAATATCATAGGACTAATGATAAAAAGTAATAATAATGAATAAAAATAAATTTTTTAAAAAGAGAAAAGTAAGCAAAATGATAATAATAATAATAATAATAATAATAATAACAAATATCGCCACAAAATTCAAAAAGCCGCACTTATTGGGACAGCTCACATCATACGCAGATACCTCTAGTTATCAAAGGTCCTTGTGGAAAGGATTTTATATTATGAAAACAGCCAAATGTATCATGAACTGTGAATTTTCGCAATAATAATAATAATATGTCCCTTACTTGTTTTATTTCCCATCGCCGACAGCACTTATTTTAAGCCAGCTTAAAACCACCAACACAACATAGAGGGATGCAAAATTAAACACACAGAGACACGAAGAGACCGAACCAAAGACCAAAAAAAAAAAAGCAATAAAATATCAACCTCCTCACCCCGGCACAATTAAAACTTCCTTCCATAATAGGAATGCATTGCATTTAGTTGGACATAATTCTAAAAAATGCTTCCTCCTATCAGACCAAATCGTCAAAAAATCAGATTAACACAGCACGCCAAATTTCGTTTTTTAAAAAAATATAACATGTTACATCAGACAGCTGCACTGCGAAAATAAACATCCTACACGGAACTTGCCACATGCAAGACTACAAAGCATGTGTTTATTTTATGCATTGCGCATACATTGCAAACCACAAAGCCCTGTGACATGAACCTTGCATTTCTACATCTACCAAATATGGAGAGAAAAAAAACAAAACATGAGCTGCTAAACATGGATGTGCGAACTGCCGCTCTGGAAATTCTACATATAACGAATTCGATGAGCCATAATTTCCAAGCTTATCTACTGATCCTCGTCGGTGTGATCGATTTCCAAGGTCTCGTAAATTGAGCATGCGTTTTCAAGTGTGGAAATTGTCAGGAAAACCGACAAGGAAATACCGCGATCGGCCGTGGAAAGCGAGGTGGAAACTGAACGAAAGTTTAGCAACAGAGTATTGCATTATCAACAGAAGGAACAAAAACTTCCCAGAACTCCCGAGTTTTCCAAGCAAAAATGCAGAAAAAGAAAAAAGAAAGAATAGATTTGGAATTCGCCAGGGGTGGGATGGGGCTGGGGAATAGAACGGCTCCACGTGACCCGGCGATGACCCGGATGTGTTTGGAGATGAGTTTGGCGCCGCAGCGCAACGCAAAACGACCTACACCAAGCAAGATTGTGAAGCAGTCACTGCCAAACGAGCTACTTTATGCACACTCCAAGGTTTTCAACTTAAAAATTTCGCGCCCAATAACAATTTCTTGTTTTTCTTTTTGTGCAAACATCTTCTGTTGCCAGATGCATTAAACATTAAAACAATTCCCAATTTTCATGTCCGAGATATGCAAATATTTCCACCGTTGGGCTGAAAACGTGGAGAAGAAATTTATATCCATAGTTGTTAATTTATTCCGAGTAGCAGGAGCCTATAAATCGTCTGCAAAATTCATCCGAGAAGAGCGGAGAATTTGCAATACTATCGACGTATCAAGGCGCAAATTTTGCCTCGTCGAGGGGGGGGGCATAAAACTCTTTCTCTGAGCCTAGGTACCACATGGTACGAAGTGCGATAGCCTTTTTCGTCATTGTATTTGTACGTATTATATATTATATAAATTATAGTATAATGGTTAGAATAGTGAAGGGATAACCTAAACTTGACTAGGGTTCTAGAATTCTATGAGTTTCTAAGTCAGAAAATTCTCGAAATACAATGAGCACCATGTGTCTCGCTTGCATTAAAGAATAGGGCAGTTGTGTTCATCAATTTCACAGTTCAGTTTCCAAGACCACTTACATTAATTCTCCAAAATTAATGTACATGGATTAATGCAGCCTTTCTCAAACCGTGGTTCGCGGACACCTAAGGGTCCCCGAAAACCTTTTTAAGGGTCCTTGAAACCTTAAATGTCTATTATACATTTTTGAGCGTACAACCCACGAAATTACACCTAAACAAAGGATATAGATCTTTGAAGCTCTCAACGATCTTCTTTTTCTGTTCAGCAATGCGATTGGAAGGTACATATGAACCTTGGCGCAGTATAGCCCAGATGCTCTTGCGCCATAAAAATCCAAATGAACAGTAAATGCGATCCAAAGAAGGAGGGAAAAAAAAAATCAATGCATAAATCAAGATCGTATAAATCATTCAATGGGTCACAGACGAATGTCCCTACGATTTTCGAAGTCTCCAAACAGTTGCCAACTTTCTTTACAGAAAAACCAGGCTATCACTAAATAAACAAACAGGCGTACATGAAAAGAGGAGTTGCCCTTCCAGGGATAAAAGAGAAGTTTGGCAGGGTATTTCGAATTGCGTCATGTGGATCTGCCTAGAATGATCATCTGGCAATGAGACGTCACCGATTATTATTAGCCGTCCACATCCTGCCTATTTTTTCGGCCTCTTTTTTTGGCAACACCGTGAAAAAGAAATCAACAGATTACGACCGATGACGGCCACTTGTCAAGAATGGGGGGAAAAAAAAAAAGCATGTTAACGGGAGGAGGAGGGGAGCAGAAAAGGGTTCTCTGAGGAGGGGGGAGAGAGGGGGGGGGAGGATCGTTGACGTCATCGTTCCGCCTCGGTGGCCAATTTTTGGATCCAACTGCGCCTCCCGGAAGCCAGCGATATACCCACCATATCCCACCCCGTTTAGCTTCGCAGTAGGTGCAATATGCGCGATAAGAGCTTTCAGTTTTCGCCCGATGGATGTATTTATTTTTATCTACTTCAGTAACGGCTGTGAGCACCGCCATAGTCATCAGGGGATGAGATGACACAGTCCACTTGTTTTAAGGCTCGGAGCAAACCCAAGTCGTATTATCTTAGCGATCCCTACGAAACCTATTAATGCAATGTAGTCGTTGCATTACAACGACGTAAAGATAATGGCTTGATAGATTTAAAATGATGCAGAAAACAATAGCTATCAATTTACCGCCAATGTAAAAAATAAACCGACTATCGATGTAGATAACTGGGGAAAGGATTTTGGTTGATTGATTGTTTGGCTTTTTTTTATGGCGCAAGAGCATCCGGGCTATACTGCGCCAAGGAAAGGATTTTGCGTTTTACCTTTTAAGATTACACGGCAGGTATTAGCGTACGTAGAAAATTCATACGGGGAAGGTTGTGACCCCCTGCGTACGCCAGTGACGACAGGACTTCTGGGGTGGGAGAGCAGGCTCGATGTGACCGTCAAACAACGATAGACTTACGCAGAACAAAGGTTAGTGGGGGGAGAGATAGTCCAGGCATCTCGAAGGTCGAAACTGCCAGAATACACACTTTCAGGACTGGTTTTAAGTCGGACTAGGTCTAGCGGGCCCTAAGGCGAAAATATAAGCTAGGTTTTGGTCGAAAACATAGGCTAGGGTTTCATCAACCACTGGGGGACTAATTCCAAGTTAATCTATACGGTAAATAGAGAAATACACCAACACCACAAACCTGGAAATGTCGGACACCAAGGACAGAGAGATAATAATGTAGTATTCTTGAGACAGTGAAAAAAAAAAAACCAAAAAAAAAACCAGTTCGTTCGAAACCAGGAGAACTTGGAACATACAGTAAAACCTTTCTAAGGCAACCACCGTCGGTTCCGTGAAAAAGCGGTCGCTCAGAGAGATGATCTCCGAACGGAGGTAAATTTAGCATTGTCTATGGGGAGGAGGAAATCCGTTTCCAAAAAAGGTGGTGGTTAAGCGAGGTGGTCTCCAAGTATAGGTGGTCGTTAAGAGAAGTTTTACTGTACCTTATTGCACAATGCAATGCCATCTGCGCGTTTTGTCTTTCACAACTTAGAATAACGGCACTTAGTTGGCAAAACAGTTACTGTCAATGAAAATACATGATTTTTTTTTTTTTTTTTTTATAAGTTGAATTTTTAGGACACTAGGGGTCATTCTGCGCCAAGCAAGTTGATCAGTACGTACGGCTAAAAAAATATTGGACCCAGTAGCATAGAAATTCCAAATTCACTGAGGGCTCAAGTGGCTTCAAAGAAGATTATATGATGCGACCTTCGAGAAAATAATGCGTTTCGATAGCCAATGGGTGTCCTGAGCCTTTACTACGGCATTGATTGACTATGACAATTTACGGTAATTTCTCTCATTAATGATTTCTAACGGACGGGAAAAAAACGCCATTAAAAAGAGAGGGAGAAAGAGACGATCGAAATTGGTGCAATTCCATAATGTATTTGCATGGAATTAAATGCTATATTTGTAGAGACGGAGGTCTAACGTCATTTAATGGAAATGGTCCTTATTTAGAACGATGTCTGTTGACAGAAATTACTGTAATTAAATTCGGAAAAAAATTCAATTTTTAAACGGAGTACGTTTCTTTTTTACGAAAAAAAAAAAAGAGAGAACCCTCGGGCGGAGAAGTGGTAACGGGTTCAGCTAGCAGTTAATCCGGGTTCGATTCCTTGGGCGAAATCGGTTTAAATTTTTCCGAAAATTGCAGATTCAAGCACAAGAGGGAGTTTGTCTTTCTGGCGCAAGGTCATGGTACGCCGGAACTCTCAGTTTTCGAGAAGAACCCAAAAAAGCCCTGCTGCCAAAGGAACAAACCCCCGAGTACGATGTGGGCAGAAAACAAACAGTAAGCATTTCACGATGCCACTGGTACGATTACGATTCGTAAAAAAAGGAGCTGGTGCATATTCGCCATTTTGTTGCCATTGTATCACGTGATCGTGGTTGCAAATTGCATTTATTGGCGACATTTTGAAAGTTGCACTACGTTCGTCGGATAATCGCGGATTTTTGATTATTTTTATGCCAAAATAGCGAACATTGCTCCAAAACTGAAAACCTTTATCGCCAAGGTAAATGAAACCGGAATTGTACAACAAAATGGCGGCTAATGCATCGGCCAAGAAATCTAGGGGCTCCAGGTAAGGTAGATGAATGCGTTACCGCTACACTAGCTTAGGAGGCATTAGACCTACATTTTGTCCGAGGAACCTGAACTTCCCGAGGCCTAAGAAACTAACGCCCTGACTATAGTACACAGCTTGTCGGCAAGTTTCGTTTTTCAGGTGCTGTTTAATCCTGGTTTAACGCCAAACTAAGAGAACTCGTTACCACGGATTCACTGCTGAACCAGACACAGCATGACCTTAGATATCCTTGCGCCATTAAAACCACTAATAAAAACACTAGAAGTAAAGCTTCGCGCATCCTGGAAGACTCTCCATGGTAAAAGGCAGTTTGGAAGAGACGCAGAAAAGGCAGTTTCAAAGAGACACACAGTAAAAGGCACTTTGAAAGAGACGCAGTAAAAGACAGTTTGAAAGATTTTCCGATCAATTTCTGTACAATTGACGAAAGAGTGGGATTACGGTGCATCCGAAAGGAGAAAGTGCCACATGCGTTTACTGTAATCGACAGTGTACTCGTGGTACTATTGTAGAGGAAAAGGTGTAATTGCTTTTCATTGTTTGACACGGGAGGAAATTGTCAAGAAAGCCATCAAATCGCTTGAGAAACGACATAATCTGTCCTAAAATAGCGAACGCCAAAAATTTATGTCCTCTTGTTGGGATTATTAATTCTTTTTCCTGGTTTTGACGGACGCAACCTTCGCCAGTCCTTCTCTTCAGAAAACCACTCCTCATAAAGACGCGATGGTTGTTAGCTGACACATCTCACTTAAACTATTATATTGTTTCGATAATTGTTACAATATGAAGAGATTTCGATCCACGATGGCGAAGGATAATGTTTGCAATACCAAGGTACTGGATTATGCTTAATATCGAAGATAAAACGGGGGGTAATTTAAGCTTATTTAAGAGCAGTAGCCCACCTCAATTACCACCCGTTCTTAACGCAGGGTTCGAAATTAGTGGGTGCACTGTGCACATGAAATTTTATCCATGCATGTAAATTTTTAATTTGGGTGCACGCAGTGCACCTAACTATTCAAAACTATGGCTACTTGCATTTATTTTTCAAGAACAGTGACCTATGGACTAATTTTATATAATTTTCTCAATGTATCTGCATTTGCTTTGAATTTTTTTTTATTACATACGAATGTTCAATTATTTTGAAAAGTTGCATTTTGTTGTAGTTTACATGCTTAAATATAGTTGCTACACTTACATTTTACCCGTTTTTAATGTTGAGGTTTACTTTCTATTCCGTTCGTTACTTGTACACTTAACTAGTATTTTATGCACGTAAGTCGTAAGACTTGGGTGCACTTGTGCACCTGATTTAAAAAGTTAATTTTGACCCCTGTCTTAACGCCCATATTGGCAATCCATGCTGTTCACTCAAAAAATGCTTTGTTCGTTTGTGTATTAATACAACACAAGGGAATTAAACCCCGGGCTATGCTGGACAGAAAACAAGCACCCGCTCTGCCATACCACAAGGGAACCGAACCCTGGTCAATGGAACGATGGACGAAAGCGGTACAACTACGCAACCGTAGGGTACTCCAAAAGTACGTGCTAGTGGAGGTACGGGAAAGGACGGACTGTTCAGGGTACAAGCGACTAATTGACGTATTTTAATAAGCGCGCACATACACATACACACACTATCTGGAACCTGCTTTCGGTTCAATATAAAATAGCACCAACCAACTCACCCAATATATTGGCTTGTTCTGAGGTGGGGGGTATGTAGCTTGGCGCCAATATGGGTACTTCTGGGGGCTGAGAAAAGTTATTACCTTATTTTAAAATGTGCTTGTAAAATTTTTTGAAAGTGAATGCATAGCAGAATCGGGCAAATCGAACTTTTGAACGGCTAGGGGGCTTGAGCTCCCCCTCTGCCCCCCATGGTACGTAGTAAAACTACATTATTATAAAATGGGGGTATGCGACTATTATCAGCTCGAGATACGTCGTACTTTAAAAACATGCAGGATCTCTAATCATGCAAATATCGGACACCCGAATTAAATTTTGATGTTCGCAGTCTGTTGTTCACAGCGTCTCAATTTGCACAGTGTACGACGTCTCAAGACCGCACTGCGCCATCTGGAACAGTACCGAAGGCTCAACGTGACCTTTGAACCGCGACAAATTTATTGGACATCGAATCTAGCACCCCCGAGGGCACGAAGATGGTGAACGTGACATTTGGGCGCGCTCCAGTGATCATAACCACCGCCTTTCATTGTAAGCTCGGCTGTGTGCACAAATACACAGCGGCTTAAGGGTCACGTTAGGTCGTTGGTTCGTCTCGAAGGTCAAGTTAAGCCTCCGGTTCAGCCCGGATGACCCGTTGTACCATCTAGGTACATACAGAGAAAAATGCAAGCCCATTTTCACGAAATTCAACGTGTTTCATGAACGATCGTCCGATTACTGGACGTCAAATGCCAAAGGCCCTAGTCTGTGACCTACCAAATCGAAATGACCAAAGGCTTCTATCTAAATTTGGAGTTCTCAACTTGGGGTGCGAGACGCCATTTCAGGAGTTGCGACGAAGAGATAACTAACTTACGTCCCCAAATCATAGTGCTATCATTGTATCTTGAGAAACGGTGGTAAAATAATTGAGAATCAGATTGCTCAATTCATATTTGTATCTTATGTACCGAATTAAAAGCTGTTGACCCGCAGTATTGAATGTCGTTCAAAAATTGGAAATTAAAATGCTTCGTCTTCAACAACCGTTCGAATTCTAAATGCTATCACGCCTATCTATTACGTCAAGAGGCGGCGAAATTGACGAGGAACAAAAATCTCATTTTCAGAGAAGCCGCCATCTTTCTGACTGACGTCATGTCGAGCGTTTGAAATCGACAACAGACGTGTGAAAACGTTGTTATGCAAAAGCTCGTCATTTCTGAAATGATTGAATAAGTAATTAATGAAACAAAAGAGACTTCCATAACCGGATGATGATTATTCATCATTACAGAAAAGATCAAATCGATGCTCATTATGAACGCAGCAATTCTCTCGCTCTGGGAAATCACTCTTCGTTTCACTACTTCGTGAATTGCCATTTTTAACACGTGCCGAATGATTTGTCAAGTCGGGCGCAACGCGAATTGAACCAGCGTCATGGTAATGAAAGTGGCAACTATAAAAATGCACATTCCCAGTGCATGTGACTAACTTACATAGACTATGTGATGATTTTCAAATCGCGGTAAAATCAATAATGAAAATAAAAGGGTAAATAGGGCATTATAGTTTCCCTTTGGAGTTGATTGTTTAAAACCATGGAGTATAACTACTGCAAATGAAATATCACGAGCAACAGAAACTCTTGGTAACTGTTTTAAACAACACTATCCCCCCCCCCAAAAAAAAGAAAAATTGCAATTTAAATGCCAGAGAGTGGCGCTTTGCGTGAAAAATTAACTATGACAAGGTAAACAAATTAAAAAAGAAAAAAAAACACATTTTCTTGCCTGGTAGAAAAGACAGGGAAATGGATTAGAAAGGTCAAACGACAAGATCAATTTCAAACGGGGCAGGGGTAAAAGATTCCAGGAAACCCTGGCCATTAGGAGGGGAACTTGGGCGGTCTTCTACGGCGCATTCCAAAAAAAAAAAAGTGAGCGTTTATTGTCAGATCAGGGATCCCTCTTTGTTTTTACGTATTTTATACAAAGGTTCCTTCCTCATTCTGAATACCCGCCTCTCATTGCACACGTGTACTAAATACTGTGCAAAAGTGCAAAAGCGCAAATTTTAAACTTTGCATAGGGCACAATAAACACTTGCGCCTGACCTCGTCACATAGACTATTGCGGTTGTTCTTCAAACATGTCCACGGTTTAGGTTTTGTACAGGAAAGTCCTTTTTTTGCCCTTATGAGAGCAAATGGCGGCAGTGCTTGCTATCCCTTATCCTGCACTTGTGCCACCCAATATCCTGCGTTCTAATCCTGCACTTTTGCCACCCCATATCCTGCGTTCTAGTCCTGAACTTTTGCCACCCCTTACTCTGTGTTCCAGTTCTGTGCTTACGTACATTAGATAGATCCATATCACGCAAACTTCAGTATTTGCAAGGATCAGAAAGCCTTATGGGAGATAGGCGAATTTTACAACTGCTGTACTTATGCATTAATTTTATTATTTTTGTGTCTTACGTAAGCATGTCTCGGACTCCCTCCTCCCCGTTGTCAGCAAAAATAAGCAAATGTCAAACTCCCCCTTCCACAAAGATATTCACGTAATACTTGAACGGCCCCTTATAGATATAAAGTTAAAGACCAGTAGTAGAATATTCAGTCAGGGTTTAAGCTAGCTCAAATCATGCTACCGCAAAAAGGCTAAAATGGGAAAAAAAGTTATAGCAAAATACTATAAAAAATATTAGTTGCTTTAGTTGCTCGAAGAATCTTATCAATGAAATTATTTATATCAACGATGCTTAACAGTTGCTGCTAAGAATAACTTTAAATAGGAAACAAAAGGGAACAAGAAAAGATCGCTGAAGTACAAAACGGATATTCTGGAATCGGGGAATCATGTTTTCGGAAAATAAACTGTGGTTAAAAATGCCTGTCGCATTTTCGCGATGGGCAATAATTTTTTCTTCGCATTTTCGAGCAACTCGTCGCATTTTGCGAAAAATGCGACTGCAGCTGAAACATTGAGAATATTGCGATGTAGCCATGTTGAAATATAAAAGCGTTGGAAACAGTATGACATTCCTTATAAAAATAATTGCAACTAAAAATAGTTGCGGCGACTCACCCCCCCAAAAAAAGCAGTTCGCGACCCCCCAGGTTGGGAAATGCTGATTTAAAGGAACCGTAAAACACAGTCGGAACTAAGTTACTGAGAGCAGGGACGCCGAGAACCCACGCCCCCATCGCAGGCTCACTTCGACCAGCCCCAATAGCCCCTGCCTGAACAATGGCATGGGTATATTTTCAGCCCCGCCCCCAACAGCGCCAAGTCCTTTGCCAACGCGGACTCTAGACTTCATCCGGGCGCAGGGCATGCAGCCCTCTGCCCCATTTTGTCGGCTCTGACAGAGAAATTACTGTATATGGAAAAATAAAAGAACTAGCATTTCCACATATAATTAAAATTTCTCAAGAGCGCTCGCCGGAACTGTAAACATTTCATCAATCAACGAGGCAATTTCCCAAATGAACGTAACCGTTTTAAACGATTTCAAGCTGTTTCGCATGATGACTCGCGTCGGTGGAACGCATTATTGACGTTAAGAGGGAACGATTCGCGGTGAGCCAGATCGTCGTCGGATGACCGAATCCTGAACGAGTCTATTCACTCATAGACGGGAATCAGAACCGCTCACTGATTCGTTCAGTAACGATTCGGCACACCTGTAGTATGTATGGCCTTCGTACAATACTGATCGGAGGGAATTCACCAGCGGTATTCCATGCGCAAGACACAGCAATAACTCCTTTTAGCGGCCAACAGCAAAAGCCCACGTGACGCATGCAGCCATTGTCGGAAGATGATGAATGAAGTATATTTTTCGACATTTGAAGGAAAAAGGAAAAACGACAAAGAAAGGGGGGAGAAGGCGAACACTAGAGCAAATAATAGCCGTACAAACTACCCTTGTGCGGACCCTATTGTGCAAAAACTATAATATTTGTGGAGACAACAGGAAAGTTATTCCCCAATTGTTTCAGCGCATTTTGGCAATTTCTGGAGGAATTTGCCTACTACCCGACATCGAGGTCCCCACGTGACGTCCTCCTCTCCTATTCGCCATTGTTTGAACGTAAGTGCAGTTAGTTTTGTAATTCTGATAATGGCGATCAATGCGAGCAATCGGCAAGCATTTTTGCAGCATCATGGTTTGAGCGCAATGCAATTGGATACGGAAAGTTGGCAACTTCCATGCAAAAAAAAATAAATAAAAAATAAAAAAAAAATATATATATATATATGGCCTGCAAAAGGGTTGCTGGTATCTAACTGGAAGGAGACCCACACGCTGAACGTATGTGACGATGTGTGGAACCGGCCAGGCCAGTAACCTAGTGTCCTACCCCGCCTTCAAGTGGTGCAGGCTGAGCTTTCTATTTATGTGGCAAATTAATATTTGCTACACGGATAGAAAGGCGGAAGGGGAGGGCTAATTCACCAACCCGTCTAGCCAGCGTGGTGAAATTATGGCTAATTCCTCCATTATGTTGACACACCAGAAACCATGGCCCCTAGTCTCCAGGTGCTGGAGTGCTCCTGATCAAGGCAGCGGTCAGTGTGGCATGAAAGCAGGGGGTGCTAAGAATCACTGGAATGGCCCAGGCTGCCGTTTGTTATTGACCTTGGCTACGTTTAATGGACGATCCCTTGCTTCTGAAGCAAAACTTCAGGAATTGGAAGAAGAACTTGACAAGATCAAATGGGACATTGTAGGACTCAGTGAAGTTAGAAGAAAAGGTGAAGAGTTGGTGGAACTTAAAAGTGGACATTTGTTTTACTATAGAGGAACGGAAACTGAAGAAACAAGTACATGCTAAGTTTAATCAACAACAAAAGACAAAGATTGTCTCTGAAGTAGAAAAGCACGTCAGATCGAGCAGCGAGGCTCGTTGTTCAACTAACCCAGCGATACCAACTTCAAATAGTACAGGTATATGCACCAACATCAAGCCATACCGACGAAGAGGTTGAAGAATTTTATGAAGAAATCAAAGAGTTACACACCAAAGGGAAACAACATATCAAGCTCATCATGGGGGATTTCAATGCAAGAATTGGACAACAGGAACAAGGAGAGACATCGGTTGGTAAATACGGATATGGGGAAAGGAATGAACGTGGCGATCAACTCATCGAATTTGCAGAAGCTGAAAATCTTAGCATCATGAATTCATTTTTTAAGAAGAAACCGCAAAGAAAATGGACAATCGAAATACCAGTTCCAGGATTGAGTACATAGAACTTTGTAAAACTCTGCGCAAAAGCATGAAAGAAGACATAAGAAAATTCAACTGTGAGCTAGTAAGGAAAGCCATTGAAAATAACAAGAGCCTTAGGGTTGTTAAAGGGAGTTTGTCTATTGGGAAGAAACACATCATTGCATTAAAAGGAGAGGATGGCACCGTAACAAGAAATAGGGAAGAAATACTTAGAAGAGTTGAAGAATTCTACAAAAATCTATACGAAAGTAACAGTGGATTAAACGAAGACATTGAAATAGTCGAAGGAACAGCTCCTAAAATCTTAAAAGAAGAAGTTTCATTTGCAATAAAAAGTATGAAGAAAGGAAGAGCCCCTGGTGATGATGGTATTACATTAGATATCCTAAAAGAAGCTGGAGAATATGTAGAAGACATACTTGCAAAATTCTTTACCAAATGTCTTAACAGCGGTAACATACCAAACCAATGGGATTCTGCAACAGTAATTCTTTTGCATAAAAAAGGTGATAAAGAGGATTTGAAAAATTACCGACCAATTAGCTTGTTACCTGCTATTTATAAAATCTTCACAAAAGTGCTAACACATCGCCTGCAGAAAAAATTAGATGCAGCTCAACCAAGAGAACAAGCTGGATTTCGAAGTGGATTCAGTACAGTGGACCATATTCAAGTATTAAGAGAATTAATTGAAAGAACACATGAATATGAACTTCCATTGTGTGTGGCATTTATTGACTATGAGAAGGCCTTTGACTCTATTAAAACATCAGCAGTCATCAACTCTTTAAGATCAACAGACATTGAGGATGTGTACATTGACATGGTGAAACGTGTGTATAAAAATGCAAGTGCAAAATTTCGGTTACATAAAGATACCAAAACTATCAAAATTGGTAAAGGTGTGAGGCAGGGAGATACCATTTCTCCAAAACTTTTTACTTCAGCTTTACAGATGATTTTTCAGCAGATAAATTGGAATAACAAGGGAATAAAAATAAATGGTGAATATTTAAATCATTTGCGGTTTGCTGATGACATTGTTATTTTTTCAACGAACCCATTAGAACTCCAAGACATGGTACAGGAGCTCTCAACTAGAAGTAAAGAAGTTGGACTCAAGATGAACCTACAAAAAACTAAGATCATGTTCAATAATTTCGTAGAGGAAACAAAAATACAAGTTGACAACATTGAGCTAGAAATTGCTGATTCATATATTTACCTTGGCCAGCTGATTTCAATGGATGGCAACATTATGAAAGAACTCAACAGACGTATTAAACTTGGCTGGAGTGCATTTGGAAGAAACAGTTTTATCCTGAAGGGGAAATTGCCTTTGTGTCTAAAAAGAAAGGTCTTCAACCAGTGTGTATTGCCAGTCCTCTCTTATGGATCAGAGACATGGAGTCTAACAGTTGGAGCAATACGAAAGTTACAGACAACGCAAAGGAGCATGGAGAGGTGCATGCTTGGAATAACTAGGAGAGATCGAAAAAGAAACACTTGGGTGAGAGAGCAAACTAGAGTAGAGGACATCATTGTTAAAGTAAAAGGGCTGAAATGGCGATGGGCTGGGCATATTGCAAGAAGAACTGATCAACGATGGACAACAGAAATTCTGAACTGGATTCCAAGAGACCACCGAAGACCTAGAAAACGTCCTCAAACTAGATGGGTGGATGAAATAAGAAAACAGGTTGGGGTGACGTGGAAGCGAATTGCTCAGGATAGACTTGTGTGGAAAGCATTTGGAGAGACCTTCATCCAGCAGTGGATAGATAATGGTTGAATATGATGATGATGATATATATATATCAACAAAGCATAACCCTTATTCTTAAAATTTAAATTTCTTAGCTAAAGCGTTTAAAAAATAATAAATTTTTTAAATAATATACATATGCTCACAGCATAGGCGTACGTAAACTTTTTGTAAGTGGGGGATATAGGCTCAAGGGGGGAGTTAGAGCTACAACTCATATATTCCTATGTTAAATATACAAAATTTCATTGCAATGGGGGGTTACAACCCCCATCAACACCCCTTGCGTACGCCAGTGGCCCACAGTACCTGTATGTAATAGCCATTGGACAATTAAAGAAATCAGTATACTGAATGAACAATTAGTTTATCCATGCACATAAAGTAACCACATCCCATGTAAGTATAAACTAATCGAATAGAAAACTTTGTCCACAAAAAAGGGGGGATATTATTGGAGTTTTTGCACGGAAATATTTATCTAAGGGTTTTTACAATAACATCTAAACATTCTAAATTTTAGAATTCACCTCAATTCGGATGCATTAAAAAACAATGGAAGTAGGAAACTCTGAAGACAATTTATTTACTTATTTCAAAAAATTTTTGTTGAGAAATGCCTTTGAGAAAATGCTACGACAAAAGCGTTCATCGTTTGCAGTTAAAAAATACACAAATATTTGTTTCTTAATTCTATCTCATACATAAATTTATACGATAAAAGCGCCTACACTTATCTATTACTTCAAAAAAAGTAATTTTAGTGACGTCTTAAAGTAGGATTTTTGGTAAATGACGTCCGTACGCGCACGTGATAGAATTTCTGGGAATATTTACCATCGGCTCTGCTGTGGTGCAAGAGATCCGTCCTCAGAGGCGGGGAATTCTTTCCACTGACGGAGGAGGATTCATCATCTTCGCTGCGTAGCCCGCACCCCATATTGTCTCCAAGGCACGAAGGAATGAAATAAGAATTATGAATACAGCTGCACAGAAATTCGCCTTTGTTTACATCCTAGGCACAAGGAATCGATATCAATAGCAACACGAATCGAACGACTGTACACAAGAACATAAACACGTCCACTGCGTGAAGAGGTCGCACGACCACCTGAACTTGAGACCGGGATGACGAGCGCACGCGCTCATTTTGGCTCCGCCTCCCAACTGTTGACGTCTTCGGTGACGTCAATCCCATTTCTGACATCGACGCCATCTGACGGACAACTTTGGAATCGTTGGGAGCATTTGAAGATGCGATCGATCCAAAAGATATGTATCGAAGAAAGTAGGTTACGAATTTAATGGGAAATATTTATTTAGGCCATCTTATTTTTAACTTTCAGAGGATGTTTCTCTTTCCCATTTTTTGTTTACTTTCTCATCGTACACTTCCGTTGATGCTACAATATGTGTACCGGTATATTAATCATTATATTGATAATATAATATCAACAATTGTTGACCCCTTTCGCTATTCGCCTCAAGTCACAGATGATCTATTTCAGTCTGCAAATCGTGTCGCATTCGTATATTTCACACTGTTTTTGGCCTCCTGTACTTTTCTGAAATTTCTAACGTTCGTAATTAGGTTATGTTTTGCCTCCCCACCCCCTCCTTCTTAGGATGAGATCATGGGCGCCTATATGAGTGGAAAGAGGGAGCTCTGGCCCCGCCTAGCTGTTTAAAAATTTGATTTCCCTGATTCTGCTATGCATTTACTTTAAAAAAATTTAGTCACATTTTAAAATAAGGTACTTTTTAACTTACTACTAATTGTCAAGCAGTATCAATTATTTTTGTAGCATTTTGGTATCTTGTATATTCATTAAAATTTTTAACAGCCTTGAAAAGGAGGAAATAATTTTTCTAAGCCCCCCCCACCTCCCACTAAAAATACTCGTATGCGCGCTCATGGATGAGATCACAGAAAATTTTTCACCATTTGCCAATTATTCAACACCTTTCGCCTCAAAAACAAATAGAGAAAAACAAAAAATAATAATATATATACCATTTTTAGTATTTTTTTTTCTTTGCAATATATTAGAACCGCTTTAGTCTGTGTCATCATAAAACCCCAAAATATGCACCAGTCTTTTAATTCTCATAAACTATAACTTCATTCCTTAAACGACTATTCAACTATTCCTTCAGTTTCGTTGTTTATTTCTTTAGTGGTTTTTGTTTTACAGGACGTTTCCATTCGCTGTGAATAAAACTTACAAAATTTTTGAATTTTTTCCAATCCTTTTTCCACCCACACTTTTATATGTCATCAGTTGCTGTTCTTTGTCATGAGAAAACATCTTCCTTTATGTTTCACTCCCAATTTAGCACTTTTTTTTATTTTTCAACTAATATTTAAAAAAAATATAACGATCTAGGATTTCTTTGTTTCCGAATTTAACCATTTTTAGTGAAAAATATTCCAACAAATTTCTCAGAGTCCTTTTCTATTTCATTTGAAAATTCTATGTAGATAGGCTATCTTAAAAATTATGTTCTATTTATAAATTTTATATTTTATTTAGAAATTATACATTTTATTTAACAATTTTATGTTTTATTTAGAAATTTTACATTTTATTTAACAATTTATGTTTTATTTAAAAATTTTGTATTTAATTTAAAAATTTTATACTGCAAAAACTATATAATTTTACAGTTATAAACAGTAATGAAATATATTGTATACGTGGAAATCTATAATGCGCATTAAAGAATGATTTCATGCAAAATCTAGAAAGAGATTTACTTAACTATTAGCAGTCACACATTCTTATGGAACTACAGTAATTAAATAAGTATAAAGTATAAATGCAAAGTATAAGTATAAAGTATAAAGTGCCATTAGCGGATCCCCGGAGAGAAAAATTTGTCCGTAAAAGGGGAATAATATTGTAAAGGAATTCCTTGCCGGGGAATCTTCAACTGACCGTATTCGAAAAATAGGTATTTAAAGGGTGTCCGTTAAGAGGGGTTTTACTGTACATAAAAATTGGTCTATGCACATGCTTTAGACTCCAAAATTTAGAGTACGAGGTACAATTTTTTTCAATAGAAATAAATGAAGTAGCATGAAACAAGGGAGTAATGCTTTTATAATAATGCCATGATATTAATGCAATGATAATAATGCGATGATAGTAATGCTTTCATAATTTAGGAATGTTAGGCTGTTATCCTTCGCAATTTAGTAATGTCATCATCCGTAAATATAATTATAAAGGTAAGTTTGATCTCATACATTATTTAGTCTAGACATTAACCAGTAGTGGCGCTACAATTTTTAACAAAAAACAAAACAAAAAAAAAAGAAAGAAAAGAAAGAAATGGAATTTTCAAATAACTAAATCTTCTAATAAAAGGTTTTGAGGATAGACTGGGCCCCTTTGTTATGGAAAATAACAATTTCCATTCTTATAAAGCAAAGGCAAAAATTACAAAAGACGATGCGAAGGTGGCCCGATTGGACTTCAGTAAAGAAAAGAGAGGAAAAAAAATAGAAAAAGAATAGAGAAAAAAGTGTTCTTTCAAGTCCTTCGTTGGGCTGTCCGAACCAGTAGCCTCAATCCTACGTATTTCGTAACCGGTTTTGGCTAACCGGACTCTATCACACTTTAAAGTAGTATAGAAAAAAAAAATGTAATAAAAACGGTTTCCCACATGGTTCTCGTTCTTTCCTTTTACCTATTCCTCCTTACTTCTCAGCTCTGGGGGGGACTCCCCCCTTTCCAAGGAAGGGGCGAAAACATTTGGGGGCGCATTCTTCGGACACCTGAACAAACCTCTGGGGCGGCCACCAACCTCCACTCATCTATGAGACCGACCTTGTCTGTGGTCACCCCCTAGTGGAAAAAAAAAAAAATGATGTAAAATTCTTTTCTATCAAATCTCCGACCGGTTTTCCTCCTTAACTTGTCCGCAATGAACATCATCGTAGGTTCCTGCCCTTTCTTTTTCTTAGAAGACGATCATTAATTTTTCTTAGTTTGTTAATTGTTCTTTAAACAGGGTCAAACGATTTTTGCTCGATCGATAATTACATAATATCGACAATGAAATGCTTGTTATATATCGATAATTATATCTTTATACAGGGTAAAGGAAAACAACGTCCGTTGCTTAGCAATGACCTTAATTAGCGAGTGTAGAAAAAAATTAGCGTTGATATTAGAATTATGCATAAGTAATTTTATAATTATATGGTACCAATTTTATAACTATATGCAGTGTTAATTCTATTATTATACAATTAATTCCGTGATTACACAGTATCAAGTTTACAGTATTACACAGTATGAAGTTTACAGTATTATACAGTATTACACAGTATCAAGTTTATACAGTATTAATTTTATAATTGTGATATTAATTTTATAATCATGCATTATTAATTTTATAATAATGTGGCATTAATCTTACAATTATGTGATATTAATTTTATAATAATTCATTATTAATTTTATAATAATGTGGTATTAATTTTATAATTATGTAGTAACAAAAGTGCTAACTTTTAAGTTGCCTACGCCCCCTGTCTAAAAATATGCCGGATTCCAGTGCAGTGGTAATTTAAAAACCATGGGGGTTTGTTCAAGTAGCTTTAAAGAAGATTATATGGTACGGCGTTAGATAAATAGTGTGTTTTAATATCCAATGGAGGGGGGGGGGCTTAAGAACCCCTGAGTCCCCCTTTTTCTACGTCACTACCGGGTCCGCCCATAATTAATGGACAACAAAGAAATGCAGACGTAGCCGAGGACTGAAAGGCGTAAAATATAAAATACATTAATCGTCATTTTTTCTATTTTTCCTGTCTCCGATTGGTTAACTCAACTGCGCATGCACGTTTTTCTTCAAGTGACACCCCTGCATCGTAATAATTCCATATAAATATTATTAGAATTATTATTTTATAATAATACAATACTTGAGTTTTTACTATACACTGAGCTGAAAATACACATGGAGAATAATCAAAACAAATAATTGCAGTTAAAAAGTTATAATACGGTAGCCACGCACTACCTTCTTCGGGACGAAACTGACCCTGTCAATTTCTTCCGAGTGAGTCAGTTACATTCTGAAGAAGTTAGTATATAACTACAGAAACGTATTAAAAAAATTTTACCGCGATAATTTGATGCTGTAGTTCTCTGTTTAAAAACTTGTTTCAGAATTAAGAAACTTAGACCTCATAATGATGCAGTACTAATTCCATATATATATATATATATAATTACGTAGTGCTGATTTCATAATTACGCTGTACTAATTTCATAATTACTCAACAGTATTTGTTTTATTGTACAACAATTATTATTATGATGATGGGCACAGTCAATTTTGATTTTAATAATTGGGGTTATCATCAGATATCGAGTTTTTCCCAATGACCCGAGATATCACGTGGGGGGGGGAAGAATTAGGGAAATTTTCCCCCCAAATCCGTAAAAATATGGTTGAAATCGGTTATAACGAGAGCCGATTATAACAGCCAACCGTATATAATGATGTAATTTTTACAAAAAAAATTGATTTCCTTTTTTAAATTGCTCGTTAATTTCGGGGTCCAAAAAAGACTTATTCGTTAAAAGCGGTAAATTATATTGAGCTTAATCATTATACCAAACAAAATCCATATTTTCCTCGCTATATCTGGAAATTCGCTAAATGCGGGCTCGTTATATAAGTGGATCCTACTATATTTCACATCCTTCCCAAGCAAAAATCCCTCTCTAGATATCATAGATATTTTCTTAAGATGTGGGCAGTTCTAAGTTAAAGGTGGACTTTAGAAGAAGTTACAGTAAAGACACAGTACAGAAGTAAAGTCGAAGTTACAGTATTGTCATCAACGTAAAGTTCTCAAAGTTATTGAGGGGGGGGCAAACACATGTTATGAACATTTATACATTACAATATATGTAAAATTGCAATTTATTTCAAATTATTGGGAGCTCGGGCCCATATAACTCTACGCCCATATGTATTGTGTTACCTTGTCTATTCCAATCGTATCGTACAGTCTTTGATTTTACCATGTTTGGCGCAGTATAGCCCAGATGCTCTTGCGCCATAAAAAAAGCCAAACAAACAAACAATCCAATCGTATTAAGGCTTATTGAGATTACACCTTGTGCTCTTATTACAATGGAGACGATTTTCATTTTCATCTGCCATAACCTATCGATTTACTCTGCAAATCTCTATATTCGTTGATTTTATCAAATTCATTGTCTTCGACTCTTGAATCTTCGGGTACAGTCGCATCTATTATCTACACTTTCTTCTTTTCCACTGTTGTCACGCTGTATCATAAATAAGATGCTTGTTAGTTTGGATTTCTACATCACACAAGATTTCGTCGTTTCCAACATTTTTTTCTGTCTTACAATCTTACCTTGTTTGTTAATTGGCATATTATATTTTGGATACAAATTTTAGTGAATCATTAAATCTATTTATCATGCCACTCCAACTAATCTGTGGGCGAGATCTTTTGCAGCCCCAGATCTGGTGATCCACCGCTTCATCTGCTTTCTTACACAAACAGCATTTGTAGTCAAGAAACAATCATTATAAATTTAATCGAATTGGTTCTCGATGCCTGTTCCTGTGCAGTCAAAAATAACTCCCCTGCTTCCTTCTTCAGTATAACCTTTTACTTTTATTCTTATTATTATTGCAGTAATTTTACAATTATACATCGCATATTTCATGGTTATTGGGTATTAATTCGTGCTTACATAGTCCTATCGTTAAATTACCGATACATTATGCTAATTTAAGCATTAATCTATTGACACAATATGTACATATGACAACAATAATTAAATAAAATAACTTTTTTTTTAATTTGGCTACATACATTCATGAGTACGTCATTGCCGCAACAAGTCCCAAAGTCAACAAGAGAAAATATGTAAGCCACACTTTCTTTCCTAGATATTGATTTTTTTTCAAATTCTTGAATTTTCATTGGGTTAGAATTTTTTTCTAGAAGGGCTTAAAATTTTTCTAGGGGGATGGTATACTCCTTTTTCTAGTTAATCTATGACGTACGTACAAAAAGCTTTCATACTACAACCCCTGGAAAAAAGTTTGGAATCAATACCTACGGTCTACAAAATTTCACCAAAATCGATGAGGTATTCTAAAGAAAATAAATTTATTAAACCGAATGGGGGTATTTCCAAAAATATACATTGTTTCTGAAATTTACATGCAAAAAGATTATTTAAATTAGCAATAGTTCCTAAGTTATTTAATTTTAATTAACAACAGCGTGAGAAAAAAAGTATGGAATCATTTGAAGTATGGGGAAAAAAGTATGAAATCAAAGGCTTGTTTATGCAAATTCTAAGTGAGCAAATGATGTTATGATTATGTAATATGCATGGTTGAATTCTGAGTGGAGGTAAATATATAAAACCAGCATCATTTGCTTTCATATCGCTAGCTAGCAAAG
Organism: Dysdera silvatica; assembly: GCA_006491805.2. Taxonomy (NCBI): domain Eukaryota; kingdom Metazoa; phylum Arthropoda; class Arachnida; order Araneae; family Dysderidae; genus Dysdera; species Dysdera silvatica. The sequence continues at coordinate 103,756,201 of QLNU02014802.1, forward strand.
AAAAATGATACCGATAAAAGAGCTCAATATTCAAGTTAAGAACAGAATAACTACATGGTTGAAGCAAAAACTCAGCGAGAAGTTGCAAAGACATTTTCTTGTTCTCAATTCGCCATTTCAAAAGTTTGGAAAAGTATAAAGAAACGAAAAGCGTGATGTGCCTTCATCGTTGTTCCAGGCTTGGTGCAACTTTTACTCGTCAGGATCAAACTTTAAGGAAAATATGTAAATGTATGATATTTTTGACGCCAAAACCAATAAATGATTAATGGAAAAAAATGTCCAAAGCTAATATTTGTGATAAAACACATAGAAATCGCTTCTGTAAGGCCAAGGCTAAACCTAAACTTACCAAAAAAACAAAACAACATAAATAAGCTAGATTAAAATGGGCAAAACGAATGAAAACTTGGACTGTTCTGGACTGAAGCACAGTGATATTTAGTAATGAGTCAAGAATATGCATTAATAGTGATGATGACAGTGGAACATTTGTTTTGCGTCTAAAAGGAGAAACCATGAATGAAGATTGTATGAAGTTCCGCAAAAAGTTTCCTACATCTTTTGTGATCTTTGGAGTGGGGGAGTATGTCGTCCGAAGGTCCAAGTAAATTATGTATAGTAAGTGGAACTACGAATTCGGAAGCCTGCATCGAGATTTTAAACGCCTTTCCCATTCCAACAGTCGAGTATCGGTTTGAGTATGAGGAAGTCACCTTCATGGACGACAATGCCTCGTGTCATAGGTCTAGTTTTCTTAAAAATTACTTTTCGGAGACAAACATACAGACAATGGACTGGCAGGCTTGCAGTCCGAATTTAAACCTAATTGAAAATCTGTGATGGAAACTTAAACAACTCCTCATGAAGCAGCAGCCAACAAATTAAGAAACATTAAAAATTGCTATTAAGACCATATGGGACAAAATTGATCGAGATGACTGTAGAAAACTTGTGGAGTCCATGCCAAAGAAAATCCAGACTGTCATCAAGGCCCGTGGAGAACATACGTGTTACTAATCAAGTAAACTTTAATATGATTCCACACTTTTTCCCGTACTTCGAATGATTCCATACTTTTTTCTCACGGTGTTGTGAGTTAAAATTAAATAATTTAAAAAATACTGCTAATTTAAATGACCTTTTTACATACAAATTTCAGAAACAATGTATATTTTTGTAAATACACCAATTCGATTTAATGAATTTATTTTCTTTAAAATACTTATCAATTTTTGTGAAATTTTGTAGACTATAGGTGTTGATTCCAAACTTTTCTCCAGAGGTACTATATTGTAGAAATAAGTATTTATAATTTTAAGTTCTTAACGAAATTTTCAAAAATAGTAACACGTGCATTTCTCACTGTCTCAAAAAGGCGTAGCTTCTCATCTATAGACGCAGTGGCGGATTAAAATTTTTGAGGCCCCAATAAAATAGTTCAAAAGGATCGTCTACAAGTCTCTGGGGGCTCTCTAGCTGGCGCAGGCCCCTGGGCTGCGGCCCCTAAAACCCATGCGTTTATCTGGCACTGGACAGACGCCTGTGTAGATTTTTTTTAGCGCAGGAGTGTCGAGGGGGTATCGTTTCCAAAACACAGTGTTTTAATTTTGCATGAAAATCAACCAATAAAATGAAAATATTGAGATAAGGGCTTTAGGCTTTCCACCCACTTCTCATCGTCTGTCTATGAGCGCCCACGATTTCATCCCCCGAAGGAGCTCTGTCTAATGCAAAAAGTCAACGGTTTAAATCGTCGAAGCGAGGGTGGATGCCTTATTGGAATGGTTATAGGTGCCTTATGGCGAATGGAATAAAATACCGGCGGAAATGCATAATTTTTTTGGGTAAAAGCAACAGGTAGAGAACATATAAGGCTGAGGTAAGGTGCGTCGCATGGTTAAGGATGCGTTCTACCGGTAAGTCATTTTTTATTTTCGGTACGTTTCTTTTCTTAGTTTGTCCACGTTCCCCCCATCCTCCCCTCGTTTTATCCCTTTAGCATCGTCATCTTCGCATAGTTCCGGCGTAGGAGGAGGGAAAAAGAGGTTGAGACAGCTTGTGCGCTTCTCAGCCGATCGGAAATGCTGAGCTTTTCAAAATGGCCTTGCTCGGTTGACTTTCCCTTTTTAGTCAAAGCCAAAATTTCAGGTAATGGTCGTTCCTATTAGAGATGGCTCCCTAGGCACCAACGAAACCGAGAAAAATCCCAACCGGACCGCCCCCGCGGAACTGGTCACGTGTGAATCGACGAAGAAGTGGATTTTTGGAAAGAATCCCGTGAGAATGGATTCGATTCTTAGCTCGACCTTGAGCGAGTTTACTTTCACTTCTTCTCGCCACCCCATGTCCCCGAGGACTTCAACCGAGGGCACAGACGACTCATTAATTGGAGACAGAGGGAATTACGCAGCTGGCATATAAACAGCCGGATATCGGGCATTACATGATCATCGCACATCATCCTGACAGTGAATACAAACAAATTCGAGCTCATGATTTCCCATAATGCCTCGTTTTCTTACGAACTCCGGATATGGCAAGTTGGTCGCCAAATAGGATTATTGTGAAACAGCACGTCAAAAATCATAGACGTACGCAGAAAGTTCGTAAGTGGTGGAGTTTAGGTTGAATGGAGGGTTACAGAGCTACAACTCACATATTCCTATGTTAAATATACAAAATTTCATTGCAATGGGGGTTACAACCCCATCAACATACGCCAATGTCAATAAATGCTTCTCGGGGATCGGGTAGTTATAGCCACGGCTTTTAAGCTCACCGGGCTGGGTTCTATTTCCAGTGAGTTTGCTTGCGTATAAACCTACCACGATTATGACGTCATGTTGACTCATCGACCCCGTCTTACACGACCACCGCCATCATGCGGTCATGGAGCTTAAATGGAGAAAAGTAAGCAGCATGTTGTACACAGTAACATAATTTTGTTAACATCAAATGTTAAAACAATTATCATTTTAATATTTATTTTTTTCCGTCGCGTGTCATTTAACAAGTTCTTAAGCGCTGTAGTGGCAGTGGCATAGTAAAAAAGGGCTCGAGCCCTTCCACATTGGATATTAAAATATTTTAGTTTCAAATAGGCCGCATCCCAAAAACTTGTTAAAGGGCGCATGAGCCGACCCCCCAAGCCACTTGAGCCCCCACCCCGAGTTTTGAATTGCTAGGCTGTTGTGTAGTAGTAGCATAATGATTACACGATCACATAGCAATGCCGTTGCTCCGCGTTCAACGTCCAACAGTGGAAAAAAATTACTAATTATTCGTTATGGTCTTAAGGTTGATTCTCTAGGCCTTAAGTGGTTCGGGGGAAAATGAAGGTCCACTGGACTAGAGTGGCACCATATTCGTTTATTGTGCCATTAAGAGGTTTAACTACAAATGGTATCGAAAAATGCGTGCCGTTATTCTGCTTTACCGGGATCGGGAAGGAGGGGACTATTCCCTCGGCAGCAGAGGTTCGGATTTCTCGGAAAATTGAGAGCCCCCTTGCGCCGCATGGCCCTTGATGTCCTTGCGCCATGAACACATTAATAGACGTTGACCTGTAATAAATTAATTGGGGATCTTCAAATTCTTATTTAAACAACACTTCTTTTTATGAGAGCTTATGTTTGCATGTACTGTTATTTTAAGTTACATGAATTATCTCAACAACGTCGTTCTAATCAACGAATTCCGTTCAACTACGTTTTTTCTCCTTCCCCTTCAAGCTGTTAACGGAGGAAGGTTGTAAATGTTGTTCTAATTAACGATCATTTCCGTTTAACGACCGTATTTTATAGTCCGGCAAATGCTTATCACAGCATTACAAACATTCTGATCAACGTTTTTCTCCATTTAACGACGCTTTTCTCCGTCCCTTTGCAGTTGTTAACAGGAGAAAGTTGTAAACGTCGTTCTAATTAGTGATCACTTCCGTTTAACCACAGTATTTCATGGTCCCGGCAAGTGTTTATCACGACATTACAGACGTTTTGATTAACGATTTTTTCGGTTTAAAGACTTTTTTCTCCGTCCATTTAAAATTGTTGATGGGAGAGGATTGTAAACGTCATTTTAATCAGTGACCATTTCCAGTCTAAATTCATAGTGTTGTAGACATTCTGATTAACGATTTTTTTTCCTTTTAGCAACGTTTTATTCTCCGTCCCTTTAAAGTTATTAAAGGGAGAAGGTTGTGAACGTCGTTCTAATTAATAACTACCTCCGTTTAACGACAGCATTTTGCAGTCACGGCAAATGATTCATAGAATTAAAGACATTCCGATTAACGATTTTTTTCCGTTTAACGATGTTGTTTTTCTCCGTCCCTTTGAAGTTGTTAATGGGAAAACGTTGTAAACGTCGGTCTATTTAATAACTATATCCATTTAACGACAGTATTTTGCGGTCACTGCAAATGCTTCATAGCGTTATGGACAGTATGGTTAACTATTTTTCTTTTAAAGACGTTTTTTGTCTGTCCTTTAAAGTTGTTAATGGAAAAACGTTGTAAACCTCGTTCTAATTAACAACCGTAGCCGTTTAACAACAGTATAACGTGGCCTGGCAAATACTTCATAGCATTACAGATATTCTGATTGACGATTTTTCCATTTAACGACTTTTTTCTCCGTCCGTTTAAAGTTGTTAATGGAAGAGGGTTGTAAATGTCGTCCTAATTAACAACTATTTCTGTTCAATGACAGTATTTTGCAATTAAGGCAAATGCTTCATAGCATTACAGGCATTCTGAATAACGATTTTTTTTCCGTTAAACGACGTTTTTTCTTCGTCCTTTAAAACCGTCAATGGGAGAATTAATGCTGAAATATATGAATTTTACAAAGGAAGAGGAGAGTTTCGCCTGAACATAGTGAGCAAAGGTAAATTTGATTTTGTATATGACAACACTTCATGTCCTATGGCCGTCCATTACTAGAAGCATCCAGTGGCGTAGTTATCTAAAAATTATGGGTGGGGGGTACTTAATTAGCTTTAAAGAAGATCATGTTTGTGATGCGGCGTTAAAGAGATGAACACACCTTGCCACCCCTCGGGGGGGCTAGGGCACGGTCGTCATTAGCGGGGGGACAGAGAGGCCCGTCCCCCCAATGTTGGTATTAGGGTTCCATATCTCCCTTCAATTTCAAACAAAATGCCTTTTACTGGTATATTGTCCCCCCCCCCAATATTTTTATGCCGTCGGCGTCGATGGGCTTGGGGCCCCCCTTTCCCATGCTACTAGAATCATCGATTCCTGTGCGATCACTGAAGTTAAGGAACATGGAGGTGGCCGTTTTTTGGAGGGTGACTACTGTGAGTTGATTGTGTGCTGAGGGTCGAGGTGTTATCAGTCTTCTAATATGATGCCCTTGGACTGATTCTGATCGTTCGTTATTATCTGACAATTTGGACACCAAGTGGTCGAAAGGTCTATCTAAGGGACTATGGCGCAGTATAGCCCAGATGCTCTTGCGCCATAAAAAAGCCAAACAATCAATCAATCTAAAGGACTATCTAATGACCGATTTTTAAATTATATTTATGACATTTTTTCTTTTTTGAAAATATAACATATTTCTAAGAACTGAATCAATAATCCATAAATTCAAAGGGTTCGCGTCGCAACCTTTTTATTTTTTTTTATTTTACGGAGGTGTGTGTCTGCACTAAAAATAAAATAACACCCAGGGGCAATTGTAAGTAATTATTCTTGAAAATTCTAGAAGCCAATACTAGTTTTTTTTCATTATTGAAAAATGGTCATGCAACAAATGCAAAATTGAAAGATGCGTATGATCAATGGCGGAGGAAAAAGAAGGGCCCGGGGGTGGGGGACTCAAGCCTCCCCACTGGAGATAAAGTAGTTCTCCTTAACACAGAACCATTTGATCCTTTTAAAAGCTGCTTCAGTAACCCCCTCCCCCCCCACAATATTTGGATTGCTTGCGTACGATCGGTATGGATGAGACATCTTTAAACCCAGCTGTGTGGGGCACAGCCCCTCCGCAAAGAGGACACATTTTCCAGAATTTCTGATGCCTTGATGTGCGAAAAAGATGGCAAAATGAAGCACAGGACAGCATTCGATTCTCCAGTGTCGGTTGAGCTTTCTTGCGTAACCATGAGAGGAGTTGGAGACTTCCCGTCTTGCGAAACTGGAGAAGAAGACAAGAAGCTGAAGACGGTGGAACTTTAGCCAAAGAATAAAATTCCACAGTTGAAGAAGGGATCGTTAAACGTCGATGTTCAAGACGCTCCGACGCGTTTTGCAAGCTGGTAGATGCATATTGCATCCGGTCGACTTAGCTCGAGTGGATCCAAGCGTGTTCTCAAATGCTGAGGATGTATGTCTACGCAACGCGCAGTTAAGCGGTGTTCCGGAGAGACCAGCTACCTCTCCGCCGCCTTCTTTTCTGAACACCTCACCAACTTTTCTTACAGAAACACTAATATTTTTGGTTTATTAATTCCTTCGACCTCATCTCTTCTTCCTCCCTTTTTCCATTAAAAACGTAAAGCAAGGTTAACACGCATGTGTGAAAGCGTCCGTATAAATAGAAGAAATTGGATATGGAAATAGGCGACCATAAAGGTCATAAAATTCAGGAAGGACAAAGGCTATCCAATCTACCCTTCGTCTGTAACTTGATTTACATACGTTTCCATTTTTGGAGATAATCCTATTTTATCCAAGGTGCACCGCGGTTTTTCTAAGAGAAGAGTAAAGATAAAATAGGCGACATATGAAATTTTTGTCGTAAAGAAATTGTAGACCATTTTATAGACGCTATTTAAGGGGAAGTGTTTGCAAGAGGTTTCTCCTACACATAAGCGTACGCAGAAAGTTCGTAAGTCGGAGGGGGTTATAGGCTCAATGGGGAGTTACACAACCCACAATTCCTATGTTAAAATACAAAATTTCATTGTAATGGGGTTAAACCCCATCAACACTTCGTACGTCAATGTCTACACTCCATGAATACGCTACTAATCTTCACCTTTTTGTAGACGCACATGCTTAAATAGAAAGCAGAAAGGTAAACTTGAAGCTGTGCATCAACAAAGCCTTGCCTCCTTAACTCCTTTGACGTAACCACAGTCCAAAACTATATATATAAAGTGGCAGATCCATGGGGGGGGGATTAGGGAAATTTCCCCTACCATATCCATAAAAATGCGGTGGAAATCGGTTATAACGAGCGCCGCTTATAACGACCAACCGCATATAACGACGGAATTTTTACAAAAGGCTTGAGTTCCTACGTTATTATTATTTTTAACTTCTCGCTAAATTCGGGGTCTAAAAAAAGACTTGTTCGATAAAAGCGGTTAAATTCTAATGTGCTCAATCATTATACCAAACAAAATTCTGCATTTTCCTCACTATATCCGTAACTACGCTAAATGAGGTCTCGTCCGTAACTACGCTAAATGAGGTCTCGTTACAAGTGGGTCCTACCATATGTTACATATTGGCGGATGCAGGAATCTTTCAAGATGGAGGCGATTTATTTCCGATTCTTAGCTTTAGACCCGTCCGGTACTTTTCATTTCATTTTCCATTATATAATCTCCGCTGAAGAGGGGAAGTGGGGGTTGATCGCGCCCCCCCCTGGATCCACCAATAATGTTACATCCCCCCCAAATCCTTCTCTGGATCTGCCTCTGATATATACACACAGAATACAATCATTTCGAAATTTTTTGATCGACCCCAAAATATAGTTCTAACACTAGACTTTTGACCTTCAGCTATTGCATAAGCAAATGTTATCAGTAGATTAGCAATTAAAAAATTATGGGGTCTCGAATAGCTTTAAAGACGATCATGTGATGCGGCCTTAGCGAAAGTAATTGATAACGGGCTTGGGACCGTTAAGCCTCAAGACAACGGCTTGGGCACGTTAAGCCTCCGCTTTACTAAGCTAATGAGTGCTATACGATGACTACAAAGATGCATTTTATGCGGAGACTATTGTTACGTTTCACTCCATTTCCCCATTTACCTATATAATTTCCATAATTTATGATATAATTTGCATATTTATAATCCATAAATTGCAGCGAATTGGATGTAGATGTTGTTGTGGAAGGGTATTAATATTATGATCTTCAAAAAAGTGATTCCTCACCCACTGCCCACTGGTGTAATATTTTCCCATGACATTTTTTAATTCACAAAATCTTCATCCTTTGTAGTATTAAAATTGCTCACTATTCGTTAAATTATAATAAACCCAATGGATATTTTTCTACCACACTTACCTATCTATGAAAATCAAAACGAGTTGGCATCCATTATGGAAAACGATGTCTATTTTTTATGAACATTAGCGGTGCATATATATATCAATGGAAATTCACACAAAATTCAGGCTTAAAAAGTAAAAGCTGTCATTGAATTTTAAGCCATGAGAAATGCGTCATGGATTAAAAGAAGACCAAGAATAAAATTTTGTTTTTAATACAAATGTCTTTAAACTGTGTGTACATTTTTCTTATACCTTCAAAGCACGTCACGACAAAAATGCAATCGGTATCAAATAATAGCTACTATACTGTCGTTCATGCATAGAGGCAAACCATGCAAATAGTGAAGGAGAAGCACGCGTAAATTTGTACGTATTTGCGACTGCCTGAAGGTACTGTCATGGAGAAGTATACGGATGGCAGTTTTTTCCATTTTGTCGGCAAGATGGAGTTGTTCTTCACCTGGCTGAACGATGAGAATGCATTTTCAAGTGGAAGTGGAGACTTATCCACTACCGGTGATTCATCAAGTTTCCGGGTGGCTTGTCGAATTGATGACTGTGTGAAGATGATAAGATGATGAGCTTTAGAGATTCTTGAAAACCGGAAACACTGTTTCCTCAATTTTTGGACCAATTTTGCTTATTTTCTCAAGGTTTCTCTGGTTCCATGTTGTCTTCCCCCCCAAGGCATAGATAAGAATCTAGGAGACGGGATATAATGGCTCAGGACTGAAATATATGCAACGAAGATCACGAAATTTCCCCGCTATCCATATATGTCACAATATTTGGTGAAAACAGTGTATTATATGACCAAGTAGGTCTGTATGTCTCTTATGAATGATGGCCATGGTTTTCCTAAAGAGTATCGATTGACTCAAATTTACAACCGAGTCAAAAATCGAGTTGTTTCTGAACCTAACAATCGAGATTTTCGATGGGAATCGTTAATTGCCACGAACATATCGATTTTAAATTTAAATAATCGAGTATACGTCAGTGCATACGAAATGTCTGGGAGCATGGGTTTTCTCTGTAAGAGTGGCAAAGGAAGTTCTATATTAAGGTTTAATATGTAGTATATATTAAAAATAAACACCAAATTAAAGTCCTTGGTTGATATCAATGGGAGGCAACACCGACGAGTTAAACTTAGTTGTATTTTTGAAAGAAACGATTTTATTCAGAATGAAAGTTGCCTTTTTCCCTGAAGCAAAAGACCTTCAATCGGTGTATATTGTCAATTTGTTTCAGCGGATCAGAGATATTAAGCTAACGATAAAAGCAATACAGAAACTATAAAACAACCCAAAGCAACATAGAAATGCGCATGTTTGGGATAACTAGAAGAGATATTAAAAAAATAGAAAACTTTGGTAAGGAACAGACCACAGATTCGGAGATATAATTACTAAAGGAAAAAAAAAAGTTCGGATGATAATCGGCTGTATAGTTTTCGAAAGAAAACTAATCAAAGATGGACAACTGAGAAATTCTCAATCCTAAAGGTCCACTAAAGAACGAAGAAACGTTTTCAGACAAGATAGATTTATGAAATAAGAAAACAGACCAGAATAACGAGGAGGCGAATTCTTAGAATAGGCTTCTTTGAAAAGCATTCAGACAAAGCTTCACTCAGTAGTAGTTTAATACGATATTGATTGTTAAAATCTACATATGAATACGAAGTACTCGAGCACACGTTTTGGCAAACAACTTGCAAATAATGTCCGTTTTTTTTCCCAGACTCCTCGATTCCTTTTAATTCAAAATAGACGACACTCCGTCCGCTTATCTCATCTTGTGTTAGAATGAAAAGATTTGAAATCTATTGTTTCGATACAAGACAAAGTCAGAGGTCTCAGTTGCAGAGGATGTGGGGGTCGTGGGGGGGAATTGATTTATTTAGTTTCACAATATCTGGCCCTAAAGGCCTAGAGGCCCCTTAGCCGCCCCGACGACGAGTTGGAATTTATCAGTTGTTAGGCATACTGAATGTGTAAGTTCCAATTATAAAAATATCACTTTTCTCCTGTAGTCCGGGATTTGGTTCCCTAGGCCTTAAGAGGTTCGGATTCCTCGGAAAACTGTAGGTCCCGGCGCAGCATGACCACTGTAGTCTTTGAGCCGTAAAACCAAAAAACAAACAAATCATTAATTGTCATTTGATACTTTTTCTAGATACATGTCAAAAGGTTTTCTTGTGATGGCTACATGAAGATATTATATGACTATATTAATATAACTATCATTATATTTTATATGAAGCAACATAGACATTTAAAACAAGTCATCAAATAAATGTCTTGAATTTTTTTTTTAATTTGTTTTTGAAACTACGTGATTTTTGAAATTTTTTTTTACTATTGATAGTATTTTCACGTATTTTGTTTTCGCCCTTTTCAAGTGGGGATTTTTTGGTTTCAGCTGATAAGAAATTGACATTAATCAAGATAGATCGGCTGATTAATCAGCTGATAAGAAAAAGACATTAATGCACAGAATCGTGAAGCAAAATACATTAAATATCGCACATATGCTCCGATTAAACTCTCATATATATACAAGGTGTAACTGAATTAATGGTCAGAATTTTAAGGGGTGATAAAGCACAACAAGACGGACAATATCAAATATAGAACCTAGGGTCTCAAACCACTCACAGCGCTAGTTCTAAAACCGTCCAGCATGCACAAATATTTACAACCAGTGTATGTGAGGCACAAGATGCGATGCCCCAATCGTCTAAGAACTGAATCAGCCAACCTGAGTTGTATTTTGTACTTCTCATGCACTGATTGTAAATATTTGTACAAGCTGGACGATTTTCGAACTATCGCTGTAAGTGGTTTACGACCCTAGGTTCTATATCTAATAGTGTTCAATTTGATTGATACTATCACCCCTTAAAATTCTGACCATCAATTCAGTTACACCCTGTATATTCTAGGTCCGTTTGAGAATCAATGTTTTGTGAATCGATGTCACCAAGAATCAATGTTTTGGAGAAAATTTGTACTCATTGGTTTTAGCATAGTTGTCTTATAAGGCGCGTAATGCCACCCCCTCCCCACCCCGAAATACTCCGGGGCGTCATTTGAATATGAAGCAACGATTTTACATTTTCGTGCAAATATCATACATCAGGCAAACAGGTCTTTTGGAAACATGTTTTTAACCTGAAGCATATAAGCATCATATATGATGCTGCAACACGTTTCTAACCTGAAGCATATAAGCATCATATATGATGCTGCAACACGTTCCTAACCTGAAGCATATAAGCATCATATATGATGCTGCAACACATTCCTAACCTGAAGCATCGCCTGTGATGCTGCAACATTCCCTTGAAGCATTGGCCTTGGTATACAACGTTAACCTGGCCTTAATCATATATGATGCCGCAACACGTTCTAACCTGAAGCATATGGCATCATATAGCAATTTTCTGCAACACATTCTCACTAAGCACATGGGCATTATATATGATACACAACATGTTCTAAACTGGCTTATATAGCATTATATATATATGTCTGCAACACATTCTAACGGAAGCATATAACATTTGGAAATTTGCATTTGAAATTGCATGATGTTTTAAATTCACGTACTTATATTAAAATAATCATTATTTTTTTAATGATCAGTCTATCCTCAGTCTATCTTGTTAAATCCCCACCGGTGTATCTAAATAATTTCCTAATTTGAAAAGAATTCAAATACACTCTTAGCCTTACTCGCAAGAATAAAACTGAATTTCATACATGGCGCAGTATAGCCCAGATGCTCTTGCGCCATAAAAAAGCCAAACAATCAATCAATCAATCAATTTCATACATGAAGAAAACGAATAAGGAGATACTACAGGGCCTCGATTAACCAAACTTTCAGTTAACAGAACCATTGACGGTAGATAGAAACATAATGAAAATCTAATCATAACATAAATATAATAAAAATCTGATTATTACGTGAATATAATAAAAATCTGATCATAATATAAATATAATACAAATCTAATCATAATAAATAAAAATCTAATCACAAAAAAAAAAATCTAATCGCCATAAAAATCTAATCAATTAATGAAAATAATCGTTTTAGTTGGTTGATTAGATTTTATGGCGCAAGTTTAGAAAAGAGCCCATTCTGTACCAAATGAAGTACGGTAAAAGAAACAGTCGTCTAGTGATGCGTGATTATGAATTGCTCTTACAATTTAAAGAATAGCGATTGACTCAAATTTACAATCGAGTCAACAATCGAGTTGTTGCTGAACCTAACAATCGAGATTTTTGATGGGAATTGTCAATTTCCACGAGCATATCGATTTTAAATTTAAATAATCGGGAAAACATATCCCAATCGAGCATCACTACAATCGTTATTACCGTCACAAACATGATATCTGAATTTTAATGTTGGTATTTTAAAGAATTATGACCGATTCGATTCTGTATAACTTCGATAATTAATTAAATAAATAAATAATTGACTGCTTTTATTATAATTTTTCTTATACACTTGATACTTATTGAAGTGCTCAATTAATCTAAATTAGTCCCAAATCAATTATGTTAATTTACGACCTATAACATACGTAAAGAATGTCCGAGATTTTTTTTCATTTGCAAAAAAATTTATAAAAATGTATTTAATATTTACCAGTATGTTCCATCAACATAGGAAAAAAACTATGTTTCATCTGTTTTGGAATATTTCAGCCAACCTACAAGAAATAAAAAACAATTATCATTAGCTGAAAGTAAACAAGTATGTAGAAATCCTATACAGTGAAACCTGGTAAAGTGACCACCTAAATAAAGTGACCATTTTTTATAGGAGAGAGAGAACTGGTGGGAACTTAATCTTGCCTGTACCAAAGTCTGTAGCGTATTTACAGCGGTTCTCAACTTATGCTTCGCGTGCTCAAAAGTTACAAAAAAATCGATGGATTTCTTATATTTCATAATTCTTTTTCTATGCCAAATGACAAATTTAGTTTTTTAAATGTAAAAACGGTTTTACATGTCATATCCACATGTGTTGTAACCCATTGTTGATTTAAAATATCTGCTTTGAATTTGTTCTCCAATGTTTTGCCCTTCTTTATGTTTTTTGTTACTGTTTTTCGTTTATTTTTAGGTAGTTAACTAAGTTCCCTATTTCTCTGAAATTTGTGAGAAATACACCATTTCGAATAAAATAAAACTTGACGTTTTACGCGCCCAAATGCTTCAAAAATACCTTCCATCGTTAATACTGCTGTCATTGGGTTTAGTACCTATGTTGGTGAAAATATCGTTGCCCTTATGATGAAACTATAAAAAAAAAATAAAAAAAAATAAGAAAGTATATGCATAACTGATATTTTCAGAAAACAATATTAAAGTTCCGGTTTTTAATGATTTTAATTTCGAAAATTACGTTTAGATTCAAATTTAAGTAATTCAAAATTCGAAAACGAATTCGTACTTTTATACGATTAAATGTCGATTAACAACTTGGAAAATATGGTTATGTAAAAGTAGCCTAGAATGCACACACGTGCATGCCTGCATCGAGAGGGGGGGTATCTTAGAGACCTGTCCCCCCCAAAACCAAATTTTTAATGAGACCCGGCAGCGGTCTGGCATGCTGTGATTGTACCGATACGTGTTATAAGAATTTTTGAATCCCCCCCCCCAAATTAAATCTTAGCTACGGTCTTGCACACGTGTACTATCTATCGTCAATTGTTCTAGTAATTAAAAGTTTGGTTAATCAAAGTCCTGTTGCAGGGGCGGATTTAGAGGTCATTCAAGGGTGGCGATTAATGACTTGATTTTTGGAAATGATACCTCATTGGACCTTTACCTTGTATCTTTTCAATGTTAAATTTTCATTCAAGGGGGAGAATCGCCACCCCCGCCCTACTAAATCCGCCCCTGCCCTGTTGTAACTCTTATTAATAATATAGAAAGAGAGCGTTGTTTCCTGTCCTCATTCGTCTAGCGGTCCAAGACACTCCGGGCTAAACGGAGGGACCCTGGTTCGAATCCAGGATGGGGAAAGCGTCTCTTTTTCTCCAAAATTACATAAGCTCTAGTTTGAGCTGTAATTAATACGTGGGTGGCAAAAATTATTGTATAATAAATTCCCCCACGAAAACTCACAAAAATCTCGCCCCGGAGGCTTTCTTGTGTTGACCATATTTGGCAATTGTGTTATCCCTGCGGAGGGTAATAATACCTTAACACCTTTACATACGGAGAAAGAGAGCGTTGTTTAGGCAGATTCTACTATATATTTATAAACAGGGCAATTATATAAAAATATATCTTACCGCTAATCCGGATTCGACTCCCAACGGCATAATAATAATAAAAAGTAACAGTAAAACCTCTTTAAGGCGATCATCGTCGGGTCCGTGAAAACGCGATCGCTTAGAGAGGTTTCTGTGAATGGAGGTAAATTTAGCATTGCGTCTATGGAGTGGGGAGGAAATCCGTTTCCAAAAAGTTTTATCTTTAAGGGAGGTGGTCTCTGAATAGAAGTGGTCTTTAAGAGAGGTTTTACTGCACTTTCTTTGAAAGGTTCGAGTTCTTATAGATCTCTGTGCAAGATGTTTGTTTGTTCCTTGCTGTCATTGCGTACTAACACACAAACGAAATATTCTGTTCATTGAAAGAAGTCTTGAAAATCAATTCATATAATACAACTACATCTCTCATTATGCAAAGCCTTAAATTTGACTTCATTTTCGAAAATAACTTCCATTTATGTTTATATTATTATTTAATTAAAAATAATTTCATTTATGTTTATATTATTATTTAATTAAAAATAAGTTCATTTATGTTTATATTATTATTTAATTAAAAATAAGTTCATTTATGTTTATATTATTATTTAATTAAAAATACTTTCATTTATGTTTATATTATTATTTAATTAAAAATAATTTCATTTTATGTTTGTATTATTTTAATTAAAAATAATTTCATTTATATTTACATTATTATTTAATTAAAAATAATTTCATTTGTGTTTATATCATTTTTGTGATATTTATAGTAACTGGCCGTCATTAAAGACCAAGCAAACTGAAGTTTCGTTTACTTTCGCATAAGCCAGGGATGGGCACGCATAAGAGCCGCATTCCAATTTACTATATATTATAAACAGCCACAACCATAGTTACATAGTATTAAATACACAAATTTAATTAATATGGTTACATATTGTACCAAAGTCTTAAGTGCTATGTAAAATATACATATAAGAAAATATAATTAAGAGAAAGAAAATACAAAATAATTATTTCAAAGTTTAATAATAACTCCAAGAATGACCTATCGATGCAACAGAAGGTCTACTTTCGAAGCGATTATAATACTTACTTAGCGATTACTTAATCGATTTACTTAAGCGATTATAATACTTTTGAAGCGATTACGTACAACTTCTATTCTTCATTAACCGATTCACTTTCTTCGTTAGTCAACTTCAAAAAATTCGCAAAAGAATTCTGAAAAAAAAATTTTGATTTTCGACGGGAGCCGCATTTTTAAATTCAACGAAGAGCCAAAGCCGCATTTGCCCACCCCTGGCACAAGCTTTAGGTGACCGCTTGTTGAGCCATATAACCCCACCCCACCACACACACACACACGATGAACTTTCGCCTGCGCCTATGCCTTCTTGGTAGGGAAGGGGTTTTTTTTTTCCGAATCTACTGTAGTTATATCTGAAATGTCTAATTTTTTTCAAGATATTTTCAGGTTTGTTACAATGGGTCGAAAAGCCACTATCAAGATAAATGTAATGTTTTTCTGTAAGAGTATGTTGAATTTTATTTATTATTATTGTTATTTGTTTATGCAGTTTTATATAATTTGTAAAGGCGTCAAATAAGTTTATCTATTACGTGCTTTTGAGGAATCTTCTACTCCACTTTCTATCCTTTAACATAATATTTTAATTCGAATTCAAGACGCGTCCATCTACTGCGCATGCCCTAAAAAAATAAGAAGATGATGTGTAGACAAAATTATCGCCGCAATCTTCGGTAAATGGCCACGACTATCCATTTCTATAAAGATTACAAGATTTTAACCGCCTGATCTCGTTGAAGTGCCTTTTTTCCGGCCACCTGCATCCCCGACATCAAACACACTGACGTTTTCATTGTCTTTTATAAAGAAGAGACAGTTATGTTCTGATAAATTGATGCCCGCCTTCTCGAGCGTTGCTAAACGAGCCGCTGTTTCAAAGAAACGCCGTCCAAAGCCTGGTAGCGTTGTGTCGTACATTACATGGAAAGGAAAGAGGCCTTCAGAAGCGAAGGGACGTAGTCGAGAGTAGCTTCTATCGGCAATAATTGGCCTTAATGGCCACCCTTTCCGGAAGAGGGTTATTTTAATTTTCCAATTTCTGGCCTTGCGCCTTTTCTGACGTCATTGCGCAAGAAATTGGCATGACCGCCCTCTGTCCCTTTCGGGCCTTCCGCATCATGAGGCAGTTATCAAGCGTTAGCTTCTTCTCCTCGTATGCTTAACTCTTAAATTTAATTCAAGACGAAAACAATTTGTCATCTTTTACGCCCGGCACTGGCTACGCCATGGAACGAAATCTCAAATGAAACGTAGGCCACCGTAATTTTGTTTTTTAGTCCAGTTTTCTTTTTGCATGTAAATTAGGGGAACCAAATGCATTTTCTTCGTTTGAGAAGGCCTACTCGAAGTGGCCATTTTTTAATTGGGACGAGGCGATGCAAACTTACTTAAAATTGCATCAAATAGTTGTATACCTACATGCCACTCACTCCCCTTGTCACTCGACCTAGCATATGAATAAAAATGTTTTGTTCGTTTTTAGTGTTCGTATTTACATGTGTATATACGTATTTTAGCATTTTATTTATAACTAATATTAATTATTATTTATTTATTTATTTATTTATTTATTATTTATATCTAATAAATGAAGAATATATCGTGGCCGATACCATAGTTAATGACCAGCTGCTCGTCAATAGTATTTCGCCCGTTTGGAGAAACTTCGTTCACTCTATAACAAGAGACGCCGCCACAGATTCGCACATTTGTTCCAACTCTCAACAAACGAATCTATGATCGGCGAAATGGCAACGTTGACCGAGAGGATGTGTAAACAGAATCAATACGGTTACGGTTCTGAAGACGGTAGTAGGTAGCCACCGAATTATCTATTAACGGATTAAAAATTTTTAACTTGGGTAATTTTCAGTATGATCGTTGTATATATCTATAGAACACTCATTTAAATTTAATATCTATTTCAACACGAAAAAATATTTACCCCTAAACACACCAGTCATAATTTAGCTCCTGTTAAAAATAATAATTTTATCTAGGAAATTGCATCGCACCCCATAATTTGACGATCTAGGATAGTGGTTCCCAACCTGGGGGTCGCCGCAACTATTTTTAGTTGCAATTATTTTTATAAGGAATTTCATACCAAATGTTTCCAACGCTTTTATATTTCAACATGGCTACACACATTGCAATATTCTACTAATGGTTGTTAACTTAATACGTATATATAATTAATATAATGAACGTAATTAATATAATATACATAAATAATGTAATATATATAATTAATATAATATACATAATGTAACATATGTATAATTAATATAATTTTATATTTAATGTGTTTTCTTTACTCTGTTAAAAATGCTTTTGTTATGCAAATATTGGTGTGGCAGACAGAAGTGGGATCGCAGATCTTTTGGTTACTATAAAAAGAGGTCGCAGATTACTTGGCTACTATAAAAGTGGGTCGCGGATTACTTGGCTACTATAAAAGTGGTCACTTGGCTTGCTTCAAGGTTAGGAACCAGTGCTCTAAGGGCTAATGTTTCGTTTTAGTGGTTGCGATATTTTTAATCTTTCCCTTCTCCATTTAAAAAAAACGATGTAAGGGATAACATAGCCTAATTTATTTTTATATTGCCTTTTCTGATAAAAAAATTTGAGGTTTTGGGGAAGATTCGTTGCAAAAAAAGCCATTATAATATTATCAGGATTGAAATCCCTTTTATTCTTTGAAT
The DNA here is from genome assembly GCA_006491805.2 of Dysdera silvatica. Classification (NCBI taxonomy): domain Eukaryota; kingdom Metazoa; phylum Arthropoda; class Arachnida; order Araneae; family Dysderidae; genus Dysdera; species Dysdera silvatica. The sequence goes on from QLNU02014802.1 coordinate 103,774,549, forward strand.
TTTTATATTTTAGGGGTAAAAGTTCACATTTAACGTAACATTTCCATTGCGAAATTCTTTGGTTAATTCAAGCAATTTATTTATTATATTATTTAAGAGGATTTTTTATTTTATTTACAAGGAATTTCTCTATTTCTATTTTACTTACGAGGAATTTCTCTATTTCTATTTTATTTACAGGAATTTCTCTATTTCTATTTTACTTACGAGGAATTTCTCTATTTCTATTTTATTTATGAGGAATTTCTCTATTTCTATTTTATTTACAAGGAATTGGTGTTTCTTATTTGCACGGAATTCCTATATTTCTATCTTATTTACAAGGAGAATTTTTATATTATTTTATCTTATTTACAAGGAGAATTTTTATATTATTTTATCTTATTTACAAGGAGAATTTTTATATTATTTTATCTTATTTACAAGGAGAATTTTTATATTATTTTATCTTATTTACAAGGAATTTCGGCGTTTCTATTTCACTAAGATGGAATATCTACTTCGTTTTCAAGAAATTACTGTTCCAGTTATAAAAAAAATATACTTTATTTGCAAGCCACCATTCTATTTTATTCACTAGAATTTATATAGTTCGTTTATTAGAGAAACTCAACTTATATGTCCGCATCAAAATTTCTTATAACGACTATTATTTTGGCATTGGTAAAAGGTTTAAAAAACACGACGTTTTGGGAGTCAACTGCTGCCGTTATTAAGTAAAAGCAAGTTAAAATACCTTCTAAAATTCACATTATACGAAACTGCATTTCTCTCAAACTTTTCTACAGAAAATTAAAAATACAGCATTGAATTAAAAACACTGCATTAAACATACAGCATTGAATTAAAAACACTGCATTAAAAATACAGCATTGAATTAAAAACACTACATTAAAAATACAGCATTGAATTAAAAACACTGCATTAAAAATACAGCATTGAATTAAAAACACTGCATTAAAAATATAGCATTGGATTAACAACACTGCATTAAAAATATAGCATTGGATTAAAAACACTGCATTAAAAATACAGCATCGAATTAAAAACACTGCATTTACAACGAAATTAACATCTTGGACCATAACGGTTCGAATTAATTTTAAAGAGGGAACAAACATTTATTTTTCTTGCGTGAAACCGTCAAGCGTAAAGTTAAACTTTACGCTTTTTTCGTCGTTTTTCGCGTTTTTTCGTCAATAGGCAATGTTAAACAACAATTCTTCTTTTGCTGTTACCTTTTCCCTCATTTTCTCCTCCTTCTAACTTGATGAATGCCTACCTTGCAAAATACATAATTTTGCATACATTCGAATCTAATAAGCAACGTTCATATAAAAAAATTTTTTTTTAGTAGGCAATTTCGAATTTGGATCTTCTTGCGCTTAAAATCAGGACTCCAACTGATCTTTATCAAATCACAACCAATCATAATCAAATCCTAACTATGCCTAATCGTGAAGTGATGTTCTACTTTTCTGTTTACATAATATAAATATTTTTTCAATATTGAAGGCAGTTGACGAAAACTTTTTTCTCTCTTCTTTTTATAATAACAAATTTGTTTTTAGTACGTAAATAAAATCAAAATATATTTTCATAAAAGGAAGATCGGATTTTATAAATTTCTGGAGTCTTTGATATTTTTACTTAAAATTCTGAAAGTTTTGGAGCGATGTAAACACGAATAACACTTCGATTTTTTTATGTTTAAATTTCTGATTGCAAAAATATCATTAATGATAATAATAATTATACCTGAAAACTAAAACTTACAAGTGTACAAATTAAAACTTATAAGTGCGTAAAGATAAAGGAATAACAGATAAGGATTTTTTTTTTCAAATTAAAAAGTAGAAAAGCGATTAAAAATTAGAAATCATGAAAGCAATTACAAATTAGAAGGCGATTAAAAATTAGAAATCAAAAAGGCGATTAGGAACTAGAAAGCGGGAAAGCAATTCAAAATTAGAACGCAGCGTACATTAAGGAAAAGCAAACGTGCTAATATTAATATAATCAAGGAATAAAATAAATAAATTTTTGCAAATTAAGGAACGATGTGCAATTGTTTACGTCTTGAAGAGCAATAAATAAGGTCAACAAATTAAAGAGGAGCAATACGTATTTACGAATTATCGTTTCACCTCGAATTTTTAAATTAATGTAACTGCATTCCATAATTGATTATTATTAACTGATAATTAAATAATCATATATTGTAAAGAATTTCGAAGTTGAATAAATTATACTGAAGAAATAGTATAGGAGAAATACACTGTGCAAATAATTGAGATGAAAATTCATAGTTGTAGCTGAGTTATTAACAATTGTCTGATGATGACGTGGCATTTTTCTACCGAAACAATTGTTAACAACTCAGCTACAATTGTAGTTGTGAGTTTCCATCTAATTAACTAATATTAATTATTATCTAATTAATATTATTAGCCGATTTTTAACAGTCTTACTAGCTATTTTATTATTGCTCCTTTAACAACCACAGCCATAAACGTAGAGTTCTCAAAATTATTGGGGGTTCCTAAGTTACATTTGTATGTGCGTTTATATTACAGTATATGTAAAATCGCAATTTATTTCAGATTATTGGGGGCTTGAGCCCCACAAGTCCATATATAACTCTACGCCTAAGACCACAGTTTTGTACCGTGTTTGGCGCAGTATAGCCTGTGATGCTCTTGCGCCATAAAAGCCAAACAATCAGTCAACCACAGTTTTGTTATGTAACGAGCATCAGCGTGTATTATAATTGCAGAAAAAAACAGTTTTGTTTCTGACTACCTTTTTCCACAACTCAGAGAATCAAGGTTCAGAGAAAACGGTGCGAACAATATGTCGTTCTGCTGCAATGAATTTGCTTCATTTGTTTGTTGTCGACGCAGGTGGCGAAAAGAAGAAAAAGGATTAAAACAAATACGAAGTTAGCGCCCAGAAAATGGGTGAAAAACCGGCGACTAATGAGTTGCTGTGACCGGATTGACCACTGTCACGTCACCGTGAGTTTCGAAAGTATATCCTGAGCTCTCCATCCACTGACCCAAACACCCTGTCGTTTATTATTATTATCATTGCTCAACGTCCGTTCTGCCTTCAACATAATCGTAACTGAAAACCGCAACTGGAAGCTCTGACAAGAGGCGTCCTCAATGTCTTCTTTACCACCTCAGCCCTTGCTGAAGATACAACGGACGTTTCGTAAACACCCGGTCACACTTCTGCCCTCTTTGTTTGTCATCAAGAACAACACCCAAAAAATAAATGAATGGAATTCAGTGAGAAGAAGACCAACAAAACCGGGATAAATATCCGGTTGATGTGTTGGTGGAAGTGCGAAGAGACCTGGCCATGCGAAAGAAAGACTTTTGATGGAAAGGGGGTCTTGGGAGGTTTTTTTTTGTTGTTCTCATCTGTGGATGCATAGGACAGAGGATGCCAAAGACAGATAAGGGGCGACGGAAAACGCCATTTAATGGGATGATGGGCGTTGTGGAAGACCAGATTGAAGACATCCGGCGGGGGTGGTTCAGCGAAATTCCGGTTTGTGCTGCGGCTGAGCGGACAGGCGGGCAGTGGGTCACCTCCTGTGCTTAATACCACGGCCAACACTCATATTCCAACTCAGAAGGCGACATTATCCCCGTTTTTAACGACTTTTCCTCTCGCTAGGAATGGCAACGATGGAAAGGGGGGAGATTTTGAAATCGAGAATGGCTAACACGCTATTTCTCCGCAGCGTCTTTCGATCGCATCTCAATCTTTCGACTTTCTCGAATGATGGGCTGAAGTCAAGTGTTTATAACTAAATCCAAGAGTTGTATTACAATAAATGCAAGAATGCTTTCCCTTTAAAAGGAACGTTTTTGCCCAATTCATTTATTAATTGTTTGTGAACTCTCATAGCGGAGAAAGACATAATATTTTCATAGACCTTTTGCCCATGAAGTGTATTTAAATTTCAGATATTATACATCTTACTTTTTTTTTTCACACAGAATTTAAATCTACCTATAATGATAATCTAGGGAAAAAATATAATTATAGACGGTTTATTCTTATAGACAAAATTAAACCAGATGCACTCCATAGTAAAAGTTAGTTAATTTGAATGTAACGTTTTAGCAATATTGTGTTAAACAAAATAAATTATATTACAAGTTACGGATGTAGACGACCAACGGAAAGCTAAAACTCGCGTCAGTTTAAAGAAAAAAAAGGGTTTTTTTTGGGGTTTTTTTTTGTTTTTTTGAAAGTCATTTCAAGTGTCTATTTAATTCCCACGCTAAGAGCCTATGATTTCTTTGTAGCTTCAGTACCTAATGAACGTTTTGTTTGTTTTAAAGGTGTCTTTTTTCAATCCTGTTTACTATTTAAGTGCGCTAGTTAAGGATATATAGGCAGGAGTGTGAACCAACAGTGGTTATTGCATATTAATAGAGCCCGGATTATATACTCTAAAAAACCAGCAAAATGTGCATGAAAATCTGCACTAAAAAACCTCAAAATATGCACTAAAGAACCTTAAAATATGCACTGAATAACATCAACATATCCATGTATACGCACTTAAAATGAATAAACATACACCTAAAGGAAAGTTCAAGTATTACGCAAGCATCTTTGAGGGTGGGGGGCTGGCCGTTGTGCTTATTTTTCCATGTTAGCCAATGTTAATTTTTGCTTACCGAGGTGGGGGGAAAATGGACGAAATATTACGTAAGCAATATTTGAACGCTCCCTAAAATGAATAAATATGTACTTAAAATTTTTTGAAAACGAAGAAGTATTATGTGCATTTCAAAACCGTAGATTTATAATTAACTTGCCGGTAGAAAAAATTCGATATATATATATATATGCAGGGCTGTGCTGAAGAAAATTATTGAAAGTATGCGGTTTGTCTTAATTAAAGAGTATAGAAATTGCTGGTTACTTGATTTGGTGACGTTGCCGCACCGCACTGCCTGGTATTTGACTGGTCGTCTATCGTCTATCCAAGCCCAAGGTGGCAGTTGTCACTTTCATCAGTTTTTCATCATTCCTCTCGTGGTCATATGTAGTTTGTTTGTTTTACGGCTCAAAAACTACGATGGTCATGCTGCGCCGGGACCTACTGTTTTCCGAGGAATCCGAACCTCTTAAGGCCTAGGGAACCAAACCCCGGACTACAGTGAGCAGTGCGATCTTTATGAGATCTCTGAGTAAGCGTTCTTTGCACTGCTGGGAGTCGAACCCGGATTAGCGGCGCACTAGGAGAACGCGTTACCACACTGCGCCACCGCAGGGCAGGTCATATGTAGGAAATGATTTTGAGGCTTGAGGGAGGCAGGAGTTCAGGGGATTTCCTCATTTGTTTCCGAACAAGGCTGGCGGCGACTAAAAAAAGGCTGAACTTGGTTGAAAGTTGCCCAAAAACCAGCAAATACGAAAACGTTCTTGAGACCTTGAGAGTATGCGGTGCGTACCCTGTATTTTTCAAAATTTCTTCAGAGAATGCGGCACACACGGCGCATACCCTTTGTGGGCAGGCAGCCCTGTATATATGAATTATGATGGAGTAGGCAACTTCAGTAAGAATTGTGACGGTGTTACAAAGGGCATTGAACGGTTCCATAATAAACAAATTGCAGGTATGCACTAAAGGTTTAGCAAAGGGTGAAAAATGTTCGAAAACAAATGGCTAACTATTTGTCAGTATCGCTCGGCAGCAGACGACCCCATCCTCTGACCCACAATTATACTGGTTCTCAGAAAAAGAAATTTCCCCTTTTTTTTAAGCATTCCTTGCGGGAACAGTACCTCGAATGTACGGTGCGATATCCGTGGGGGTATGTATCAGTAAACGGGCAACCCTGGGTGGTGCACGCGCACGTCTACATCCGCATCGCGGGCCGATTCCTGAATTACTTCTTTTCGGAATCAGCGTCCTCTGCGTTACTGCAACCCGTCTCCTCCTCGCATGCAGCTGCTGAAGACTTTAACAGATGACGCATCAAACAAGTGGAAAAAAAAACAAATGTCCTCAAACCGTTACTTTACCGATATTTTCCAACAAATAGCGCTGTGTCAACGTTTGTGTTACGATATAAGTTTATATATATATTTCGCAATACTACAACCAACTCTAAATGTAATGCCAGCAGTACTAGTACTCCAAGCTCATAAGAAGAAATGGTGATTGCGAAATTTTACTGCTATGAACAATGGGTTGAATACAGATTATAATATTTTCTTATCACACGATAATAGCAATTAACAGTTATGTGATCAACGGTTTGCAATTTACAATGGTTGCCCTTTATTTTACACGTTTTAATTTAAACGGGAAAATTAAAACTTTAGAATAGGCATTTTGAGGTGGAAAAATTTATAAAAAAAAGCTTCAAAGTTCTTTAAAAAATCATGTTTCGTCTTGTTTTATTTTTGTTTTGTCTGTAAAAATGTTACGTTTTTTTAAATAGGCAGGAAGTATGGAAAAAGTTATTTAAGGGCATGGTGAAAGTCATTAATAACATGTTTAATTAATTTAAAGTAAATGTTTATTGAAAGCCAAGAACGTAGTCAAGTTTAATTTTGGGGGTCAAAATTTTACAGCACGAATCGATGCAAATCACAGCATGCAATGGCGATCCCATTAAGAAATTTAGTTTCGGGGGACCGGTCCTGGTGAATACGTTCATGATCAAACCCTTCGGCTTGGGCGTAGAAAAATTAGGAGAGTTAGGGCTCCGGCCACATGCTGTGTTTTGAGCTTCTACGTTACTGTCTTTGAGCATCTTTCCCTCATTTTAAAATTAGAAAAAAAACAAAATATTTTTACCATCTTACCATTTTTATTTACAATTAAGCTAAAAATATATACAGTTATCCCTCAAGCTACGTTATGTAACGCGTTTCGCAGACCTTTACGTAACTTTAATTTTACGTAAGTCGAATTTGTAAATTGCTGACGTGAAACTTCGTAAGAAAATGCAATATTTATCATTATTACTATTTATATATTTTATACTATTTTTAATTTACTAATAATTTTATCCTTCACTGGCGAAATAGGTCGATTTATTTCCCGAGCTATTGATGATATAATTTTCCTGTCTTCATACATACGAATTTGACTTAGACCTACCCTGACTTTGGCCTTTGTATTTCAAATTTCCCTGACTTTTCCAGATTCGTAGACTCTACAAAAATAAATGAAAAAAATACCAATTTTGCCTACAGACATAATTGTAAATTTTTACTTGTAGTTTTGCCATCAAAATTTAATTTTTCAGAATTCCCCCTTTCAAGGAAAATAGTTTCTATTTTTTTTTTCTTTCTTTAAAGTATTCTCAAACTAATGGTCTGCAAAATGAAACCTTGTGGTTAGAATTTTGATAATTCAAGGTTTCAGGTTTTTTCCCCCCTTTTTACAAGTTTAACAGGTAAATACATACACGTATTTTTGCAGCCCTATTAAAAAAAAATGGGGGGACCGCTCCCTACGTCCCCCCCTGGATACGGGCACTGTGGTAGGGTTCGTATATAACGAGAAGCTTGGGACCAACGCAAACGCTAAATATATCCGGTCCTCGCTAAATCTGTTTTATAAATTAAAATTCAGCTGCGGATATTCACATTTTTCATTTCAACGGAAATTCGTGTTTAGGTAAGACTGATTGTTTATACATCGTAAAAGTCGTTCTGTGTGTGAGGGCGTCTTCCCGTCTGTTCCCAATGACTCAGAATAAATTCTCACCGAAGATTTATGTGATTAACAGATCATTGTTTTCTTTCAAACGTCTAGCTGATCGACCATTTTCCCACGCTCAATACCGAGAATGCAAAACTCTTGTTGGCTCAAAGCGATTGAATTGTAGATAGAGTAGAACCTGCCTGAAGTGACCACCCTTGGACCGCAATGGTCACCATGGGTAGGTAGGTGGTCATGATACAGGACAGAATTTAGTACATGCAAGACTAAATCTCTACCGGTTCTCTCTTGCAAAAAATGATTTTAAGCAGGTAGTCAATTTACAAAGTTCTACTGCATTTATCTTACAAAGTTTTGAAATGAAATCAGAGATGCCAACTTTTACGGATTTTCCGTAGTTTGTACGGATTTTAACTCTAAATTACGGCTTTACGGTCGATACCAAGAAAACTACGGAAAACCTCATTCAAGACCCTGACGTGCAATTTTCTATCGGCCCTTAAAAAATTGATATTTTTTATGATTTTTTGGTTTTAAAAAAAAACAAATAGGAAAGAAAACCCGCACTTTGCAGATGGCTCGCGCCTTCCACGTTAGGACACGATGCTTCCGACTTCATCCCCTTGTATTCTCTGTTATTTTTTACGTCTAGCTTTGTATGTGAAAATTGCTTTGGCAAAACTACTGCTACCGGCAAAATTGTGAACTTTTTAAATGTGATGTAATTAATGACTGTTGGTCATTTTTTAGTATTTTTCCATCAAAATAGAGGAATTTTGCCCTGATACACCACCTACTGGAGGGTACAAACTTAGCGGTCATTAGTCGCACTTTGCACCTACAAATTTCCATCCAAAGAAATAATACTTCTGCGGTTGAATGTTTTGTTTGTTTGTTTGGATTTTTATGGCGCAAGAGCATCTGGGCTATACTGCGCCAGCAGTTGAAATTGGGCAATTTTTGTTGATAGAAGCTAATTTACATATTTCAACACTTTTAGCTTCTCAAGAATCTGGAAGAGGTTTCAAAATTACAGAATAAGAAACAAAGAACTTAACATTTATGTAGTTTTACTTTTTCAATGAAACATTTGACTTTTTATTTTTATTGTGCTCATTCATTTGATTAAACTATTTTTTACCTACTACAAAACTCTTGTGAAAACCAAGCTTACTGTACAAAATAGAATTGTGGTGTTTACCTTCTACAAAACGTATGCAAAAGTTTTTTTTCCTATAAAATCGATACCGAAAGCCATTTTTCTTGCTATGATACTAATACAAAAGGTCATTTCTCCTGTTACGAACTTGATACAAATGGTATTGGTGAGAGTATGATCATTTTGTACGTACATAAACATACGCAGTTGAGTCACATTATCAGGAATATTTTCATGTTGTTTCAAGGGGTGGAGAGGTACATATATTACTCCATAACAATGCAAGTGCTTTACTTACAAAAATTTTTTTACAGTAAATAAAAGAGCGTGATTTTACTGAAAACTACTGAAAATCCTTGTTTTTTTTACGGAAAATCACGGAAAATTCTTAACTTGTTTTACAGAAAACTACTGAAAATTCTTGACTTTTTATTGATGACTACTTTCTCAGGTTGGCATCTCTAAATGAAATTGTGTGTGTGTGTGTGTGTGTGTGTGTGTGTGTGTGTGTGTGCGCAGGGACGCACTGGATCCTCTCAAATGGCGCATACCTTGGATTATGAAGGGCGCAAATCCTTGCCCATTCGGAGGCGCAAGTTCTATCGCTCATGAGGGCGCACCGACCCGGGGGGCCGGTTGGACGGCGGCTCAGTCTGCTCCTGTATATGTGTGACGTGCTTTGCATCGTCTTTGCTTTTCAGCCAATCACGAAGCTCCTTTAACGACATCGATTTTATTGAATCACTAAGATACCAGGGAATGCGGCGGTTCTCCTTTGGCCAACCTTCGCGTTCAAAACCTGCACAATTAATAATCGAATAACATTTTTTTTTTCTGCTACAGTTGTGCTTAGTTTTTCGAACAATACTCAAAAGTGTCGGCTGTTGGCCCTCGTCTTCTTTGCTTTCATCGGCATGCGACCGTCGGACATACGAAGAAAAAAAAGCTACGAAAGTGGGCTTCCATTAACGAAGAATTTCGAATGAAAAAGAGTCAGATAATAAAGGTTCTATTGTATTTTAGTCTAAAATACTCTCTCGACATAAACATACAAAATGAAATTCAACAGTTAGAGTCGAAGAGGTGGAGGGGGGCATCGGGAGCCCGGCCCTGATGAAGTCTATTGGCCCGCTCTGGCAAGGACCTATGCTGGGGTGGGGCCCGGCCCAGGGAAGGGGTCATGGAGCTAGTCAAAGTGAGCCTGGGGGCCCGCTGTATGGTCATGATTGAAAATATATATGTACATAACTTTTTAAGAGCTTCTTCGTCACATTCTTTAACATTAGACAGCTTTAAACTGATAAAACATATCACCTTCGACTGATAAAACATATCACCAGTGTACGATAAGCCTCCAGCTTTGGCAGAAATTCATGTTTACTCGGAAAGAAGTGGGCGAATTTCTTCCGGTTTGGTGGAAGTCGTTGACGAGCTTTATCAACAACGTCGAGATTTTAATCATGGCCCATGCACACTGGATATATCATTTAATGGCATTGAGAATTTTCCCAAAAGAAAAAGCAAATGGGGCCAATTTGGGTAGGAGAACAAGCTGTGAAAAAAATATGCAACAGCAGGTTTTCGTAGCAGGTGTTACAAATGATGCATCAGCAGCAGGTGTAAACATCAATATACCAACGTTATCTATTATCCCTTCTGGTCGTTAATACCAAAAACACTTGCAGATAGATGAAAGTTTCAGCTGCTGTTCCACCATCTTCATTTTGCAAAAAAAAAAAATTATCCCAGAGAGTTCACTGCTTCTAGTTCTACACTCAAGTCTTTACATGACGTCTAGCGAACAGTCACAGAATATTGTTGAATTAAAATGTGACTTCTATATACAAATATAGTGAAACCCCTCAATAGCGAGCACTCACCGGAGAGAAAAACTTGTCCGTAATGGCGGAGGTCGCGTTCTGAAGTACTGTAGCTGAAATATTACATTTCAATCATTTAAATAATTCATTCCGAAACTTGTGTATCTTTTAGCGCATAAGACAAGTTTAAGATAATGAACCAAGATCATAGCCAGGTTTATTTTCGGGTGGAGGGGGTCAAAAATCTTACAGTTTGTATTGATACGCTCACAGGATGCAAGGCCGCATCTAAGTCCTATTAAAAACTTAGTTTCCAAGGGAGGAGGTGGTTTTTAAGACACCACCCTCTGGATATGGGCATGTAATAAAGGTAAGCATTTTTTAAATATAACTAGTAAATTTACAACAAAATGCTAAATTAAAGTACGGGAAGTTTTTTTCTCAGCGTAGCCGATGATGTGGTAATATTAGATGATACATTGCTCGCAAAGAAATGAATGATTTCATAGTCAGTGCCTGGTGGAAACAGAACCTGTGACCTCTTGATATCCGATTAAGGGCTCTTCCAACTGAACTACAGATGACATATCATCCTTCCCTCTGCGAGGGCGCATAAAGCTTCAAGGGATCGAGGGTTCGGTTCCCACTTGGCACCATGTAACCATTTTTTTCTTTGCGAGCAATTTATCATCTAAAACGTTAAATATTAAAATTTATTTACATTAAACAGAGCCGTGCTTGAGGGGGCGCGATTTGGGAAGCCACCCATGGCCGCCAAAAACGTATTGCAAGTACCAGAAAATCAGTTTTGTTTTTATATTATATAAATCGAACACTACGCAGATTAAATCAAACAACAATATTAATCAACGTTTATTGGCGTAGTGATACCAGCGCCGATGTTATGGCGTGATTAGATGGTGAAACGTTCGAAAGAAAATAAATATTTCCGCGTTCGGTGGGACCTCGTATGAGGTCGTGGGTTCAGGTTCCACCGAACGCAGACACATTTCTTCTCTTTCGAATGTTTCACCATCTAATCATGCCATAACATCGGCGCTGGTATCACGCCAATAAACGTTGATTCATATTTTCGTTTGATTTTTTTCGGTTTTGTTTTGTCAAAGCGTTTTCCAGGGCCGCTAACACCGTAAGCCCAGCCCTGATATTCGACAAAAAAATTACCAATAGCTGTTAATTGGATTTTGTTAACCCCGTCCTTCGAAATGTATTTTTAATTGCGAAATCAATTCCACCGTTTTTACATCGTTACACTTAAAGGAAAATGCCTTCAGTTTTACACTAGCGTATACGGCCTGTGTGGCAGGCAGTCCAGTGAACAAGGGCGGACGCAGGGGGGAGGGGGAATGTCACAGGGGTCATGACCATGGCAAAGTCTGTCCTTGACCTCCCCCAAATGAAAGTCTGTGTCCGCCCCTGCCAGCAAACGCACATAAATTTGAACTAGGATAGTTTTATGGCGATAACTGTTCATTAGTTTAGCGCAATGTATCACTATAATATGATTTATATTCAGCAAAGTCTTTATTAAGCGTTGGTAATTTGAATCAGCGAATCCGAATCAACTGTTGCTCTTCGTTAACGGGAGGAGAAATTCTCCTTAGCTCTTATCTTAATTCTCTCTTAATTCTCCTTAGCTCTTATTCAGTTTATTCTTGGTTTTTTGTTACGAGAAACGCCTCTAGTGAAGGCCGAAGATTAAACATGTTTTGTCTTGTCTGTACAGGAGTTCTAGTCTAATGGAATGAATCATGAAAACAGTGTCCGCGTCCCTATCTGAGGGTGACCGCTAAGCAGAGGGTACGGAATATATTATTGCGAATTAGTTTTAGCCAGGCAATTTTTTTATCTGACTGTAAAAATGGAGTGACCTTATTTGAGGGGTGTCCGTTAAGAGGGGTTTCACTGTACATATATACGTCTATGTAAACATATTTAGCAGTTCCACAGATATTCAAAGAAATTTTACTATACTCGTGGCAAAGCTAACGTGGTACACTGATAAGGCACAGAGCAGTACGATTTCGCCAGTGCAATATAGTTCGCCCTTTCTTACGTTAACAGAGTTAATAGAAGATACATTTCGGACATAAAACATTAAAATAATGCTCAAATACATAAAACATAGGCATATGTTTGTAATTAAAATCTGGTATTTATTAAATTTAGGAAAAAGACTCATTATAGGAAACGCTGACGTCATTCAAGTAACTGGCCACTCAGAGGACTTCGTCCGCTTGGCGGGAAATTTGGCGCGTGGAATTTTGGCAACCGCGTTTTTCTGCATTCCAAATTAGGCGATGAATAGTCTAATAAGGTTGAGGGTTACCTCATTTTTCGCCAATTTGGGAATGAATACTCGTTGCACGGGCGCGAATAGGTCGTCGTAGCCTTAACAGTGCACCAGGTTAGCTTTGCCGCGAGTATAGTATATTGTCCAACAACACATCCATCCCCTTTCCACACAAGACAACCTCTAGGTCCACTATTTGCAAGAGTTCCCCAGTAGTCCAAAGTAGGGCCGACGAGAGTGGGGAGCTGCAGTCCCGGGACCCATGTTGGCAAGGACTTATACTGTGGAGGGCCCGGTCCGCTCTCTATTAGTCGGAAGGCCAGAAAAATTGTTCTCTAAATCCAGATTAATAAGATTTTGTACACTTTTAATGTACAGTTTTTAATTATTCTTCATTAGCCTGTCTCGATTATTGAAAAAACAATAATCGTAGGTTACGTTAGTTACATTTTTCAGCAGTTACTTTGTAAAATAAGTAATTACAAAAAAAAAAGTGCGCTCGTATTTATTTGGGGTTCAATCCCACGCCCCAACTTTCTCCCCCAAAAAAATTGTATACGCCACTGCCCAGGGAAGGGGTATTGAGGCCCGTCTAAGTGAACCTGGGGGTCCATGTTGACTTTCAGTTACACCGGTCCAAAGTAGTACTTCTCAACCTTTATATAGCTGCGGGCCGGAAAATTATTTTGTACAAAACCAAGGCCTCGGCTCTAACGAAGTTACTAACAAATATCTTCCCATTTTTTTTTTTTTTAAAGTTCGTATATCAGCAACTTTTTTAGTAAAATCCAAACATTCTGCCGACTAAACCTCTAAGATACTGCTGAAAAGCAGGGCCGGATTATCGCATAGACAAATGTCTAGGGCCGCTGTTTTTTGAGCGGCCCGGCGCCACGAAGACTCAATGCTAATTCAAAATCTTTGACAATCGGGACTTTTCATCAGGGCACTATTTTTATCACGGCACGAATTTTAGATTTTTTTTGTACGTTGTATGCAAATATGTTATATCTATCGATGTTATTTTTAAAGTTTAAAATTTAAATTCCAGAACGGATTTAACGATCGTTCGAATATAAGGAGCATTTTGATTGGTCCGAAGGTACTCGTTAAATATGGGTTCTATTTAAATGACACAGGCGTAATTTATATTTCAAGCGGGAAAAAAAATATATATATATATATCTAGGGCCCCACGAAGCCTTAATCCAGCCCTGCGGGCCAGAACTTACCTTCATATTTATACTTGTATGGCATACCCAGTGCCGGATTAACGCATGGGCTTCAGGGGCTGCAGCCTAGGGGCATCCAGAGACGTACGTGTTCTCTTGTAGACGATCCTTTTGAACTATTTTACTGGGGGCCTCACGATATCAATAGCCCAGGGGGGCCTCAATAATTTTAATCCGCCACTGAGCATACCGCTCATAATTATAATTATTGCAAAACGAAAAATAATCACAGCAGATCTCTTCTTTAGTTGCAAAAATATTATGTATATGGAGCATGTGTGTATAGAGTTGTATGTAATTAGTGCGTTTACAAGAGTCTGCAAAATTTATTATATTTTATTTATTTCAAAATTTCTACAGTGGTGTTTTTCTCCAATCCCGACAGATATTGTATTATATTCAACATTAATATCATTAACCAGTCGCTTACAACGATACCTTTTCCCGGTATCACGATCAGGGGCTCCGAGAGCCAAAGCGGGCCTCCAGACTCATTTCGCCGGGCCCCACGACCCCTTCTCTGGGCCAGTCCCCCCCCCCCTCACAGTATAGGTCTTTTCCAGCGCGGGACCCCTGGATTTCATCCGGGTCCCCGGTCTGCAGCCCCTGATGCCCCACTCCCTTCTCGTCTGGTCTGATCATATCGTTATAGACACTATGTGATGATATTTAGCTGCTTTGATGTAAGAAGCAGGGGCGGACTGGGCCGCCGGCCAACCGGCCCCCCCACCCCGGGCCAATGCGCCGCCCTCATGGGCTATAGGACTCGCGTCCTCAGATAATCCAAGGTATTCGCCCTTTGAAAGAACCCAGCCCGCCCCTGGCAAGAAGTAGAAATGTAGAAATAAAACTTATTTGTCTGTCAACCATGCTTCATCGAAACATCAAAAAATCTTTTCCTCTAATTACATATAATTAATGCTCCTCATTTTCTGCAGAACAGTAAAATTTCATAATTAACCAACATGATAGCCCAATTACACACTCACAAAATTTTGAAACGACTTCTAGGGTTCATTAACTATGCCTAAAAATAAAATTTTATAGAACAATTTTCACGCAGTGGTTACTGCAAATGTGACATCGTTTCGAGAAGAAGAGCTTTGTATGTATATATATATAATTTTTTTTTTCGTTCACAAACTAGAAAATAACGATAGGGAATTTCCACTGTTAAAAAGTGTGTATGGGTGGTAGTTGTTGTTGCTGAAGAAAGCAACTTCCTCTGTATACCTGCATATAAAGGTCACAAATAAGTAAGAGGAAAGGTACAGAGGGAGAACGTCGACTTTTTACGAGGTTCCGACTGCGAGTTCTAATTTCAGCTCTGGATTCCGCTGTATTCGTTCCACTTTTTCTGGTTTTAACCCTTACCCTTGATCAGCATCACCAGCACCGGAGATGATCATTACGTCAGCGGTTGCAACCATCATAATCACGATGAACAACAAGAAATCGTCTGCTGTTCGAGAAAGAGAGAGGAAAGAAGGTCGAATGCCGTTATCTCCGATAGCGCATTCAATGCCTTATTACCATACTGTATTTAGGAATAGGGTCGAATGGGTTGTTGATCTGCAGGTCGTTCCTCTCCAAGGAGGTGATACACGGAATATTTAAAAGTAAACGACTAATATACACCTGAAGCATAGGGTTAATTCCTCCGGACGCCATGCATACGATTGTCTGGGATTTCTTCTTTGTGGAGATTATGATTCCGAAGCATATGCCTCCAGGCAGTTATTATTCTTAGCAAGGATGTCCCAGAGAGTGTGCTTTTTACGGCAAACTATCTTCCTGTCAATCAAGCCGAGAAGAATAGAGAGAAAGATGGAAGTCCCAGCCCTGTTTTACTCTCGGCTAAAACGAAGTTCCTTCCTGATATTTGTGCTTCCTCATTTAAAATCCAACGGATTTCCCTTTATTACTCTGACCGTGCGTCTGGAGAACAAACCGATTGTAATTGGCAGCATTTGTAGCGCTTTACAACGACAGGCCACTGGAAGCGGTAGTGCAAGCCGACCGAATGCGCGGGAATTGTATTTCCTATTGGAAAAACAATCATCAAATGCGATTTAGGATGTATTCATTGGAGCAGATTGAGTCTCGTCCAAACTCCCTGGAACATTTTTGTCAGGGGACCTCTTTATACACTTAACAATTACTGAGGATTCCAAGGTTATCTATTCCTTTCGTTTGCGTGTGATTTTGTAGGTTATATGTACCAGAAGTTTCGGGGATCCATAGAATTCCTCCGAGTATAGTTTAAGAAAGCCTAGTCTAGACACCTTTATCTGTTCCTGAGAGCGTTTCACATAACCAGAGGGACATTTGATATAAGTAATTCAAATAACAATAGCTTTGAGAATATGTTTCTCCATCTTCTTTATATCACCTAGGACTTCAA
The DNA here is from genome assembly GCA_006491805.2 of Dysdera silvatica. Taxonomy (NCBI): domain Eukaryota; kingdom Metazoa; phylum Arthropoda; class Arachnida; order Araneae; family Dysderidae; genus Dysdera; species Dysdera silvatica. Next base: position 103,791,189 of record QLNU02014802.1, read on the forward strand.
GCAAAAACTTCCAACTACAGAAAATGCATAACTAGTAAAATTTGACACTGGTCGGAATATACGAAATACAAATGAAGTGGGTAGGCAAGCCCTGGTCAATCTTTATACGTTGTTACAGAAAATAGCTTATTAATAATATTAAAAAACTTAACCAGTGTTTGCATGGCCTGTAGAGACGCGATTATGTAAAATTAAATTCCAGATTAAGGCGTTTAGGCGCGCCTTAAGCAATTCAAATACGTTGGTGCCTCGTATATATTCAAACCCGCTTATAAAGGGATAGGTACATTCATGCGCGCCC
>QLNU02014802.1:103791589-103828785 GCA_006491805.2 Dysdera silvatica
TACCCTTTGGAGACAGCCCTGCATATAAATATATGGAGTTGTACCTCTGTAACACCCCTATAAGTTCGGTGCAGGGCCGACGAGAGGGAGACAGCAGGGGGCCTCAGATGAAGTCTAGGGGCCCGCGCCGAAGAGGACCTGGCTGTGGTAGGCCCGGTCCTGCCCCGAAAATATTTTTGATACGATATTCTTGCTTTTTTATTTAAAAATGAAAAATAATAATAAGGTGCCACCGAGAATTTTCACCGCTACGGTCTTACGTGTCGGTACATACAAAAAAGGCCCAAAAGTATCCGGACACTTTGGATTTTTTGTTTTTTTTTTCGAATTTCTAAAAAACTACTCGGCCAATTGTTCTCTAACTTTGGAGATATATAGAAGGTGCTTGAATGCACACTTTCCAATAAAGTTTCGGTGACTTGTGCATTTAGGGGACCACCCACATATTGACAAAGTGAAAAAATATATTTGATCACCCTGTATCATAAAAAGCTGGAAATTATTTGTAACTTTCAGAAAATATTTAACCAGCTATGCTTAATGCCTGTGTGCATTTTCGTAAAACAAACATGTATATTCATGAAGATACAAACGTTTCTTTAAGAAAACCCAAATTTTGTCACATATTTTTTGCTTATAATATCCACAATTTTCAGTCAAATTTCACGAAACTTACAGAACATTTGTCAACGTGCAAGAAAAATATTATACTACAATTAGAAATTAATATATTGCATACACGATGAGATATGAGCATTTGAAGAAAATAATTTTTTACTGCGCATGTGCCAAAGGTATAACTAACTTTCTTTCATAATTTTGTAGTTAATAGTATGGGGTAATTAAAAAAAAATACCAGTGGGATATCTTGAAAATTCAGAAAGTTATCGACGATATAGTGAGCCGTATTTCTCTAATTCTCTAAAAGTAGCTATATGATAAGGGGTTTTTCCACAAATTGTCATGTTCCAAATTACCAAACACCCCTGTTCTAAAAATGAAATATTCCAGATTTATGCAAATAAGGATCAAAAGTATCCGCACACCTGATTGTTTTGCTTCTCCTTTACAGAAGTCAAAAACCTTGCTTGGTGCAGAATGACCATTGTTGTCCTTGCGCCATAAAAATACAACAAACCAACAAGAAGTCAAAAATTAGTATGAAGTGGGACCACCTTTTGTTGCAGTGATGACTGCCACTCTATCTGGGAGGCTATCTACTAGTTTCTGGAATTTTTCAGTGGGAATTGCATGCCATTCTTGCAAAAGAATATTAGTCAGCTCTTGCGCCAATGTGGGCCATTTTGGCCTAGCTCGCAGTCGACGTTCTAATTCATCCCATAGGTGTTCTATGGGATTTAGGTCTGGGCTCTTATCAGGCACGTCCAATTCCTCAACATCCATGTCAGCAAACCAGCTCTATACAGCCCTTTCTGTGTGGATAGGAGCACGATCTTGTTGAAACAAGAATGAACCCACTCCAAACTGTTGTCACAATGTAGACAACATGGAACTGCCTAAAATGTCGAGATAACCTTCCGTCTTCAGAGTTCCTTTCACAGGAATCAGAGTGCCAAGCCAGAACCATGAAAAACTGTCCCAAACCATTATTCTTCCACCAGCAAACTTAACTTGCGGCACAATAAAGTCACGCAAAAAGATTTCACCCGGCATTCTCCACACCCAGGACTCTATCCCAGACTCTACCATCCGATTGCCAAATAGTGTACCATGATTCGTCGCTCCGTAACACTTGACACCACTGCTGCAGGCTCCATGTTTTGCATGCTTTGAATCATTGTAAGCGACGCTTGATATTGGTTGCTTTGTCTCCAAAGTTAGAGAACAATTGGCCGAGTAGTTTTTTAGGAATTCGAAAAAAGTTAAAAAGTACAAGGTGTCCTGATACTTTTGGGGATATAGTGCATATGCCGGAATATGTGAGGAATACTCCTTAGAGTATATTTATGCTAAACGGTAGCCTTAGTACATCGTTCAGCGATTAGAATCGTGTGCAAAAATTCATATCTCAAGCCGACGATTCCATTCAAATGGTATCGCTGTTAGTAAATATGACTACGATGCAAGTGAAAAAAGGCCGCCCATTAATTACATGTACAGTTTTCATGTACTTTTTTAACCCCCCCCCCATGTACGATTGTTTAGAACGTTCATCGAATGAATGCCACAGCTCTCTGATGAAATCCAGATCAGGTGCGCTCTTTTCGTTCACTAAATCATAAGAAACGGCATGCATTGCGCTCAGAATCTTTTACCCTGCCCGTAACCGTTGTGAAAGCGGAACATTTTTTTCAGGACCTTTGCAAGAACGAAAAACATGTTAAGGTCAACCATGTGCCAAGAACGATTAAGTAGTCTAGGAACACTGACAGTGAAATGTCATCTAGCAAAAACAATAAAAATATAATTTGATAAAGTTATTGTTTGTTTGCTAGTCGGAAGTCCAGAAAAATTGTTCTCTAAATCCAGATTAATAAGATTTTGTGCACTTTTAATGCATAGTTTTTTAATTATACTTCATTATCCTGTTTCGATTATTAAAAAAATAAATAATAGTAGCTTGGGCTAGTTCCTTTTTTCAGCAGTGATTTTGTAAAATAATTAAGTAATAAGTAAGTAAGTAAAAAAAAATGCTTTCTTATTTCATACTTTTTGTTTATTTGGGGGGGTTTAATCCCCCCTAAAACATATATATATATTTGACATTGCCCCAGGGAAGGGGCCATTGGGGGCCGCTCGAAGTAAGCCTGGGATACCGCGTTAGCTCTGGCGCCCCTGCGCCTATTGGTCATCTATAGCGCTTTACTTTGAGCTCTCGAAAAATGTGGATTGTCAAATGCCAACTTTTCTCCTTATTCTCCCGCGTAATTATAAATTCACTGACCTGGTGGCTTTATGTGTTAACCATTTTGTAATTGTGCTGTTACCCTTGTAAAGCAGCGGTGGCATTTCGCATTTCGTTTGGGGCGCGAAATTTGTATAGTCCAAAATTCACAATGGGGGATGAATACAACATTTGTTCTTCAGTGGAGAATAGAAAGAGAAAATGTGCTAAAATTAAATTTCATGTCAGTTATCTGTCATCAACGCGTAAAATAATTTAAACCATTATAAAAAAAAATAGTTCTCTTTGCAGAATTTGGGGGCGCGGACGCGCCCCTGCTACGAAGGGTAATAACATACTAGAAAAAAGGCACCTCTGTTTTGCGCACGTCAAGATTTTTGACGGTGACAAGAATCGATTACTACCAAACAAAGTTGTCTATTTATACGCAGAAGAGTGAATGAACAACTTTGCAGATATTTCATGATTTCAGTGAACCGAAACCGCGTTTTTAAATACGAATTTCCTTATACGTCCAAACAGCACAGAAAAGTGGGGGGGGGCTCAAGCCCCCTCGAGATATCAAGGCATATCTTTCTTATTTAACGCCGAGTCATATAATCAATTTTTTTGTTATTCGAGCCCCCCCCCCCCATAATTTTTGTAATTCTACTTCTATGTGTCCAAAAGATTTGTCAAGCACGATTTTCCTTTTTACTTGTACCCAGCAAAGTACGAATCAAGGTTATAGAGAAAACGAAAGGTACAAATTGCAATGAAGTCGTGGCCTCTAAGGACAAGTGCAGTGGCGCCGACAGCCAAAGCGGGCCCCCAGGTTCACTTCGGCTGGCCCCCCATGACCCTTTCCTTGGGCGGTGACCAGTAGAGACCCTAGACTTTGCGGGACACTGGGCCATTCATTTTTGCGGGGCCCTAAAATTTTGGAAAGGGGCCTTACCGTGGAGCCTGGGGGTATGGAAAAGATCCCAGAGAAAAGGGGGTTCAGGGGCCCTCCTTCCAAAAAAATTTGAAAAATGAACTCTTTAAAACAAGATTTTTAAGCCATTTGATGGGAGATGGTAAATAGTTTTGTCTTCTTCTGATCCGTTGTTAATAACAAGAATCTTAATTTGACAAAAGGATAACAAATGAATTGTAAGAACAATAAATATCATTTTAGCGTTATTGAAATTCGAATAAATTACGTTTACGTTATATAATGAATAGGAGTCTACAATTTAATGACAAACATTTTACATTACAACTGCGCGATAATAAAAGGGCCTGCCCTCGGCCTGTTGCCCGATCCTGGAGCCGCCTCTGGCAGTGACATAGATAGTTTTTCAGGGCCGGGCCCTCCACGACATAGGCCCTTGCCAGCGCGGGCCCTTAGACTTCATCTGGGGTCCATGCTGCAACACCCCCATCTCTTCGGAGCCAATTACAAATAATTTTTTAATGTATTGAAAGCGATGGAAGTTTTTTTATTTATCAGCATATTTCTGTACCTGCACTCGCACTGAAGGCTGTTTCAAACGTTAACTAGTTTCAACCAGAATTTACAAATTTAATAATCACAACAATAATAATGTTTATTTGTCACAAGGGTTACATATTGCATCTCGAATAAAAGTTTATTAAATGCAAACGTTAACTTGTGACGAAATAAGAATATTTTGTTGAAAAATAAGCCTTGTGTTTTAAATATTTTACAGATTTTAATTGCGATTTTAGTGGTAAAATAGCTGTCGATGATATGGAAGAATATTTTTGGAAAGGTGGTGGTCTAAGTTAGGCAATTTTTTGTGGCCACAACACACACGCTTATGTCGCAAAAAGCCTATAATGGCTGTAAGGGGCCTCGAGGACGATACTCAATTGTAAACAAGTAAACAACAAATATGTAAACAAGCAAACAACAAAACTGTAAACAAGCGAATCGAAGAACAATGTTTTTTCTCTTTGAAAATATTGCCTTTTAGAAACGAAAAGTGAAATCTAGTTATCGATACTTTCCATGAATGATAATTTAAGTCCCTGTCTCAATCACTGTTTTATCCATGAATAATCTAAAAGGAAATGAAATCAAAACAGATATCACCATCTTTTCCACATGTTTATAACACCGAAATCAACTTAGTTATTAATGTTATTATATATTATTATAGTTATTAGTTTATTAATGTTAATAAAATGTATTATATCTCTACAGTCTTGTAATCGCAATAACTATAGATGTAACTGGCAAGGAGGGGGGGACTAGGTGCGGATTCTCCCCCACAAGGAAGCATTTAGCTCCAACCCTTGAAAAAACGAAAATTACACCACCTCTTTCTTTCTTTTGGTGGAATGAGTGATGAGTAGTAACAGAGGAAAGGGAAGGGAAGGGCTCAAGCCCACCCATTAGATATCAAAACTCATTATTTTGTCTAAGGCAGCATTCCATGTTCTTCTTCTTTGGAGACATTTGAGTCCCCACTAAAGCCACTTGAGCCCCCATTAGGTTTGAATTGCCACGTTACTGGTAATGAGTACAGCTGTAAATCTGTTTAGCTCCTGGAACATGAGCTAGAAATACATAGTAATGAACGTTCATTGGGTTTAATATAAACTTGAATTTGCACAAAATAGCCAGTATAGTGATGAATTTGAACGAAATAGCCAGTATAATAATGAATTTGCACAAAATAGCTAGTGAATTTAGTGATGAATTTGCACAAAAAAAAAAAAAGTATAGTGATGAATTTGGAGGAAATTCTTATTTTATGCTGTTTGTTTTCACATATTTTATAAGAATTGAAGGCACGAGAGAATTTCGAGAATGTGAACAACAAAACAGTTGGTAAATGAAAGAAAATTTAAGTATTAATGAAATACGAAAATTCCAATTGCCACCCCAATGCTATTTGCAATGTATTGGGGTGGGGCAAGTGGCGTAGGAAAAGGACGGGCTTAGGGGTTCTAGCCCCTCCCCCATTGGATAACAAAGCACATTATTCTCATTAACGACGAATCATTTAATCTTTTTCAAAGCTGCTTGATGTCCAGAAAATTTTTTGAATCGCCACGCCCCAGTGGGGCGTGGCGATTATTAGTCCCCTTATGCCTTGAACCTTGAGGCTAGCTAAGTTCATGGCAATAATAACCATAGACGCCCATATGGGGGCAGGGGCTCGAGCCCCCCACCCAGTCGTTTAAAAATGTAGTTTGACGGACTTTGCTATGCATTTATTTTCAAAAGTTTTACAGTCACATTTTAAAATAAGGTAGTTTTTAGCTCATTACTAATTATCAAACGGTATCAATTATTTTTGTAGAATTTTATTATCTTATACATTCCCTAAAATGGTTAACAGCCTTCAAAAGGAGGTAATAATTTTTCCCAGCTCCCCACTCCCCCACAGAAAAATTCATATGGGCACCCATAATAATGACTGCATGTAAAAAGTTACTATAATGTCCACACTATATCGTATATGCATACCCTATCTTTACAATCTTCATTTGTTGTTTACTTTGTTCGTTAGCAACGTTAGATTACATAGATATACGGACCCGATATTACATGACCAGATTACACAGGTTTCGGAGGGTTATATATATTCACCATAAAATACAGGTTATAAAATGTCCATATCTTCCATGCGAGATCCACAACATTGTTTAATTTCTCGAAATATAATACTTCACAGAAATGATGTAAAGGGAATTTGGAAAAAAAAAAAAAATGAAATTGATTTGATTGCAAGACTAACATATCTCTATACACATTACCATTAACAATTTTGTTACGTACAATATGTTGCTGTGATACATATGTGATCAAACATAATGCATATGTTAGATATGTTCGATGTCAATATTTTATGCTTTTAGAAACTGAGACATTAAGGGAGTAATATTTTTCAAAACACGACGTTGTATTATCAGAGCTAGAAGGCTTAAATGTATTAGATATAAAAGAACTTGTATGCAAAATTAAATAATTAAACACATCAAGAAATTTTACATTCGTCGAAGTAAAGACTTATTAAGTAATTGTCCCGTATGCTTTTGAAAACAATTATATGTTTTAATTTTTCTTCTTTTTCATTTTTTCTCCTCATTTGCTCAATTTTTTCTTTGTTTGATTTAAAATTAAAATTTTTACGCAATTTTTCCGCCCTAGGCGGTCTCCTACTCTACCCTAATGGTAGAAACGGCCCTGCCTATAGGCTCCAAGCCTAAATTATTTTGGTGGTTTCTTTTTCTCTGTTGACCACACACCAGGAATAGCAAATTCGATCCCGAGTGCTGTAAAAGGGAAATTCCTGCGGTTAGCGGCAAATCATCGGAAAATGAAGTTAGCGACTTTAGCTAGAGGTGAGTGCCTTAAGAACGAACTGCAGAAAGGCCAACGAACTTCGCAAGTGGAGGGTGTCTTGTCAAAGTAAAGAGAAGGTCGATGCTCCTGCCATGCTGAGAACGCAAAGCAACAAACCCTAGTGACACACTTTTCCTCCATGTCTAAAGAAGAAACCCTTTGCTTCTCGTATCTTCGATCGAGAGTCCGTTAACACTAAATCGGTCGAATAACCACATGAACCACGGTAAGACATCACTCCAGGCTTGAACGTAATGTGTTGGTGGTGATGATAGTGTCTACAGCTCCCATTGTATTATTGCCTAAGGCCGTCAAAAGAGAAAAGAAACACCTCACGAACTGATTTAGCGTACAGAAGACACAATGGAAGGCCGCAGTTGCCTTTCCTCGGAGAGATGGAAGCTATCAAAAGACACATGTCGCTTGTGAAATCTCGAGCATATGCAAGGCTTTCATAAGGCATGAGAGAAATGCTATAAATAAGACGTTTGAATATTGAATATATGTTATTTCTCCTGATGAGTTTTCATCATGATATTTTCTTAAGTATGGTCTTTGTTAATTGCTAGCCCATATATATGTTGAACTTTCTCCAATATTACATCATTCATTCATCTAGATATCGAACATTTAACTGAATTTCATGTTGTCTTGTTTCCATATTTGGAAACGTGAGCTGTCATTAGTCAATACCAGGTCATCAAAATATTTAGATAATTACACATTATTTTTTCTCATATCAAGCCAAATCATACTGTTAAAGGAATCCTGAAACAGTATTTTTTCTATTTATTTCAATTTCACTTCATATGAGTAGGACTTCCTTATACGGCACTCCAAGACACGAAACCGTAAGTATTTTTCTTCCTTTAAACTAATAAATCAATGCATCTATTAAGGTAACGCCATGTCTTTGAAATTTCATCTTTTATTGAGCGTTCCAATTTGCGAAGATTTATTGCGGTTGTCTTCGCATCGGCCACGTTTTAAAGCAGCAATCTTTAATGCATGTTCCCAGTAACGCAGGAAAGGGGGGGGCTTAACTTCCCCATTGGATATCAAAACACATTATTTTCTCTAAGGCTGCATCACATAATCCATTTGAGCCCCCTTAAAGCCACTTGAGTCCCTTCATGAGTTTTGAATTGCTACGCTACTGCACAAAGCCGTAGCCAAGATTTAATTTAGAAGTGGGGTAAACATTTTTACAGCATGTATCGATACAATCACAGCATGCAAGGCCGTAGCCAAGTCCCATTAAAAATTTAGTTTCGGTGAGGGGGGGGGGACCGGTCTCCAAGCTCCCCTCCTCTGGATACGGGCATGGCACTGCATGTTCCAAGGACTTTAAAGAGTGTGGCACGAGCTATAAAGTCCAACGTAAGTTCCGAAAAGAAAACAACTACTATTCCTTAATGGCATTCAAACTATTCATTGTGAAGGCCACATCATTGGCAGATCATTAGGTCACATTAAGTCACTGGTGACCGACATAAGCGGTCTTGAGACGAAAAATTTTACAACAATGATTCTGAATAGGCGGCTCGCGGGCCGGATCTGGCCCGCGAACAGCACAAATTGGGCCGGCTGCGGAAGATAAGAAACTGAAATTTTTTACTAGGGGGCTAATTTTCCTCAACCTATTTCATTGTATCAGAAAATTTTTAGGGGGGATAATCCCCCACCCCCCCAATGTCTATATGCAGTGTAAGATAATTCGTTTTCATATATTCTGGCCCGCTGACTGAAAAAAAAAGGATTCAAAGTGTCCAGCTATGTGATTGAGAACCACTCTTCTATAAAGTATCCAACCTTTTACTCTGAAACTGTATGATCACTGTATGAAACTGTGTGAAACCGTATGAAACTGTATGAAACTGTCAAATCCTCAAAAGTATAAGAACCTGCGCCAGAAAGGTATATCTACTAACAATAAATGCTTCTTTTAATTTTTACTTCCCAAGACAGTCGGCGGCCCATCCAAGATGAGACTGCCGGCTAGACGTGACCTTAAAGAATATATAGTGTGTTTCCAAAAGTCCAAGTTTTATAAAGCGAGTGACCTGAGCGCAGTTAATGTTAAAAGGCTTGTTGGATAACCATGTCTCTAAAACAGCAGCAGGAAAAAGTAACTGTCATTACTTTCACAGACGCTTGTTGAAAACTGTCGCTACGTATTTGAATCCCTTTTAAATTATTTGTAGCATTGTAAATTAAAAATATTTTCATGATGCGCGAATATGTGACTGAAATTATACATAAATTTAAATTGATATTGAAGGGTTTTAGGAATTATGAAAGACTTGCCAGATATATTAATTAATTTTTGGAAGGACCACTGTTTGGTGCCCCATATACGCGTATCGTATACGTGTGATCGTATGGCAAATGGCATAAGCGTAATTTGGGGGGGGGTACGAGTGCCCTATTTTTTTGAGCAGGGGCAAAAGTATATTTTGCCCCCTCAGGTTTGGGGTTTTTTTTTTTTACTTACAATCAGTATTATCGCACCATTTTGCGATAATACTTCAACTTTCTCTTGACCCTTTAAAGCGAAAGAAATTGTTTTGATCCGACGATAGTCATGGGCAGACACAAGGGGGAGGTCACAGGGGTCATGACCCCCAAATATATTTTTTCACTGTAAAAAATTCCAACTTTCATGATAAATGAAGGGTGTTATTCCAAGACCATGGCAAATTCTGTCCTTGACCACCCCACAATAAAAGTCTGTGTCCGCCCCTGACGATAGTATACACTTCCATTCGATTCCTCTGCTGTAATGTTTACAATTGAAAAGCTCGTCGCCACACAGACGTAATTTTTCATAACGATTCAAAGACCAACGAACGGTCCATGCCTGGATAATAGAGAGATTGTGAAGCTTTATTATATCCTTCAAATCACAACAGAAAAATCATCAGGCAATTAGTCAACACAACGTTATCTAGAATAATACTCTGGAAGAAAATGGGAAATAAATCTATATCTCAAATCATCGAGTTGAAACAAAATGGCCAGTCGTAACTGACCACTGACAGTAGTTTATAAGGTTCTGTCAGTCTCAAAACCAACTAATTTTTCAAGGTAGCGAAAAGGGCGTACCTTCTCAGAGTGTGTCCCAAGTTTATATAAGAAGGGTGGTGCAAGCATAGGCTTAATTTCCGGGGTGGGGCAAGAGGTATGTGTCCCTAAAGTTTCTTTTACAGCATAAGCAAAATTATATCCCTCACAGTTTTTGGGTTTCTTATACTCAAGTTTTGTCCCCTAGTTTAAACCCACAATTTACGTCTATGGTAAATGGTGTGATGCGCAATAAGGTTATTAAAGCAATCACATACCGTAAATCTAATTGTGACAGAGGCGTTATGTTTGTTTGTTTTGTGGTTTTACGGCTCAAAGACTACAATGGTCATGCTGCGCCGGGACCTACTGTTTTCCGAGGAATCCGAACCTCTTATGGCCTAGGGAACCAAACCCCGGACTACAGTGAGCAGTGCGATCTTTTTATGAGATCTCTGAGTAAGCGTTCTTTGTACACTGTTGGGAGTCGAACCCGGATTAACGGCGTACTAGGCGAACGCGTTACCACACTGCGCCACCGCAGGGCGGAGAGGCGTTATGTAGGACTAGGAATGGAGAAAGGTGGGAATAAATTGTAACTTTCGTACATTCTTGAAACTGCTATCGTCTATCCAAGCCCAAGGTGGCAGTTACCACTGTCATCAGTTTTTCATTCCTCACCTAGCCGTACGCAGGATATTATTTTGAGGCTTGGGGGAGTTCAGGATGTTTTTCCTCATTTGTTTCCATTCAAGTTTGTAAATGACTAGAAAAAAAAAAGGCTGAACTTTGTTGAAAGTTGTCCAAAAACCAGCAAATACGAAAACTTTTTTGAGACCTTGAGAGTACGCGCCGCGTACTCTGTATTTTTCAAAATTTTTTGAGAGTACGCGGAGAATACAGCGCGCACTCTTTGAGGACAGCCCTAAGTCAAGGGCGCCGAGAGTCAACGTGGGCCCCCAGGCTCACTTCGACCGGACCCCCACGACACATTCCCTGTATCGGGCCTCCTAGACTTCATCCGGGCCCCCGGGCTGCAGTCCCTAATGCTCCCCCCTCAATCTCGTCGGCTCTGTATACAGTGAAACGCCCTGGTTTTGCCATTTTCTGGGGAAGTTTATTAGGAAAAGTAGGGGATAAGGGGCATTATTAATCTGTGTCCTTAAGGTAGTGTTTCTCAAAGTGTAGTCCGTGGCAACTTATCAAGTGGTACGCAGGATTTTTAGAAAAATTCAGCAGAAATAGATGCAATAATTTGCGCGCTTCCAAAAAGTATCCGTGCATGATGACAAGTTAAAATGCGATGTGGAAAATATTTCTATGAGTAATATTCTCATGGATGTTCAAGAGATTTGAGAAATCTATATTGCGATATAAAAACTTGATACTGGATGCGTTTGATGTTTAATATTTTCAACACTTTTTGACTACGATTAACAACCTTAGTTTCCGGCAATATATCATTCAATTTTCTCCCTGGGGGAGAAGGTCCCAGACTTCAACTCTTGGTGGTCCAAGCCATGTAGAAGGATTCTTACGGTGGCCTGTAAGCAACGTCGGTTTCAGAAACGCTGCCTTAGGGATGGAACTATTTGGCCTAATGGGTTTCATCTGCCTTCACAACAAATTAGGAGGAAATTATCTATCACAATTAATAGCATGAACGGTGGAGAAAAAGTCTTGACATGTAAATCTAAGCCCAGACATGCGTTAACAGTCGGAACGGACGGAAAGAAAAAAAAATAGTTTATTTTTAGTGTTTTAAATTGCCCAAAGGCAAGAAAAGGAGAGAAGAGATGCCGAATGGTTGTTGACCGCTGGTCTAATGCAGAAGAAAGAAAGAGTTGAGCGAAGTTGTCGACCCAGTTTCATGCAGCCCACCGGGTTTGTATGTCAGCATCTTCTTCTTCGATCAAGCGTCGTTCACGCACCACCGACTCCAGCTAACTGTTATATTTCTTGCACAGACAAGAGAGGACAACAATTTTTCAATGCCAGAGAGGAAAAACCTTTAAAGCTGCAGGATCGATTTTATCGTTTTGCGACGTCGTTTGGATGGTAAAGGGGTGAACGCCCAGCCTTAGCATTCGTTCACGTGAAGTGGATTAAGGATTTTCAAGGAGGAAAATCGTGAACTGTGGAGGTTGTTTAACTCCATGGTCGTTAGAAAATTTCTCCGAGATCTTCCTCACGATCATAGTTATTTAAATTTATGTCCTTATTCGTCGAATCATCGATAACTTCCAAAGTTTCATCGCAATCTTTCAAACACAAGGTCAACCGCCGCCATTTTTTTGTATAAAATAATCAAACATCATAACAATAAACAAAATGTTGCTTCACACTGATTTCCAGTTTAAAAAAATAAACAAACTAAACGATGACGTGTACTAGTGGCAGATCCAGGTGGGGGGGTAGGGGAATTTCCCCTCCAAAATCCATAAGAATGCGATGGAAATTGATTATAACGACCAACTGCATATAACGACGGAATGTTTACAAAAAGTTTGATTTCCTGTCTTATTATTTTTTTAAATTTTTCATTAAATCCGGGTCTAAAATAGACTTGTTGATTAAAAGCGGTTAAATTGTATTGCGTTCAATTATTATACCGAACGAAATTCACATTTTCCTCGCTATATGTATCTGAAAACCCGCTAAATGCAGGCTCGTTTTACGTGGGTCCTACTGTATTTTACATTCCCCCACCCCACAAAATCCGTCTTTGAATCCGCCTCCGCTTGCAGGCCCGTATTTACCCTTAGGCTCGCTAGGCTCGAGTCTAAGGGCCCCAACCTTTTAGGGGCACCGACTTGGGGGAAAACTACCAGAACTCAAAAACTGCCGCCGAACAGTGGGGTGAAACGTTCGAAAATCAGACATAAAAAAAAAAAAAGTTTTGTCGTATTTTCTTGTTCTTCACACTTTGATCTGTCCCAAAACGTATTTCCATCATTAAATTTGATTAAAAATTCCTACCGAAAATATTTAACAAAGTTCATACTTTGAGCAACTATAGTGATGTTCCATCTTTGACACATATGGTTTCAAGGAACTTTCACATTGAAACTAAATAACAACGATAGTTAAAACAAACTCTTACAAGACGCTATGCAACAGGAGGATAATGATTTTTCTCCGGGATGTTTTCAATTTGTTTTATTGAAAAAATTTTTAATGTTATTTTGTCGAAAAAGTAGTGAAAAATAAACAAAAATATAATAAGTTTTGATTGTTGTTGTGTTGATTGTTGTTGTGTCCCCCCCCCCCCATATCGAGTTGAAAGTGTGATGATTATTTAAGTTTTCATTTATCGCAGCTTTAGAATAAAATATGCACCATAAAATTTGAGGGGTCAAATGGTGGAGAGATGAGGTGATGGGGATAAATGGGGGCGGCTATAAATATTCAACCTAGGGGCGCAAAATATTTAAATCCGGTCCTGCTCGTATGGGTATAGTAATCCAAGCAATTAACGTCTTTCAAGGGATGGAGAAATAACGCCGTTCGTCAGAAAAATACATTAATCTGACATTAATCGGAACATCAATTAGACAGTAATAGGAACATTAATTAGGCATTAATAGGAACATTAATTAGACATTAATCCGAACATTAATAGGAATATTAATTAGACATTAATAGGAACATTAATCGGGATGTGTGTATAATTCTGTGAAGCACGTACCGCAAAATACAGTAGTTAAAAAGAAATAGCCCTTAATTAGGACAACATTATTAATATAATTTACTATATACACACAAGCACAATTTTACTGGGCTTGGAGTATCGCTTGGCCAAAAAAGTGCTTCCCTTAGAAGACCATCTCTTTAAACGGGGCTAAACAACATTGACTCCATCCCGAATACTATTCATAAAAAAGTTGGCATTACTCAATAGTAATTGGCATATTTTAAAAAAATTGCAAGTGTATTGTAAAAGTATTGTAAGAGTATTTTAAAAGTAGATATTGTAAGAGATTTTAAAAGCAGATATTGTAAGAGATTTTAAAAGTACATATTGTAAGAGATTTTAAAAGTAGGTATTGTAAAAGATTTTAAAAGTATTATAAGAGTATTTTAAAAGTACTGTACGAAAGAAAGAAGAATTGTGCATATTTTTTAATTAATATAAAATTCACAAATAATTTACGAGTATTTCATATTACGCTAATAAGGAAAATGGGCAAACCATGACTGAAAAAATCGAATGTTGCTACCTACTACGAACATAACTTTAAACATTACATAAAAAATATAACTTTTTTTTCAAATCAAGTGTAATTAAAGTAAGAACAATGTTTAATAACTATATCTCTCATATTTATTGCTATAATCTTTTAATGATAATATAATAAATTCTTGTAATTTTAGTTGAGGTTGAAATCTACTAATCAATTATGAAGAATTTTCCAGTGAGTCTCACATTTTTCTAGAAATAGAATTGATTCCAACGATCAAAGCAATTGTAATGTGAACGATGCCCATGTTAAATAAAAGCGTTACTGTTTGTTGAACCTCTATAATCCAAAGGAAAGAAGGAGGACTCAATTTCGGATAATCCGACAATTTAACTTTCAGAATAAAGGAAGGTGCAAGAAATTACAATGTTTATCTAAGTACACGCTTAATTACATATTACTAAACTGCTACAGTGATAGTGAAAACCATCATAAAGTATACGTGTTAATTAGGATATTAACAGTTTTGAAATTAATCTAATATCTTTCTTTATATCTGTCTGACATATAAACATGGTTTTGTCCGGTATCTGCACCTATTTTTACTGGTTTTCTCTTGGATCGGAGAACCACATAAAAAAATGCTCTCATTTTGTCGAAACACTAAACAAAAACTAAAACAAATGGCAATAATAAATTCGTGAAGTAAATTTAAGAAATTGCCACACCTAATAAATGTGCAATTTTACATAAATTGTAATATATATCTATATAGTTACGTGCTCGACCCCAATAATTTTGAAAAGTTGGGATTTCGTCAAATATTTGATTTTTTTTATTCCACAGCTATCGCCCTAGCGAGTGAAATTTAAACCTATGGGTAACCTACAAAAAATGTACATTGCGTCTCTAAATAGAATTTGAATTGAATCCAAACTACTTACTTGAGTAATGAGCCATTCAAAATAGCTTATTCAGCAAGTAATGGATGATTTACATTAATGTAATGCCAAATCACAAAATATAAATACAAGATTATGAAGTGTAAACACAATATAGCAGGTTGCAAATACAATTGAAAATATAACAGATATTGCAAATACAATTGAAAATATAACAGATATTGCAAATACAATTGAAAATATAACAGATATTGCAAATACAATTGAAAATATAACAGATATTGCAAATACAATTGAAAATATAACAGATATTGCAAATACAATTGAAAATATAACAGATATTGCAAATACAATTGAAAATATAACAGATATTACAAATACAATTGAAAATATAACAGATATTGCAAATACAGTTGTTAACCGTAGCAAATATTGAAAATACAGTT
Source organism: Dysdera silvatica (assembly GCA_006491805.2). Classification (NCBI taxonomy): domain Eukaryota; kingdom Metazoa; phylum Arthropoda; class Arachnida; order Araneae; family Dysderidae; genus Dysdera; species Dysdera silvatica. The sequence continues at coordinate 103,807,390 of QLNU02014802.1, forward strand.
AGTTGCAAATACTGTAAAATTGTCTTCTACAGGTATTTTCTTCTATAGGTATATATTAGCTTTGTAGATTACTCTATTCTCATTGTCGGCATTTTTCTTTTATATTCGACATAATAATAACAACTCTGACGGTTTATTAGATAACAGTTGACATGGCCTACTAATTACAAAAGTAGACATATTCCAATTTATGATTTTTGATTTATGATTAGATGAAAAAACCCCTACGTTAATGTTGTTCAATATTGTTGTTGTTATACTGCGGGGGAAGCTTGTTGTTTAATATGGATTATTATTATCGTTAATTAAATAAAAAGTTGTTATATATTGTTAATTTGTTTCCTCATATCCTGAAATTACCATGCAGTTTTAGCGTTGAGTTTTTCGAAGCAAGGTTCGTAACAAAAATTCGCTCGTCAACCATTGAATTTCATTTTCTTAATAGTGGTTACGAGGGGCGTCGAGAGCCAACGTGGTCCCCCATGACAACGTCCCTGGGCAGTGGCATAATTTTTTTCAGGGCCTCCCTCCCCACAGCAGGAATCCTTGCCAGCGCGGGCCCCTAGACTTCATCCGCCCCCCCCCCGCGCAGTTCCTGCTCCCCCACCTTTCGTCCGCTCTGGTGGTTACCGTTTTTTTTTTGAAAAGCCAATGGAAATAGCCAACAAAATGAATCGGTCACTTAAAACAACTTGAACTCGCTTTGCATCAAGAAGAAAAAACACCGCTAAAATCATTTTCACACCCGGCTGCGTTCCGTTAAAGACATTCGTTAACACGGTTGTATGGTTCTTAGGCAAGCTAAATAACATACGAGTATCAAGCTCTATAGAGGTTGGGGAAGGAAAACGGTGTTGCGACACTCCTCGGGCCATCGTCTTGAAGCCGAGTATTTGCACGCGAAACCAAGATTTCTTTCATGGTTGTGAACGAAGCCATTTTCTTCTTTCTTTTCCTGGACGCCAGCAGGGCTTCGACCTTCTTCCTTTTAAAATAAGCCCGGTAGGGTTGTATTTTCCCTCCTTAGTAGAAGAAAGACTTTGACCCTACGCTACAATCCGGATTTCTTGTCTTTCCTATAAGATCGTCCGAGAGGGATCAACAACATTTCCTTTCCGCAAGGTCGTAGACATCTCTATGTATCTCGGCCACTGCTTCTTTGGTCCGTTTTCTACCTATCTTGCCCTACAGCGATATTACAACAAACGCTGCTTTTGTAAGTCACGTAACGATTGGAAAACAAGGCCCAAGTGTCAATACGCGCTTAATAGGCCATTATTACGTGGTTACTGATACGTTGGAGGTGCCGTTACAATGACATTGGTACCGTTCTTTTGTCCCGTAGTTATCGTTTTGACTGGTTCATGGGGTGAAAAAAGCTGGCTGTGGTTCGGATTCCGTGGGATTACAGTGCTGTCCTTCAGCGGCCACCCTTCCCATTAACATCATGCACAATCTACGCTACGCTATGGTTCGGATTCCATGGAAAACTGTAAGCCCCGGCCCTTCAAGAGTTGTCGTACGGATTCATGAAATAAAAAGTGTAGACCAAGTTAAGCAAAAGAAAATTTAGATAAAAGTGTTTTTTAGGAGAAAAAATAATAACGAAGGAAAAGGTGTCAAGCTTAAAACAAACTGCAAAAATCTTTGGAAGACAAATTATAGAATTATTAAAACGTTAGTTTAATTCCCTATTTCTTTGTTTGTTTTGTTACTCCCTGCAAACAAACGAACGTAGCATAAAAATAAAACACATCAGCATTTTTACGCTGGCAACGTTACATCTGAAACAAAGTACGATACATCTGAGAGTATTATCCAGTGCCGTATTAGGGATTTTATGGACCCTAGGCCGCAAAGATAGAAGGTAAAATAAGATAAAGATAGAAGGTAAATAAATAGAAATAATAGAAAAAGGTAAGAAAAATAAAGATAGAGAAGTAAAATAAATAAAATGACTCTCGCGACATTTTGTCAGTAAATCAGGAGTTTATCTTTGAATTTCACTATCTTCAGTATCCTGGATATATCGATAATGAAAATTTTTCGGACATTTGAAAATAAACAAAATTAAAATGACGTTTAAAATTAAATACCACCTCTCTTTGTGACTTTTGTGGGGGGCCCTAAAATTACGGGGACTAACCCTAGACTCGAGCCCACTTGATATATACGTAAATCCGTCCCTGAAATTATCACCCAACAAGAGGCAAAGCAATTACTTTCGTTTAAAATGATGAGGAAAGTTTAGATTTAGCAAACCCGCGAGTGAAATTGTACGGAACTTAAGAGAAGAAATTGATCTGATACATCTATAAGAATATTTCAAATGCATTCATAATGGAGGATTTAAGGGCCTTCTCCCCCAACAAAAGGTAAAGAAATTACTAATGTTCTCATAATAATGGAGCGTTTGTTTAATCAAGTCTCTTGATATAATAACTATATTTCAAAACCCAGGTTTTCCGTCTGATAATGATCGTGGTTATGATGAACAACGTAACCTTTAACTTCAGCGTTCCGACCTAATTTAAATATATGCTTTCGCGAGTAACTTTAACCTACAAACCTCTTGGCAATTCCATAAATTTAAACGCTTGTTTTTACTAGCAAGTTTGACTACCCAGTTCTTAGTAATTTCAAAAAACTCTCAAACCCTGTTTTCATCGAAAACTTCAATTTTTCAAGCTATTAGCAACTCAAAAGAAGTTTTAACACCTGTTTTTGCTAGTAGCCTTAAATATACAAGCTCGTAGCAATTATATCATTTAAATAAAGCATCTAATTGTACAAACATCATTGCCTTTACGAAGTTCTTCAGTTTTTCAAAACAAATTCATCTCTCAATTTTCACTAAAAGCCATAAACTTTCAAATTCGTAGTAATTTAAGAAAAGCAGAAAACAACACTGCCTGTCTTCCCCATCAACTTTAACTTCCCAATATCTCAGTAACTCCATGAGTTTAAACATCTGTTTTCATCAGCAACTTAAATTTCCCAACCTCTTAATAATACTATGAGTTTAAACGTCTGGTTCCATCAGCAACTTCAACTACCCAACCTCTTGGTAACTCCACGAGTTTAGAGGCCAGTTTTCACCAGCAACTTCAACTACCCAACTTGGTAACTCCACGAGTTTAAACATCACTTTTCACAAGCAACTGCAGACGTTCTTAGCAATTCAAGTAAAATTAAAACCCAAGCTCTTAGTACCTAAAAATATTTTTCAACCAGTTTTCACCACTAACTTCCATTTTCTAAATGTTTCGTAAGTTTAGAAACCTTTAAACTCCATTTCCATCATTAATCTTGATTAATCCTAAGCTCACAATGAAGAAGAAAAAAAAAGTACTGAGGCAAAATTTAATATAGACTTTCTCTGAGATCAATACTTTTTTTTTTCCTTTTTATTAGCATTGACTTCGAGGTGGGTTAAATGGCACGCACCACTGGTTAAACGCCATTTAAACACAATCTTTCTCGCTGCGTAGTTTTTTCAGACAAGCAACCAGTGGACTGAGGGCAAAATAAGAACCAACAGAGTCATTGAACTTTTGCAGCCGTCCACTGTCAACGTATAAACATGGCTAACGGCACCAAAAAAGCCAATGCGGGATGCGCAATAAAATAATAAAAAAAAAAGGCAGAAACAGGGCCAGTTCGCCATGGGGAAACCTTTGCTTCGGCGTGTGCCTCTTCCTATACTTAAACTAAAGAAGCCAAAGTTATTGAAATGAAAATGGAGATGCAAAGGGTACAGCGGAATCGGATTTAGAAATAAAACGTGTTCTAAATTTGGAAGAAATGCTTTCCGTCCAAATGATAGGATATTAGAGGCTGTTGCACATGTTATAATGATGTACATAGGGCTCGAACAAAATACACCAAAGACGCGAAAAATGCAGCAATTGTAGCATAAATAAAAATGACTATTTCATTTTTACATATTTTAGGCGAGATCAAATGTATGGTAATCTTCACGCTGAAAACATTAAGGTTATTTGCAAATCATTGCTTATCTCTGATGTTGCGTGACGTAACGGACACTTGTCACAGATTTCATAATGTGACGATAAAACGTTTATGGACCCTTAGAATTGCCATGTAAATTTCTAACGTCACAATACAAAATATAGGGTTGGAAAAGCTCGTAATGTGATGTTACATGACGCGATTGATCTTTAGAATTACTACGTAAATTTCGTAATATGACTTTATGAAATTCACTAACCCTTAGAATTGCCATGTAAATTTCATAACGTTAATTATAAAGTGTGTATGACAATTCTAAGGGTCAGAAAAATTCGTAACGTGGCGTTACGAAACAAATTGACTCTTAAAATTGCCATATAAAATTCGTAATGTTTCATGACAGTTTTTACTGATTTGTTTTCTAAGATGACATCATATTACTTGTAAGATATTATTTATTACTCCTCTCCTTTTTCTCCTATAGGCAGGGGCGCCGAGAGCTGAAGCGGGCCCACAGGCTCATTTTGACCGGCCCCATGACTCCTTTTCCCTGGGCCGGGCCCACACAGCATAGGTCCTTGCCAGCGCGGGCTCCTCGACTTCATCCGAGCCAGGGAGCATGGATGAAGTCCTGCTGCCCCCGCCCTCTCGTCAACTTTGTCTATAGGCTACATAAAAGGTCAAAATTGAGATCAAACGTGGGTATAGAAAATTATTAAGTATCATATTGTTTGTTAATTTTGGTGAATTAGTTAAAATGATTAAAATATTAATAATTAATAACATTTGGCAACATCGGACTATTTAGAAATAATTAAGAAAAGTTACGCCTTTAATTACACATGTTAACAATAACCTACTTTATCATACTTATTCGAAATTTAATATTTTATACAAAAATATTAATTCTATTTTGTATTACCCTAAATTACCTGCAACCTTCTCAATGGCTGGTTACTGGTTTTGTGCTGTAGTACATATTCAATTTGGCATGAAAACTTACTTAAATTAATGGTTGTTGCGAAAATTTAGATATTACTTCAAAACTTTGAAGGACCTCCTCCCCCCGCTGCTTATTCGTATATAATTATTTATCACTTATAGCAGCACTAAGTCACAGTGGAGTAGGCAGAAAGTTCATAAGGGGGATTATACAGAGCTACAACTCATATATTCCTATGTTAAATATACAAAATTTCATTGCGATAGGGGGTTACAACCCCCAAAACCGCTCTTTGGCTATGCTTCTGCAAAGCCAATATATCTTTAAAATTTTGGCTTCACCTCGAAGGTTGTTATAAAAGCATTTGACTATATATAATTCTTCTCCTTTTAACTCGATTTATAACATTTTAAACTCGACCCATGGAAGTTAAAAAATAATTGGTTATATGAATATGGAGTTCCGACGGTGCGATTCGTTCCATTGCATACGACGATACACGTTACATCCATATAACATATTCACTATATGCCCAAAAGTATCCGGACACTTTGGATTTTTTAATTTTTTTCGAATTTCTAAAAAACTACTTGGTCAATTATTCTCTAACTTTGGAGATATATAGAACGTACTTGAATGCACGCTTTTCAAGAAAGTTTCGATGACTTGTATACTTAGGGGACTACCCATATACTGACAAAATGAAAAAATATATTTGATCACCCTGTATCATAAAAAGCTGAAAATTATTTGTAACTTTCAGAAAATATTTAACCAGCTATGCTTAATGCCAGTGTGCATTTTTGTAAAATAAACATGTATATTCATGAAGATAGAAAACCCAAATTTTGTCACATGTTTTTTGCTTATAATATCCACAATTTTCAGTCAAATTTCACGAAACTTATAAAACATTTGTCAACGTACAAGAAAAATATTATACTTAAATTAGAAATTAATATATTGAATACACGATGAGATATGAGCATTTGAAGAAAATAATTTTTTACTGCGCATGCGCGAAAGATATGAATAACTTTCTTTCATAATTTTGTAGTCAATAGTATAGGGCAACTTAAAAGAAAAATACTAGTGGGATATCTTGAAAATTCAGAAAGTTATCGACGATATAGTGAGCCGTATTTCTCTAATTCTCTGAAAGTAGCTAGATGATAAGGGTTTTTTCCACAAATTGTCATATTCCAAATTACCAAACACTCCTGTTCTGAAAATGAAATATTCCAGATTTATGCAAATAAGGATCAAAAGTATTCGGACACCCCTCTACGTGGTGGATTCTGTTAGTGACGTCAAATTTCTAGCTCTCAGACAAGTATAAAAGAAGTCTGACGAGTTAACAATTATAATTTCAAAGCTAGAAAAGTAAAATGGGAGGAAAGGGCGAGCTAAATGATTTTGAACGTGGTGAAGTCATTGGTTGTCACCGCTGTGGAAAATCTGTTCGTGAGATTTCTGTGATGTTACGAGTGCCCCGTTCCACCGTTAATGATGTTATCGTAAAGTGGGAACATACGGGGACTACAACGGTGCATCCACGACCTGGTCGACCACTTCGTCTAGTAGACAGGGAACGCAGAGTGCTGAAGAGAGTTGTGAAAGCGAACCGCATGAAATCGGCGGAAAAAGTTCGTGCGGATTTTCAAGATGCCTCTGGATGCAACGTCAGCACAAAGACAGTTCGTCAGGAACTGCAAAGTCTTGGTTTTCATGGCCGAGCAGCTGCATATAAACCAAGCATTACCGCAACCAATGCCAAGCGTCGCTTACAATGGTGCAAAGCGCGCCAAAGATGGAGCTTGCAGCAGTGGCGTGAAGTGTTATGGAGCAATGAATCACAGTACACTATTTGACAATCAGATGGTAGAGACTGGATGTGGAGAATGCTGGGTAAACGCTTTTTACTTGACTGTATTGTGCCGCAAGTTAAGTTTGGTGGTGGAAGCATAATGGTTTGGGGTGGTTTCTCATGGTTCGAGCTTGGCACTTTAATTCCTTTGAAGGGAACTCTGAAGACGGGAGGCTATCTCGACATTTTAGACAATTCCACGCTGCCTACATTGTGGCAACAATTTGGAGTGGGTCCATCCTTGTTTCAACAAGATCGTGCTCCTATCCACAGCACGGGCTGTACAGAGCTGGTTTGTTCACAACGGATGTTGAGGAATTGGATTGGCCTGCTCAGAGCCCAGACCCAAATCCCATAGAACACATATGGGATGAATTAGAACGTTGACTGCGAGCTAAGCCAAAACGCCCCACATCGGCGGAAGAGCTAACTAATACTCTTTTGCAAGAATGGCGTGCAATTCCCACTGAAAAATTCTAGAAATTAGCAGATAGCCTCCCCGATAGAGTGGCAGCCGTTATTGCAGGAAAAGGCGGCTCCACTTCATACTAATTTTTGACTCCTTATTGGTTTGTTGTATTTTTATGGCGCAAGGACAACAATGGTGATTCTGCGCCAAGCAAGGTTTTTGACTTCTGTAACAGAAAAGCAAAACATGTATGTGTCCGGATACTTTTGATCCTTATTTGCATAAATCTGGAATATTTCGTTTTCAGAACAGGGGTGTTTGGTAATTTGGAATATGACAATTTGTGGTTTCGGTTTCTTTTTTGGTTTTACGGCTCAAAGACTACAGTGGTCATGCTGCGCCGGGACCTACTGTTTTCCGAGGAATCCGAACCTCTTAAGGCCTGGGGAACCAAACCCCGGACTACAGTGAGCAGTGCGATCTTTTATGAGATCTCTGAGTAAGCGTTCTTTTTGCACTGCTGGGAGTCGAACCCGGATTAGCCGCGCAATAGGAGAACGCGTTACCACACTGCGCCACCGCAGGGCGACAATTTGTGGAAAACCCCTTATCATCTAGTACTTGCAGAGAATTAGAGAAATACGGCTTACTATATCATCGATAACTTTCTGAATTTTCAAGATATCTCACTGGTATTTTTTTTAAGTTGACCTATACTCTTGGCTATAAAATTATGAAAGAAAGTTATTCATGTTTTTCGTGCATGCGCAGTAAAAAATTATTTTCTTTAAATGCTTATATTTCATCTCGTATTTAATATATTAATTTCTAATAATTTAAGTATAATATTTTCCTTATATGTTGACAAATGTTCTGTAAGTTTTGTGAAATTTGACTGAAAATTGTGGATATTATAAGCAAAAACATGTCACAAAATTTGGGTTTTCCATTTTCATGAATATACAGGTTAGTTTTAAGAAAATGCACACAGGCATTAAGCATAGCTGGTTAAATATTTTCTAAAAGTTACAAATAATTTCCAGCTTCTTCTGATACAGGGTCAAACAACAATATCAATCAACGTTTATTGGCGTAGTGATACCAGCGCCGATGTTATGGCGTGATTAGATGGTGAAACGTTCGAAAGAAAATAAATATTTCTGCGTTCGATGGGACCTGAACCCACGACCTTCCACTTGCCGGGCGGAGGCTCTCCCCGCGATTCTGCGAAATAACTGGCAACAATATATATACGTTCGTAAAGAGATTATATATTGTCCTTCGTAGCTCAGTGGGTAGAGCCTCCGCCCGGCAAGTGGAAGGTCGTGGGTTCAGGTCCCACCGAAGGCAGAAATATTTATTTTCTTTCGAACGTTTCACCATCTAATCACGCCATACCATCGGCGTTGGTATCACTACGCCAATAAACGTTGATTGATTGACATTGTTGTTTGATTTAATCTGCGTAGTGTTCGATTTATATAAATGATACAGGGTGATCAAATATATTTTTCACTTTGTCAATATGTGGGTGGTCCCCTAAATGCATAAGTCACCGAAATTTTGTTGAAAAGTGTGCATTCAAGCATGTTCTATATATCTCCAAAGTTAGAGAACAATTGGCTGAGCAGTTTTTTAGAAATTCGAAAAAAATTAAAAAATCCAAAGTGTCCGGATACTTTTGGGCATATAGTGTACATACGTAGGCGCCTATATGAGTATTTCTAGGTGGGGGAGGCTGAGAAAAAGAATGAGTACTTCTAGGGGGTGCCGAGAAAAATTATTACCTCCTTCTCAAAGCTGTCGAGAATTTGAGTGAATGTACAAGATACCAAAACGCTACGAAAATAATTGATACTGCTTGACAATTAGTAATGAGCTAAAAAGTACCTTATTTTAAAATGTGACTGTAAAACTTTTGAAAGTAAATGCATAGCAGGTTCGAGCAAATAAAATTTTTAAAGGGCCAGTGCGGAGCTCTATCTCATCTGCCACCCCATATGGGCACCCATGTATACATATTATTTATTGCATATACAATAGTTTTTAAAAAAAAATTTTTTTTGCAGACATGTTGCATTTACAGGAGCGATGCTTCAGTAGATTTAAAGTTTTTTTAGAAGACGATGTTTGTCAAAAAACTGTTGCGCGTATCTGTTCAACAATCTATGATGTGTATAATATTTTTTTGTAAAGAGTATACTAAGAAAATAAAATCAAATATAAAAATATGATAAATTGAGCGCATTTTCAAATGTGCAAAGCCGTGAAATTGAAACCAGAATTGAAAAATCAGACAGTAAAATAAAAAGATATTAGGGTATTCCAAGATTATGGTGTTTATATGGAAGAAAATTCCATATTTTTATTCATGCTTTACGCCGCATGTCCAGCTGGGCATGATTTTCTGAAGCAAGGCTTCTAGTTCATATGGGAATTCAAATCCCTTTAGTCTAAGAAATGAAATATTAGAATACGGAACGGTAGAAAAGAACCGGCAAGCGCAGAGAACAAACCTGGACCGTTCGTTTGTTTGTTTGGCTTTTTTATGGCGCAAGAGCATCTGGGCTATACTGCGCCAAGGTATAGTACGCCGTTCGTATAGTAGCCAAGTGCATTACGTTATGACTGAGCTACTTGGATGTTTTATGGCGCAAGAGCATCTGGGCTATATTGCGGACTGAGTTACTGCAGAGCTTGAAATTCAATAAACGTAACCTAGAAACTGAACGAAAGATTAAAAAATAATCAAGTCTTGTGAATTTACAGAAAATGAAATTGGCTAGAAGTAAAGACTTCAAAATATGTTATTTAACATAATAATGGTATGTAAATAAATAAATAAATTTGTAGAAGATAAAAAGGGAAACATGGTATTCAAAAGTTACCTTTATTATACAGGGTGTTCATGAAATAAGGATATGACTTCAAATTTTACTTGCGTCGAAACTACAATAGCTAGAAACTTAATTCCTTTTTTTTTTAATTATTCGGCCAACAGTCGAAATTATTTCCGCACAGTTGAAATATTTCCACGTGCGTTCTGTGCATTTACGATGGTATGTCAACGAAAGTCTAGTATGTATAGTTCGTTCACGAAAAGTAGTCCGATGGTACCGTTAGAAATAACGGGAGCTGACGTCACAAACGGCCTAGCCGATTACAGCAGAGGGGAGGACGTCATTTCAGAACTGGTTTTTGGCGCAGACAAACGTTCACTAAAAAACAGTTTCGAAATGATCTCCTCCTCTCTGCTGCAACCGGCTATGCCGCTTTTGAAGTCAGCTCCCGTTAATTCTAACGGTACCATCGGACTACTTTTCTACTTTTGAACGAACTATATGTAAACTTCCATCCACGTTCGCTGTAAAATGTCGCATGTTACACCGAGAAAGCTTCATTAATATGCCTTTTAAGCATGTCAAAAGAAGTCGCATTTAATTTTTTAAATAAGGGGGAAGTGTTTTCTTGCCCACGTTTCTGAAATTTCGTTGCATTTGTGTTAGTGATTTTGTCTTCATGAATCATATTGCATAAGCAGCATGTATCGATGCCATCAATGTTGCTTTCGGTGTTACATTCCGTGAACGCAAATGCACTGTTTGCGTTAACAGAACGTAACGCACACCGAAAGCAAAGTTACGCTCTGTGAACGCTAGTGCACTGTTTGTCATGTAGAGATATTCAAACTGTGCAGAAAGAAACTTCGACCGTTAACCACGTGATTAAAAGAATAATTAAATTTCTAGCTATTGTAGTTTGGATGCAAATAAAATTTGAAGTTCTATACTTCTTTTATGAGCACCCTGCGTAACTAATAGTTTTTGAAAATAAATTATTAGAATTTTTAAAGAATAAAGACCTTTAAGGACGGGGTGACAATATATTTAATTCGTTATTTAAAGTGTCAACGTTCTTTTTACATAGAGCAGTGATTCCCAACCTGGGGGTCGCCAACAGGTTTCGGGGAGATCGCGACAACTATTTTTATGAAGAATTTCATAGCAAATGTTTCCAAGGCTTTTATATTTCAACATGGCTACACACATTGCAATATTCTACTAATCGTTGTTAACTTTATATCTATAATATACATTAATATATTTAATTAATATAATATACATAATTAATGTAATATATATAATTAATACAGTATTATTTTATATTTCATGTGTTTTCTTTACTCTGTTTAAAATGATTTTATTATGCAAACGGTACAGAGACGGACAGGGTGGGGTCGGGAAACCTTTTGGTTACTATAAAATAGTAACCAAACAGTTACTATTCTGTAGTATAGTATAGCGGGTCGATGCTTCAAAAATGTTGGGATCCACTGACATAGAGGATGAAAGCATTTTCAAAATATTTGCCACTTATTAATATAAAATTAATTTACTGTGAAAAACAGGGACCAAATTTTTGTCAAATTATATTTTAATAGATTTTTAATATTTGTCTCTCCTGAATCGTTACAAAAACTTGTATATATTGTATATATTCCCGTCCATATTATTTTTAACTTTTAATATTACGTTGTTATTGATTTCGTGTTGTATTATTATAATAATGCTAAGTAAAACAAGTTTAACTAACGACCATAAAGCGCATTTTTCGCAAAAGATTTATAACTTATTTAAATTCCAGCAGGGGGCGCAATCGTATTTTAGAACTTTCTCAGCTTTCAGATTTTTCTAGTCATGAAGTTATACAAGACTGATTCTTTTATTGCTCTTAATTAGTGATGCATTACTACAAATGATTTTACCATCGAGCATAGAATCGCAATCGACCTTCCGAATTACAAATCGAGACAACAATTCATTCGTCCTTCCGGAACTTAACACCGAGATGCCCACCCAATCATAGGAGTCAGCTGCCCAACCACACTGCGCATGCGCATGAACATCGCTGCTGACGATTCCGTCACGCATGCTGGTGTACATTATCAATTTGGTGGTAACAGATACAATGTAGTTAGATCTAACCTCATTTTCCGACATCCGGACAAAAGGCCGTAGAAGTCGCTGAGTGAATCCTTATAAAGTTTATATAGGCTTCATATAGGCGAACCTATGAGTAGAATCCCGATTAACGAAATCCAAACGACCGCTTATTTTATTTAGTTACAGGCGATTGCATGTAGAGGAGGAGGCTCGAGTCCTGGCCGTACACACACACTAGCCGTTTAAAAATTTGATTCGCCCGAACCTGCTATGCATTTACTTTCAAAAGTTTTACAGTCACATTTTAAAATAAGGTACTTTTTAGCTCATTACTAATTGTCAAGCAATATCAATTATTTTTGTAGTATTTTGGTATCTTGTACATTCACTTAAATTCTCGATAACTTTTAGAAGGAGGCAAGAATTTTTCTCAGCTTCCTACCACTACAAATACTCATATGGGCGCCAATGTTTAGTTATACGAGTATTTATTTTTATTATTTTATTTCTTTTTTTTGTGTTGTTGTTGTTGTAAATACACAAGAATTTTAGTTTTAAATTCATTTTATGTATATAACTAAAAAATATCTACTTATTACCTCTATTTTGATTTTATACGAGAATCATAAAAAGTGGTGTAAATTATGGTATACGACATCTCATCGAGTCAAAAATAGACCTTCTATTATTTTAAGATGGATTTATTCTTAAAATTATTTATAAATACATTTAAATCGCTTTTGTCGTTATGAAAACTGCACGGTAAATATAGTACACGATATAGTATTTATATTTAAAGCATGGCTGATAAAGATACGATTATGATTTTGTTTTGTCATTCAAAACAAACACTGGCCAAATATATAAGTAAATAGAAATGGTAGTCGAATTTTTATAAACTTTTTATGCATATATAATCTGATCTTGTTGAACATGAAATCTTACTACTTAAGACTGATTAACTATTAATTTTATGAGGTGGTTGCATACCAGCGAAGCATGGCGAGATGTTTTTATGGTGGAAAGAATCGAGTCATCATTAACAAGCGAAATATCGCGAATGAGCTAACAGCCGATGATTACCATCGAACGTGCAGCCCTCTGTTTACAGAGGATTGACCGGAAGAAACGTTGATGTCGGATGAAGCGGTTTCTGAAGCGAATCACTTGCGTCTGTGCATGTACATTTACATAATAAACATTGCTTGCATAATTAATTGTTATGTTTTTATTAAAAAGCTGCGATCCTTATTTAAAAATTCCATAGTTAGGATTTTTTTTTTTTTTTTACTGAGCTTATAGTAACAAAAGAACGAACTCAGCATTGGTTTCACCACGAACGGTTTATGTGACGCATCGAGCCGGATTTAAAATCATCGAGAGGTTTCGAGACGTTCAATAAATCGAGCCAATCGACTTAAACATCTCGCAATCGCGCATCACTGCTCTTAATGTGCTACAAAGAAGTATCAAGATGGCATAGTTGATTAGTGAGCTATTTATTGAAGTGATGTCATAGAACATTATGCAAATCATATGAAAGAAACTAAAATAAATCTTTCCACATGGCATTGATATATACCACTACTGAATGAAAGTTAAGACAGCATGGAGTGATTCTCAACATTTGTAATACGGCGAAGCAATTTAAGCGAATCTCTGAATTGATGACCCCCCCCCCAACTTGAAATTATTTAACACAACGCCCTTCTATCTAGTACAATGGAAGTGTACATTGGAGTATTTGATGAGAATTGAAAACTGCAGAAAGCTGAAATGCGTGAAAAGAAAGATACGTGAATTTTAAATCTATAAATATTGAAGAGTTAATTTAAAAAGTTTAATTATATTAATTCAAACTACACAATTTCATTCATTTAAAATATATAATTACACTACCTACGTACCGTTTGTGACTGTATTGGTTTCCTTTTGGTTCCAGAATTTGCCTTACAGCCTCGTAATCCAAACATTTCGAACGATACATAGTGCACAAAAAATATTTTATGCATCTATTTGGCTATAAAAATATGAAGAATCCTCTACATGTAGTATGGACACTATGAGGAAGACGAATTCACAGAACAGTTGTATTTGTAGCTGGCGTATCGGAATAGAATAATTAAAACTAATCTTTCCTTACTAACACTTGCCTTCTCACGTCGCTAGCGAAGGCATTTTTAAAAAAAATATTTTTTCAAAAGGCCTATTTAATGTCCTAAATAGATGTGGGTCCGTACCCCCCGTACCTGTTCTACACAGTCGCCGAAGTCCCCCAAATCTAAAGCAGCCTCTCTATGGAAAATGAAATAGCAGCGAACGTTTTGTTGGGACGTCCGTTTAGTGAAGGTAAAAAAAAAATTTGTTAACAGACTCTATTGTTTCTAAGTTATATTTGTTAGCAACAGGAAACTGTAAGTTTGTAAAAAAATTGGTTACAGGTGAACGGAAGAAATAACTTGTCACTACTGTTGAAAGAAAACCTTTCTATTTTATACAACAATTCGAACTACTACTTTTTTTAAAATTCTTTTGAATGCTTATATTGAGACCATATTTTTTAACCTTTAAAGTGCCATAACCTGACTGTTATCAAGTTACGCGGTCAAAACAAGAAGGAAAACAAATTTTACAGAAAAGAAAACATGAGCATATTTTCATTACCCATAATTAGGTGCATGACACGCAACTATGTCATGCTGCGGCACATCAAAGGATTGAAGTCGCCGAATATGCTTTAATTTTCTTTATGTCTTGAATCACCCAATTTCTTCCAACCGTTTGCAAGAATGAGAATTAGGAATCTCGCCATTAGTTTGGGTTCTACTACCAATGAAATAGAACAGTGGTTCCCAACTTTTTTCCAGCCGTGAATTACTTTTACAGTAGCCAGTTACTTTTACAGTAGCTAAGTAATCAGCGATATAGTAACCAAAAAATCTACGGCCCCCTTTGTCCGCTGTCACCACATTTGCATTTTTAACAGAGTAAAGAAAACACATTAAATATAAAATTATATTATATTAATTATATATATATATACATTGTATTAATTATATATATATATATACATTGTATTAATTTTATATATATATATATATATATACACATTGTATTAATTATATATATTAATGTATATTATAAATATAAATAACCGTTAGCAAAATATTAAACATTTCAGCCGCGTTGAGAGACAGCTGTAAAGGCGTTGGAAATATTCGATACGAAATTCTTATAAAAATAATTGCAACTAAAATTAGTTGTAGAGATCCTCCACCAAAAGAAAACTTGTTTCAGATCCCCAGGCTGTGAACCACTGAAATAGAAGAAGACAGTGGCGTATAAAGAGACTTGAGGGTCAAGTCTCCCATTAGCGAAAAACGATGAGTTCATTTATCGCCAAATCATGATTTGTCGCCAAAATGGAACTGCGGTGCCCTCCTGATATTTGAATTGCCCGAAGAAGACCATGAGCAAAATGTTCACGTTAGCGAGAAAACCATAAATATGTTGTCAGATCAGTGAAGTTCGTTTGAACAAATAGACTGATACGCCTCATAATAACTAAGAACGCGCTTGCACCATGCTAACGTTAATGCAACGTTAATGCCAATATGCTTTACAACGTTAATGCCAATAGGCTTTATAGCGTTAATGCCAATATGCTTTATAACGTTAATGCCAATATGCTTTATAACGTTAATGCTAATTTGCTTTGTAACGTTAATGCAGAGGTTTTTAACCTTTCTTAGTCCAAGACAGGACCGAGCCCACGGTGTTAGCGGCCCTGGGTAAAGCAGATTTTAGAGGCCCTCAAAATGTTTTAACATCTGACTAAGGTTTAACATTTAAGATAAAGTTCTTCACTGGTCTAATAAAAGTTGAAGGTGAAGACAAAGAGAAGATAATGAAGTTAAAATTAAAAATGGAATATAAAAACTAAAATAAGAATTATTATAATTATAACGAATTAATGAAAAGCTAACTCAATGAACAAAGCCACTTTAATTATACTATTAGAACTTACAAAGTAATTTTTCTAGCTTTTTGTGCAGGGAAATTATCAAATGTCGGAAAAACCACGAGTCTCTATAGCGGCCATATGGCCACCACAATATACATGATAACGTACATAGGTTACTGATACTAATGCATTCGACTAATAGTACATGTATTTATTTCGACCACCATTTAGAAATTTCATGAGCATTATGGGAAGTATGATATCATAAACAAAAGGTGAGTTGACCAAATACTCTGTCGAAAGTATATGGGGCCGCTAAAATCTGATTTCTTGGTACTTGCACTACACTTTTTTGGCGGCCCTGGGCGGCCGCCCAGCTCGCGTCCCCCAAGCACGGCTCTGGTCCAACAGCCCATTTTGCTGGAATTTTGCATCAAATGGCCATCTTACTTGCTGCCTTATTTACTTGCCATCTTATTTACTGCTCACCTCTTATTATAAAAATATTTACACCATCCCAGGTCCTTGGACAATGTACGATATTAAACGACAAACCCAGTCGTTAAATTCAAAATGAAGTGTGTGCATGATGATAATAACAATAATAATAAATATCTATGTTTAAACACAGGAATAACCCGTTTTACCTTGAAGAGGAAATTACCTTTGTGTCTAAAAAAATGTCACAATTAATAAGCGTTATCAGATTTTTGTCTCTTATGAATTAGAAACAGTACTGAATTTGCGTACAGAGTAAATAGGCCAGGGGATAGTGCCCAGCGATTTTTCGTGCCTCACGGGGCCTTTGAAGAACCCGACTTTAAAGAATATCGGGTTCTTCAAAGCTTTAAGAATTATTTTAATTTCGTTTATTTATAAATACTCGAGAAATGTTAATTTTGAATAAACCTAAATATTGAAGAAAATTAGCCTTTTAAAGAAAACAAGTGCCTATTGCCGACATCATACAACAAAGTATGATAAAATCTTATATAAATACTATTACACAAATAATTATTTTTAATCAAAAATAGTATAATTAGCATGATTTTAATTAAATAGGCGTGTAATTATACGAGCACGCTAAATATTTTTTTAACAAAACAATATATAATAGCGAATTGTGCTCATGTTATTAGTAACATAATTTTTAAAGTGTGTAGGCTAGAGTGGTAAAAAAAAATTTTTTTTTGTTCCTACATGTTGGATTTCCACCGTAGTCCAAGAAATCCAGTTGGCTACCCACAGGGGCAACCTTTCAACCCAGTGAAATTTAGTCTGCTGAGGGAAAATAAGCTGAGGAAGGAATAACATTGTACTTGCAATTTCTAGTGACATTACTTTTTGTTACCTTTCTTAAATTCTGTGTGGTGCTAAACTTTGATACAAAACAACCTTACTTAAATATAAATAATTTAAGTAATACTTAATCAGGTTATTCGTAATTTAAGATGATGAGTGGACTGCCACAAATTTTATATTGTCAGGTTAATTACAAGTTTTATGCCCTCACAAGAAAATGAAGCACAGTTTAATATTGAAGTGATTGCTTTCATTATAGA
This sequence comes from Dysdera silvatica, assembly GCA_006491805.2. Lineage (NCBI taxonomy): Eukaryota > Metazoa > Arthropoda > Arachnida > Araneae > Dysderidae > Dysdera > Dysdera silvatica. Next base: position 103,825,050 of record QLNU02014802.1, read on the forward strand.
TTAATTATCATTATTCATTAATTTATATTAATTTAATAATTTTTTATTTCAAAAGAAATTTTGACAAGAACAACCAGAGTAAGAGACAAGATAATAAATCATAATGTATTATTTTTTATGACAGTTCACACTTCCTACAAAACCTTTCTGTTTTATATTGAAAGACCTTGCGAGACTCGCGTATACAGATCAAGCTAATATAAATTAATTGTTTTGAATTCTATAAATTAACATTTTTAAATACTTTCGTTTTAGATACTTTTGCAAAAGACAATCTGTGTTTCACAATTGTCAAATTAACGTATAATTACGTTAAAAACTGACGTTACAGATTAAAAGGTTTGTAAGAATTGGCGTTTATGTAATTTACTTTTAATATGTTTTAATTAGTATTTATGGAATTTTATATTGTTCTCAAGCGGACTTTTAAAAAACAGATTTAAAATATATTTCGAACTTCGTGAAATTTATTTATATGCTTATGTGCAAACTGTGATTAAAATATATCTACATATATATCTTTTATATATATTAAACATATCTATAAAATATATATTATTATAAATTTACAGGAAGAGAAATGCCCGCTAACGAAAAATGATTATTATGCATAATACGTACTCAAAAATATAATTCTAAATAAATGAATAAATAATAAATTAACTCGTAATTTAAAGCTACACTTATTAATAATGAATTATCGTACTGTTAAAATTAAAAACATTTCTTATTTGATAAATTGCAACTAAAACATTTTTCATGTAACAATAATATGCACGTTATGCAGATGATCGTAATGAAGGGCTTTGCATGATAAAATAAATACAGGAAAATCTGTCTATAACGATAACCTGTCTATAACGATCTTTGCACACGATCCCTTGTGTATCATTATAGACAAATTTTACTATATGTGATCATATTTTGTAACGTATGTGATTTATCATTATGGCGGTTATGAATAAAAAAAATAAATTAATTTCTTATACCAAAATATATTGCGGACATATTCTAGAAAGCATTTTCTAGAATACTTTTTGATAGATTCAATAAAAATTCAGTATGCGTAATCCGCATACTGAATTTTTATTGAATTTATCAAAAAGTATTCTAGAAAATGTTTTTCTATATGCAGCAAATGCAAATAACATTTTTAATATTAATGACGATTTAGAAAAAAAGTCAGCAAATGGGGGAGGGGGGAAATATTCTTTTTCAGAGACATCTCGCAAAAACAAAATATTTCAATTAAATATAAAAAAATTAATTCATATATATATGTATGTATAAAAGGTGCCTAGGCATCATTTACATAAGTAAAAAAGTTAATGATAATATTTTGACAATTTTCAGCGAAAAATCAAAATTACTATTTTATTTTTCGACGAGTTTATAACAAATGGCGACTTTAACGTATTTTATTATAAGAATCAGAATCTATATTATGCATTTCAAGTCTGTGAGTTAAAGAGAATTTTAAAATCTTTTAACATGCTCAATTCTTTAAATTAAGAATTTAGAAACATTTCAATATGTTTCTATCGTCTTAGATTTTATGTACACGTGCTTCGTCAAAACCTAAAAATAATATCTGGATCTTAAATAATCAAATATATTCCTTACCTTTGCTATAAACAACTAAATATCTTTCCGTAGCAAGATCCTTCGTCTGGTCGAGCAAAGTTTGTTCCACATACTAAACACCAAAAAACGAAGTCCAAATTTCACAAGCTCTAATAGTCACACACACAGTTTAAAATACGCGCGTCTAACGCGATTGCAGCTGTGGACAACGAAATTACAAAATAGCAGGAATCGGAATCAAGTCTACAAAGTCCGTCGTTCGCGGCTAGACATTCGGATATGAGCGCGTCTGGAAACAGAAACCATAACTGAATGCATTCCTATTCTAACCGAAAGCGCGATTAAGCTGTCAACGGGGCATGCGCCACAAGACATTTCCCTACTGACACGCCTTTCGCTTAACTTGGCGCGATTCTTAATCCCTTGGCGACTCAATGCTGGATTATGACGGTACACTTTCATTATCAAAAACATAAAAATTACTTTTACTTACTTATACGTGTATTATTTCTTTGAACAATTCTTATTATAATTTTAATATAAAAATTAACTCAATAAATATGTAAATCGAGTTAAAAAAATTATATATATATTTGCCAAAACTTAAACCTTAATTATAATTTAATCATAATTAACACACGTATTTTTTTTATATATTTTGTGAAATTGACAATTAAATGTTAAATATTTTAATAATTTTTGAGATACTGCAGAACTATTGTATACAGTGTTGGATTTACCTATAGTCCAAGCAAATCAAGGCCTGGGGGCCCCGATTTTGAAGTACCACAGGGACCTTGAAAGAGCTTTGCGTTATTAAAATTTAAGCGTTATTTTAATCTTGTTTATTTACAAATGTCTGACAAACATTTATTACTTACAAACCTGAATATTAAAGACAACGAACTTTTTCAATATCACGAACGCCACATGATTAAGGTGGGGGGAGGGGGGCATTCTATCCTTCCAGTCTAGGGCTCATAAAAATCTTACACCGCCACTGAGTATACACCCAGTTAAAATTATAAATAAACTTTTCGCATGTACAGTAAATAATTTAATAATAATAATAATAATTCTAAATAAATCAATGCATTTTTTTTTTAAATTATCCAAATATTATTCAATCCTTTTAAATTTTGATTTCTTGAACTATTTTCGTAATAGCGTTGGCAGGAAAGTAACAGGAGTTGGCGCTAAATAGCCGAAGTTGGCGCACATGCTAGAAAGGGTTAAGTATCGGAGGGAAAAAAGTGGAGCGCCGTTTCATGCTTTCCTCGCTCGCCGCCGCGGCCTATTCAGAGCATGAAGACGCTGTGAAGATAAAGCAATGAAGAGAAAAAAGGGTTGAAAACAGCTATCGGAACGGCCTCCTTCTTCATCTTTTCATTTTCCTCTTAGGAGGTCAAATGCTCTTCGATCCAAAAAGCTGAAGAAGAAAGGACAATGACCCTGACCTTCCGGTCAAGTCGACCTTTAAGCTCCCGAAATCCCGTAACCTGTTGCCCAATCGTTATCCCTTTCGCATCCTCGAAAGCAGATCGCTTTCTCAACTATGGCTGCTCACTCCACAAATAAAATTTGTAAAAGTAGTTCTCGTAAAACAGTGGACTCCTGATTTTACGAACTCGAACGGACCCTCTCCCCCCACTCCAAAAAAAATAAATCATCCCTGGGAATTAAAATTTCTTCAATGGAATATTTTTCGGGACCCACACAACAGTTCGTAAATTAGTGGTTCGGAAAAACAAGTCCATTACACATCACAATATTTTTCATCTCCGATTAATGATGCTCTTTATTGATATAAAATTATCAAAGGAAATTGATAAAATCTTAATGAATGGATTATTTAATAAACTGAAGACGATCGAATGGCAAGTTACGAAAAAAAACTTTTTTTTTTCTTCTTTCCTTTTTCCTTCAAATTTTGAATTTTGCAGATATTGAAAAAGTTTTTAATAAAGTTGAACCTTTTGCAAGAGTGCCTTTTAATCAGAGGTAAACACATTAAGAGCCCTATTCAAAAGGACTTGGACCAGAGGAATTGTCCCTAAAATAGAGGTGTCCTTATTCGGGAGGTTTTACAGTATTTATATACAATGTAGTATATATAGTGTAGTACGTCATATATACAATGTAGTAATATAAT
>QLNU02014802.1:103828885-103840812 GCA_006491805.2 Dysdera silvatica
AGTAATGAGCTAAAAAGTACTTTATTTTAAAATGTGACTGTAAAACTTTTGAAAGTAAATGCATAGCAGGTTCGGGCAAATCAAATTTTTAAACTTCTGGGGGGGAGGGGGATCGAGTCCCCCTTTACCTCCCCATATGGTCGCCCATGCTGTTTACTATACATAATTATAACTAATGGCCATGGTAAGTTTTTTACATGTACTATTTATTAATAAAATGTCCATCTCTCTCGTTATTTCTCGATTTTACACATGATATTTAAAAACCCAAAATTATAACTAATAATCTGGAGCCGATTATGCCAAGACATTTACTTGGGTCCCTCTACATAGGAAACAGTGGCGTTGGAAAGGGGGTCTCTGGGGGCTCAAGCCCCCATTGGATATCAAAACACATTTTCTCATGTAATCTTCTTTAAAGCAACTTGACCTTTCCATAAAATTTTACTTACTACGCTACTGCTAAGAAACACACATATACTTAAAGTCCACCGTACGCCATTGCCTCTAACATTACCATATCACCTGCTATGAGGAGAATTCTTGACTTAATAATGGCAATAGCTATATATAATTGCAGAGAAAAATAGATATGTAGGCTATTTGAATATTTGTTACAGAAGTTATTTATTACTAAAAGAAAGTCAGTTTTATTTTAATACAAAATTAACTCGAATTTCATTTGAAAACTAACCACGTTGCACTAAAGCACTCTTCCAACGATTATATTATCCTTTTACGTGGCATTTACACTTTTCTTACTTGTTAATGTAAATATCGGCCTTTGCTGAGCATTTTTTAAATAATACTTAATATTTACTTTCTAATGAGTTCAATTAATCTAATTAGGCTTCAATTAAATTTGTAAACACAAAAAATGACAATTTGTCCTTGATTTGTGAAATTATTTAAAAAAATAGTTAATCTACAGAGAAAGAACAGATCAGAAACTTGCTTTGGATTTTGAGCCCTAACTCTGTAGGGATTTTCCCAAAATTCTCAAAGATAGATCCACTGGCGTACGCAGGGGGTGTTGATGGGGATTGTAACCTCCGATTGCAATGAAATTTTGTATATTTAACATAGAAATATGTGAGTTGGATCTCTGTAACCTCTCCCCCTACATTTAGCCTATACCCCCCCTTATGAACTTTCTGGGTACGTGTATGGATAAATCCCTTTAGGGATTTTGACAAAGCTAAAAAATTGTTTTGTTCCTTTTCACTTTTTTGGAAGAAGCGTGTGACATATACAGGGGGGTGTTTACACATATTTATAACGATTTTGGTTTTAAATTAAAAACAACAAAATAATAGCTACACGGCAAAAATCTAGCAACATGCTATTACCTGAAGAGTGAAAAATCGTTTGCGACTAAAAATTTAGTTTGCGCTGTGAAATGGCATACGACAGAAAGCTTTGGCTTGAAGGTTATATATTTACCCTTTCCGAAGAGAAATATTCATATTCAATAATTAAAAAGCGATGCAAGAAGCATGGTTTTCCAGTTTCAAAATATAAAATAAGCGATATTATTAATGTGAAAGATAAAAATGTCAGGCTTTAATTTCAAGAGCAAAAGATAAAGAAAGAAAGAAAGAAAGAAATATCCCAAAATGGTTTGTACCTTTACTGACATTTCTAAAGTGCAGTCTATGGTTTTACAAGAAAATCCAAAACCTCAAAGAACTATTGCAAAAGCATTGCACACATCAGCATCAACTATAAATAAAATAATGAATTAAAATTTGAATTAATTAAAACAAAAAGTGTACAGTTCACTGTCTGTCACGTATACACGTACGTGACATATTGCTGAGTGGAAGACTAGCTGCAGATTGTTATATGAAAGTTATTTAGCAGGAAATAGATGAAAAAAAAAATTGTTACAATGACGAAGTATGGATTTATTTAAATGATTGTAATAAAAAAGATCATTTTATTATCGAAAAAGAGGCCGAGAGACTCGAAAGTTTGATTCAAAGAGAGCAAAGAAATTTTCAGCAAAGGATTTATGGTTATCGCTGGCATCTCTTATAACGGAAAACTAAAAATAAGAAAAGTTGAAAAAATCCAAAACTCAACTCTATATACACTCTATAACAAAAAAAATCGACGCACCAAGAAGGAGTTGTCCGATTGCGATAAAAATTGGTGGATGTGAAGAACATACATAGAAAAAGAAACGATTAAAATTTCAGAACAATTGAATGATTTATTGCAGAGTTTGACCGTTACAAAGGGAGGAAGTCAATAAGGCGTTGGTCCACCTCTGGCCTGGATGCAAGCTGTCACCCGGCGTGGCATAGACTGATAAAGATCCCGGATGGTGTCCTGCGAAATTTCTTGCCAAATTGTCTCCAACTGTCGGGCTAAATCGTCAACATTCCGGGATGGTTGCAATCGCCTTCCCATAGCGTCCCAAATGTGCTCTATGGGAGAGAGATCAGGAGACCTAGCTTGCCAAGGAAGTGTTGGGCAAGCTTGAAGACAATTCATAGCAACACGTGCCGTGTGCGGCCGGGCATTGTCTTGTTGAAACGTAAGTCCAGGGTGTCGCAAAAGGAACGGTAACACAACCGGTCGTAGAATGTCGTCTACGTACCGCTGTGCTGTAAGTGTGCCAGAAATGACCACCAAAGGGGTCCGGCTATCAAAGGAGATGGCACCCCAGACCATAACGCCCTGTTGTGGGCATGTGTGGCGTGCGATAGTAAGGGCAGGATCCCCACGCTGCCCTGGACGTCTCCAGACACGTCTGCGGTTGTCGTCAGGACACAGTTGGAAACGGGACTCGTCACTAAAGACTATACGTCCCCAGTCAGCGCAGTTCCAAGTTGATCGAGCCCGGCACCACTGTAATCGGACTTGACGGTGTAAAGGCGTGAGAGGTAAGCGGCGTAACGGTCGGCGCGAGCGTAAATTCCGCTCTCTCAGTCGTCTGCAGAGGGTCATGTTGGACACATGTGTGCGGACCACACGTTGGATAGTTGATAACGACGAATCCGGTGCTGTGACAGCTGCTCTGACAATCGCTCTGTCTTCCCGTTCTGTTGTGGCCCTAGGTCGACCACTGCCATTGTTGACCCACTCTTGCCAGCACCGTCCAATCGCCGCATCGCTTCGACCCACATGTCCAGCGATTCTTCGATTCGTCCAACCAGCCTCTTTCAATCCGATAGCACGACCTCTTTCAAACTCTGACATATGCTCGTAATGAGCACGAATCTTTCGGCGAGGCATTGTTACAGTCGACGTAAGATATCCGCAGTCAAAATGCAACAGAAATTTTGACCACATATTGAGAATCGCTCCTTATATACACCTGCTGAATGCGCAGTTCCGATGCGCTGGAGTTCCCGCTATTCATTCATTGGACACCAAATTTTAATCATTTGCATGTTCGGTCAAAATGTCTTTGCATACGAAATTTCATTACAATCGGACAACTCCTTCTTGGTGCATCGATTTTTTTGTTATAGAGTATATTATCAAAATAATGTTTCGACTCCTGTTTTTAAAGAAGATATTCCAAAACTGTATCCTACTGATTTTCGAAGCGTGGAATTTCATCAGGACAAAGCGAGCAGCCACACCTCCAAAAGTACAACCGAATTTCTAGACGAAATGAGACAATAAGCTGGAATCAAGTCAATACAAGTTGGCTATATTCCTACCAAGCCTCCAGCTGTAACACCCATAGATTACTGTGCATTTGGACGTTTAAAACAAGCTCTTTCAAAATAGCAATCCACTACTTTGGATGGATTGTGGAAAGCTGTGGAGGAGGAGGAATGGGACAAAATTTCGCTTATGGTTTTACAAAAAGCCCCACTATCGTGGAAATCTAGATGTGATATGATAGTTCAAAGATACGGCTATCGGATAGAATACATGAGAAAATATTTTTTGTTATTGTATGTATTTTATTTATTCTGTCAAAATCATTATAAATATGTGTAAACACTTTCTGTATATGCATAAGCCAGGTAGGCCCTGCCCAGAAAGGGCTTTTGTCATTTAAGGGCCTTGTGTCATTTAAGTTTAAACGTTATTTTAATGTTGCTTATTTACAAGGGGCCGAGAAATTTTCCGTATTGCTCAAATTGCATATTAAAAATAATGAACTTCAAAGAAAAACAAAACGTCTTCAGAACACTTTCAAGAAAAACTGATTTATTGAATAAATGTTTCAAAGAAAACACTTTTTAAGGGCCCATTATATTCTATTAGCCCAGGGCTCAGAAAAACCCTCAGCCGGCACTGCAGGCAATCAAACCTTGACACTCACATCATCAGTTTCCCATATAATAATCTGTTCCAAAAGATTCAGAAATATACTAGTGTATGCATGTAAAAATATGTAATAAGAACTTTATTTGATGTCATACTGTCTCCAATTTCGAAATTATTTTAAATGTAGTGAAAATTAGTTTTTCATTTGAAGTCAGGGTTTCGAACTCAAGACCTTGATGATATTCTCCAATGCTGTCGTGTAAACGTTTACGATGATCTTAGGTTGAGCTGAAACCAACAAAAGTGTCATCTATGGATTAAATTAATATATAGAAAGCATAATTTTTGTTTAAGTTACTAATTCATATACAGTGAAAATCGGTTATAACAACCTCCAAGGGACCGTACAAATTCGGTCGTTATAAACGATTTTCTTTTAAATCATAGTACAGCAATACACTTTAGAGTTTTATAGATCGTTTTGATAGGAAAAGTATAAAAATGTATTGGTTTAAAAATAAAATAAAAAATACTTAATTATAATGGATTTAATTACTATATAAATTAAAATATATTGATAGCCACACTAAATATATAATGCATTTTTTAAACGAAAAAATTGAAGCAAGTACTGTAGTATACATATTATAAAAAATAAATGACCAATACAAACTTACGTAAAATTCCTTTCATTCAGATGAATAAATATAATATTTATTATACTAATGATTCCCGAAAATATCGGTAATTTTTGTTTGCTTTTTGGCGTGTCTTTTTAAGAATCCGATTTTTAAATCGTTTTCAATAAAATTTATAGAAGGCTCAACGTCTGTTGGCATGTCATCGTGCAAATAGAATGAGCGAACGATTGTCATTGCCGACAACGCTTCCGAAATTGTTGGCTGCGGGAAGGTAATATCGTGATTTTCATTTTCGAGTTCCATCTTATCCTCGTCTGCTTCGAACTCGAATAGAGGTGAAGCGATGTCTGTATCTGACAGATCAGGCGTAGTTTCAAATTAGTCATCAACGGTAGTGTAGTCGTGGAAATTATTCATTTTTAAACATTCTGGTATGTTTAACTGTCCTGCCCAAATATTTAAGTCATCACCATCGTTAGCATTATCAGTGGTAGTACAACTGGTCATGCTGGGAAAAAATTCACCCTGTTTAAAGCAGTTGGCTATCGTTTGCTGGCTGACTGGATCCCATGCTTTAGGAATCATATCCACCGCATCTAGAATATTTATTGTAAATTCAACTCCAGCCTCAATATTTTGGATCATCTTTAGGATAAACAACTTTCTAAAATTAACTTTTAGTGAGTTTATTACACCTTGGTCCATCGGTTGTAAAACACTGGCTGCGTTCGCTGGTAAAAATGCAAGTTTTATGTGCTGAAGAGATTTCATTGCAGAGTGGGCAGGACAGTTTTCCAGCAAGAGAAGAATTGTCTTTTCTTTGGCATGCAATTCTGCGTCCCATGCATGTAATATTTTCTTAAAAATCTCGGATGTCATCCATGCTTTTTTGTTGTTTTCGTATATCACAGGAAGCGTCTTCACATTTTTAAAGCACCTGGGTGTTTTTGATTTTCCAATTACAACAAGTTTCTATTTTTATACTGCCGGTCATATTTACAACAACTAACAGAGTTATACTATAATTTTTGCCACCCACGTTTTAAGTAGCTCAAACTAGAGCTTTTTTTATATTTGGAGAAAAAGAGACGCCGTCCTCATCCCGGATTCGAACCAGGGTCCCGCGGGCTAAACGCGGGGACCCTGGTTCGAATCTGGGATGAGGACGGCGCCTCTTTTTCTCCAAATATGAAAAAGCTCTAGGTTGAGCTACTTAAGAACGGGTGGCAAAAATTATTGTATAATAAATTCCCCCACGAAAAAACTCACAAAAATCTTGCCCCGGAGGCTTTTTTGTGTTGACCATAATTTTGCAATTGTGTTATCCCTGTGAAGGGTAATAATATCTTACAACTAACATTCGATTTTTGGAAAATTTTCCGCCAAAACATCTTTCTCCTTTAAACCGAAACGTATGACGGGGGGCAAGTTTGAAAAAAAAGTCCGGTTTCATCAGCGTTGAATATCTCCTCATCCCTGTATCCTTCACGAACTTTGGGCCAAACAGTGCTGAGCCAATTATCGCTGATACTAGAAGGTAGGTACTGATTCTGACTCTCCACTGATTTTCCCGAAGATGATATCGTGTCTCTTACGGAAACGCTGAATCCAAGACATCGATGATGCGATATTTTTACCAAAGAGTTCAGCAAATTGCTTGGCCTTTTCTTGTAGCAGCGGGCCGTTAGTGGGAACGTTAAAGTTCTGTTGTGTTTTGAACCATTTCCCAAGAGCTTCATCGATGTCCGTGTATTCGGGCTCCCGAAGTTTTTTGCAACGAAACGAATCATTTTCGAAATGCTCCAGTATTTTCACCCGATTGTTCAAAATCGTCGAAATGGTTGAAGGGGATATCGAAAGTTCTGTACCTATTGCTTTATTACTCTCGCCAGCATCTAATCGGAATATTATGTTAGCTTTTTCCTCCGTGGTTAGAACTTTTCGTTTCGCCATATCGTAATGAAATTTTGCCGTAAGATTTGAGATACTTCTCAGCTATAAGTTAACGTCTTAATAGTGGTTAGTTCTAAATGACATGAATACGTATAACGCGTATCTCCACGTGTCGGGTGTGGCTCGTTGCCGTTTCCTCGCCGCCCCCTTTTCTTTTCCGAAACGCCAATATAGTCCTGGGAAACCAATCTCCCAACATTCGCCGCTTTAGTATGTGTAGATAGTTTTGCTTTATGAGTTTATTAACAGTCGCAAGAGGAACGATCTGGGGCCACAACTTCATATTGTTTTGATTGTTACGTGAAAGGAAAAGAATGTGTTGTAATTGATAATTCGTGGAAGCAAGAGTTCTCACGTTTGCAAAGGACACACACACACACACACACACATACTCACACCCTCCTTGCTATATACCTTTAGTGTTAGCGTTTTGAAGAAAAAATTGAGGTCAACTTGGATGGAACAAAACATTGACTTCTCCTTTCGTTTGAACGAAACAGTGTGATCCCAACATTGTTTCGAATCCACGTTTTTCCGATAAATGATTGTCAAGTCATCTCGCTATATCCGATACGGATTTCCTACTTGGGACAAAATCGCCGTCGTTATAACCGATATATTTAGTTAAGAACAGAATAGGAAACCAAACTTCTTGTAAAAATTCCGTCGTTATATGCGGTTGGTCGTTATAAGCGATTTTCACTGTAATTTGAATGTGTGGAGTATGGCTACATATATGTTATCGACATCAATTTTCCCAGGAAGGGCGTATTTATATATTATACATAAGTATAATACATTAATATGTCATACATAATTATAATATACAGTGGAAATCCTTTATAATGACGACGGTTATAACGATTAATCGCATATAACGACGGAATTTTTACAAGAAGTTTGGTTTTCTATTATATTTTTTACTAAATATATCAGTTATAACCATGAAACCTGTTATAACGACGGCGATTTTATTCTAGGTAGAGAAATCCGTATCGGATATAGCGACGCGACTTCACAGCCATGTATCGGAACAACGTGGGTTTGAGGCAACGCTATAATCACACTGTTCTGTTCAAATAAGAGAGAATGTCAGACGCATTGTTTGTTTAAGCAAACTAAATTTCGTTTTTTGTCAAAGGGCTAATGCTAAATGCATAGAAAAAGATGTACGAATTTTAATTCTTTTGTATAGTGAAAAAGGTGCTGTTATATTTCGCAGAAAGCAGACGTGGTTATGTAACAGTGGTGTAGCATCAGTCCAATATCTGGGCCATCTCCTTCCGCCCCCTCCCCACATTAGGGGCGGATACAGACTTTCATTTTGAGGGGATCAAGGACAGAATTTGCCATGGTCTTGGAATAACACCCTTCATTTATCATAAAAGTTGGAATTTTTTACAGTGAAAAAATATATTTTTTGGGGGAGACCATGACCCCTGTGACCTCCCACCATATCTGCACATGCCCCACATTCTGTTTTTCAAAAAGAAAATTAAAAATTTAGTTTCCAGTTACAAAAAACAATAGTAGTTTTTATATATGATTTTATTACTTTGGATTTATATATCATAGTATAAGCAAATATGCCCCAAAATAAAACTGAGGATTAGAATTTTAACACTCCATCTTTGAATATTTTATTTGTACATGAACGCCATTCTTATTTTTTTATATGTGAATTATATTTTCATAAAAAGTTTCTTCAGAGTATTTTTTTTTTATATTTAAAAGAAGGTTTTGTCTAAATAGCCAAGTCTTAATAGCCAATAGTGTCTAAATAGCCAATAGCTATTTTTGACAAATAGCCAAGTTGCTCAAGAATACTTCCCCTTGTCTGGCTCTAATGTATGTCTTAATTCCTTTTATGCAGAAAAATGGAATTCTATCGGTAGTTGCAATAATTGATGGAAAAGTTATATATTAGTTATGCCAATTTGCACATCTCACTAAGCAAGATATCCAATTTAACACAATATCATATTTAAACACAATATTATATTTAAACACAATGTTATATTTAAACACAATGTTATATTTAAACACAATATCATATTTCAACACAATGTGTTATATTTAAACACAATATCATATTTCCAACACAATGTTATATTTAAACACAATATCATATTTCAACACAATGTTATATTTAAAGCCCAACAATATCATATTTCCAATACAATGTTATATTTAAACATAAATTATCATATTTCCAATGTTATATTTAAACACAATATCATATTCAACACAATGTTATATTTAAACACACATCATATTTCAACACAATGTTATATTTAAACACAATATCATATTTCAACACAATGTTATATTTAAAACACAATATCATATTTCAACACACAATGTTATATTTAAACACAATATCATATTTCCCAACACAATGTTATATTTAAACACAATATCCAATTTAACACAATATCATATTTAAACACAATATTATATTTAAACACAATGTTATATTTAAACAGAAAGGTCCAATTTGGGTTTTATAAATATCCATTTAAATTTAAACACGGTATCCAATTCAGCTTCATGTAACAAGTACTATCTGTTACTGATTTATTTATTTATTTTTGGTGTTCATAAAGGGAATAAAACACCCTCAATTTCATTCTTGAATCGAACGCTATCAAAACGTAAACAAAGCATAAGGCTCCGACATTAGATGTTCAGGAAAACTTTCACAAGATTTATCAAAATGGTTTGAATCCAGTAAAGCTACGAATTTAAGATATTTTTTAGGTTCAAATCTCACTTTTGTTTGAGCTGTTAGAGTGTTCAGGATTTTATTAAAAACACGTAGGTATGCGGGACAATCGTCATCATTATCCTGTCTATTTAGACTTGGCGCATTTTCTTTATCTTTATTGTGACTTCTGAACTTTCAGTGACTGTAGCCAAAACAGCGATTATCGCCAACAGATTATAAAATTTAACTTTCTGTATAATATGTATGTAATATTCTTCGAATATTCCACGTAGAAATATGAGAATTATTTTATTTCACTCACTATACGTAAAAGAACATTTTTCAAATTGGAAGTTCCTCGATAAATGGTGAATCTAAAAAGTTAAATTTTATATTTTTATGTATATACAACTCATTGTAGAATAAATGCTATGTTCAATATTTACACATGATTCGAAAGCTATTTACAATTGGAAATATGCTTCTACAACCAACGGTTAAAAAGATAATTGTCGTAACATCTAATTTACAATACTAAATTTGAGTCGCCAAATTCTCGGTTCTACAAATGGAAGACTTCAACCAAAAAAATAGTAACCCTTTCAATGGGCTTTCCCGCTGTTACCATGGCAGCATCGTTTGTTTACTAGTAGCCGGCAAAGGGAAAAGCTATCGGAAATGATTTGGATAGCCTCGGTAATTTTTTTTTCTTCAATGAATCGTACAAGATATATTTTCGCTTTTTTTGGCAATAAAACCACTGACACCTCCTGCTGTACATTGATTTTGATTCATGAATTTTTTTTTATTTCACATGGTTTTTTTTATTTATCAACTTTTATTTGACGTAGTGGCGGCTCGTGACTTCAAGAACGGGTGAAGCGGTGAGCCCCTTCCCCACCCTCAAGAAACCGGAAAAGTGGCCAATATATATATATATAGGACCTGTGATATGGTACTACATGTTGTACAGACAGAGATAATATGTAGAGACAACAAGCAAAAAAAAATATGCAATATATGCTTACCCAGTCTTTATTTTTTGAATATAAGTTCGATTCTTTTAGACTTGCAAACTTGTCGATGATGTGAAAAAATGGTTGAGTTTCTATTAACTCTTTTAATAGTTCCTTTTCAATTGCAATTTTTGACAAGTTTCTAAGTCTGTCTTCTAACATTGTATTACGCATACTAGTTTTGATTCTGTTTAAGCAAGAAAAACTCCGTTCTACAGAAACACTAGTGGACGGAATAGTTACTGTTAAGCAAAACAGTTTATAAGCTTATTTAACGATGTATCTGTTTTCTGTTAAAATTTCCATGAATGTTTGTAATTTCATATCTCTATACTGCATATCCAGTTATATGTGTTTTTAATTAATTTTTCAATCTTTGGAAGTCAGTAAATATATTGGGGTAGTACACATTTAAATTATTTATTGTTTCTGTAAGAAATTTATTGGAATACTCTACAAATTTTGAAGTATCCATTTGTAATAAAATGAAGCTTTTCCATATCTTGAAAACATGTGGTGATTTGTAATGAAATAGTATCTAATATTTCATAAAATATAAAATTTTATATTTTTCAAAAACTTGATCTCGTGTGAGCGTCACTTTTTTTGTTCCTCACGGTGTTCAGTTGGAACTGCTGTTTTCGAAACCACTAATTCGAAAATTTCCATGAACGTATTTCATTTGCTGTTTAAAAGCATCCGCATATTTTTAATTTGTGAGACGCAAAAATTAATGTCAAATGACGTATTTTGTAGTAAATTGAAGAGAACATCCGTAAGTCCAAAATTATCGCTAAAAAACAACAACCAACAGTGAAAATGCAAAGTCGTTAAATATATTTAAATAGCCGACACTCTGCCTAAGCGAAGTTTGATCGGAGGTTGGATCGTTCATAATCTCAGTAAATACTTCTTTTAAAGAATCCCATTCTTTATTTATAACACATAACATTTTAGAGTTTGATGTCCATCGCGTAATAACAGAAGTAGGAATTCGTTTTCCGACGACTGTATCGACCACGAGAGTTCGTTTGGCAAAATGATGAAAAAATACAGGTATGCTGCTTAAATTTGCAAAAAATATGCGACACTGTGAAATGCTGTTGCAGCTTTGTTGTAGCACTAAATTCAGACTATGTGATAAACAATTAATAAAAACTGCTTCTGGTGCTACTTCTTTAATTTTGGACTGAAGACCATTTAAGTGCCCTGACATTACGCTTGCCCCATCAAAACGTAATCCTATAAGTTTTGATTTATAGTTAAATTTTTCGAGGCATCTTGATACAAGGTTAAACAATGCTTCGGCAGTCCGATTGGAACTGACGTCATAAAATCCTAAAAATCTATCCACTAATATTCCACCAGCAATAC
>QLNU02014802.1:103849646-103861593 GCA_006491805.2 Dysdera silvatica
AAATAAGCACAACGGCAACTCCTTCCACAAGGTGCTTATGTAATGCTTGAAATCTCCCTAAACGTTAATATTAATATTTATTTAATTTTACGCAGTGCTACATCGAATTTACGTTTACTGACTTAAACCATTATTGTTATCAGTGCCCTAATTAACGTTTATAGTCATCAAATTATAAAAATAATTCTCATAAAATATTATTTCATAGATAATTTCAAAAAATAGTAATTCGTGCTTTATATAAAGTATTAATGTAATTAGTATAAATTCGTGAAAAATTAGCGCCATAGTAAATACGCAACTATTATTTAAATACTAGTGTAAGGCTTAAGAACAAAGTTTTGGAATGCAACCGCTCTCTTCATGAAGTAAAATCAGGATACCTTCCTTCATTTGATAAAGTATTAGCATTCAAAACGTTGCTTTTTTTAAAAACGTCTGAACAACATTTGTTATAGAAGTCTGTCACGAATTTTTATTTTATAGTATTTGATAAATCTGATGAAAGAATTATCTTACATCTAAGCGCTCCCATCCCCCTTTTATAATATTTTAATATCCAATTAATCTACGCAAAAGTATGTAACGGATGAGATTTCACGTCATTTCACTTCAGCGAATTTTAATTATTTTTTTATCGATTTTCTTACGAATACAGTATGCTACGAAGGTGGCTGAAGTTGTTCTGTTTTACTGGCAAAGCCTTGTCAGTTTTTTTCAGTACGTCTTTGTTTTCCTATGGACGTTATACGTACAGATAAACCATCCCGATAACGATGATAATGCTGGTATCGATCAATATCATCATCATCATCATTATTTGGATAGACAACATCTCTAACGAACGAAAATATCGACTGCACAAAATGGTTTGTTTACATGGGCTATTTAGAAAACAACAAATAGATGGAACGCCACCTTGCGGTTCC
The DNA here is from genome assembly GCA_006491805.2 of Dysdera silvatica. NCBI lineage: Eukaryota > Metazoa > Arthropoda > Arachnida > Araneae > Dysderidae > Dysdera > Dysdera silvatica. The sequence continues at coordinate 103,850,576 of QLNU02014802.1, forward strand.
GTCTGAATTGCGATCACAACACATCCGAAAAGTCCACCAAGCGAATCTGTGTCAAAGAGAAAGATATTGTCCCAAAATTACTGAACCCGATGGCAGCTCTTTGGTTGCGTTTCTTTTTACCCAACGCAAATGCAATGAAGTAGAGAGAAAAGGAAAAAAACCAAGCCTTTCGAGAAAGATCTAGTGAGGAAAAAACCAGAGGGAGGTTAGCGAACGGTTTATGACGATATAATCTTGACCTTGACATCGAGTGGTTCTTCTGTCACTTGCGGTTCTGTTCTTCTGTCAATTTACAAAAAGTTTGCTGACGCGAATTGGCAACATCTCCCTACGTAGATTCTTTCCAATGAAAGGTATTACAAAGCACTTTGTTTCGTGGAGATGTAGCGATTTAATGGCGCAATTGTCAGCCGGTTGAAACCCACGGCACACCGAACTAGCAGCTTACATGACTAGGGTACGTGGCGCTGAAATTGTTATGGCACACAGAATTAAGCGCTAAAATTATGACGCACACCACGAGTTTTGTAACCAAAGATTTTATCATTTGAAACACGAGTATTAAGCTCATGTTTTGCTAAGTTCGATGACTAAAATTATAATCGTTGTGTTATTTTTAAAAATTATGTGCTGCTCAGAGATTTTGGTAAAATTTTTCTATTATTCTGATTATTGAAATAAGATATATGTACAGTGGACTCTGGCATGGGTGCCCATATGAGTACTTCTGGGGGTGGGGTGGGGGGTGGGGGAACTGGGAAAAATTATTAACCTTTCCTCAAGGCTGCCAAACATTTTAGTGAATGTACAAGATACTGAAATGTTACAAAAATAATTGATACTACTTTACAATTAGTAATGAGCTAAAAAGTACCTTATTTTAAAATGTGACTGTAAAACTTTTGGAAGTACAGTGAAAATCGGTTATAACGACCTTCAAGGGACCGTGCAAATTCGGTCGTTATAAACGATATCTTTTTAAAATCATAGTAGCCTATAGTATAATACACTCTAGAGTTTTATAAATTATTTTGATAGTAAAAAGTATTAAACTGTTTGGTTTCAAAATTAAATAAAAATATATTTAATTATAATGAATTTAATTTCAGTTTATATTACGTTATAGCCAAACTAAGTACATAGTACTTTCTTAGTTTTTAAATTGAAAAGATTGTAGAAAATACTACTAAAGTATATAATGTAGAAAACAAATGTAATGAATAGTATTTATTATATTATACTAATGACTTCAGAACAGTGCCGGTTTAAGAGATTTATGGGCTCTACGCTGAAAAAATAGAATGGACTCCTAAAGAATATGACCCTCGTGATATTCAATTAATAAATCACTTTTTAAGTTCATTATCTTTAATATTCAGGTTTAGCAGTAATAAAAATTTCTCAGACATTTGTAAATAAACAAGATTAGAATAACACTTAAATTTTAATAACTAACCCACATTGTTCCGACTTATGACTGTCAAGTCACGTCGTTATATCCGATACGAATTTCCCTAGTTAGAATCTACATAGACTACAAAATCGCCGTCGTTATAGCAGGTTTCGTCGTTACAACCGATATATTTAGTATGGAGTAGAATCAGTGGTGTAACTACGAATTTTGGGCCCTTGCGCAAAATCATAAAAAGTTTACTCCATAGTAGTTACGCCGCTGAGTAGAATAGCAAACCAAATTTCTTGTAAAAATTCCGTCGTTATATACGGTCGGTCGTTATAACCGGCGTCGTTATAAACGATTTTCACTTTAAATGCATAGCAGAATCGGGAAAATTAAATTTTTGAACGGCTGGGTGGGGGGGCTCGAGCCCCCCTCTATCCCCCCATATGGACGCCCATGGGCTCCCGGTTTTATGCACCCGTAAGCAGCATAAAAAAGTCCGTAAAAGGGAATTAACTCACACTGGTTCATGGACTAATTTGTGGAATAGTTCGTAAATTGGAGGTTCGTAGAAACGCGTAGCTATATTGTATATATATCGAAAAATATCTCATAGCTATCCTTCTTTCTCTAAAATTAAATCATATAGCCCATTTTATTGGCCTCGTGGCAGTGGCAATTTTCCTTCCATCTGCCTATTGCATGCTCTCCCTATTACGCAATGATCTAAAGAGAAATTAGGTTTCGAACAAGTATATAATATGCCTTATAAAGAAAATCTTGATGCTGCATTAACATTCGCTCAAGTTCGAGGGCAAAAGGAATGGAAATTCGTAGAAGTTTTATTGCAACATTTTTTTTTTTTATGAAAACTTTACTAATTTCATTCCTATCATCTTTCCTTTATGAAAATTATACAGCGTTCCTAAAATTTGCCTCAATGGCTTTTCATTCGCCATTTTTTATAATTCTCGCTTTCTTTCGACCCTCCAGCAAACTCCCGCGGCACACTTGTAAACCTCTCTCACAGCACAGCGAATCCTCGCCTCAAGGCACGCAGGTTTTAAAACTCTGGTTTACCGAAAACGCATGCCCTAGTTTGGGCTTTCTAACGGGGCCTGTTTTACTTAAATCATGCACTGTGATCTTTCAACGCTGAAATGGTTTCGCAACGATGACGTCATAGTCGTATTAAAGACGGAGGGAGGGAAAGTATTATAAATACCATGTATGAGCAAAAAAAAAAAGTATTCTAACGTCTAGATCGAGAGCAAGTAATAGAATTTCATGGACTAAATTAGAGCCTCTAAAATTATTGGCCGACGCACCAGCCGCCATTTTGTTGTATACTTTTGGTATCATTTACCTTGGCGATAAAGGTTTTACGCATTGGCGCAATGATCGCTATTTTGGCATAAAAATAATCAAAAATCCGCGATTATCCGACGAACGTAAACATTGGCGCAACTTTCAAAATGTCGCCAATAAATGCAATTTGCAACCATAACTTAGTCAGCAAAATGGCGGATGCGCCAGTTCCCCTTTTAGGAGCCATAGACTAAATCCGTATACCGCCTTTGCCCGCAATGCACGAGGCGGTCGTTGTAATTTCTTTGTGTTTACGGCGCAAGTGTAGCCAAAACCATGCTGCGTAGGAATCTACCATTTTCTGAGGAATCCGAACCTCGGAAAACGGTGGGTGGAAAAACCACACGTGTTCTACGATGCCACTAAAGTCGAGCTTGAGTTAATGGCACGAAGGACGAACGCGTTATTACAACGTCACCATTGGGCAGTGGGCCTACATTTTTCAGCGGAATCCGAACCTATTAAAGCCCAAGGCCAACCTTCGGAATACAGAGAACAATCAGTTGACAAGCGTTCGCTTTCTTTTAGCACCGTTGGGACAACGGCCAACCCTCGGAATACAGAGAGCAATTTGTTGATAAGCATTCGTTTTCTTTTAACACCTACAGGAATCGATCTTGGACTAATGTCACGCTAGGTAAATGCCCTACCATAGAGCCATCGCAGGGCCCGTGAATCCTTCTAGGCAAACATTCTACGGCATACTGGCAGGCCTGTGCCAAATTGTAAATGTAGGTTCTATTTCAAACTGCACATTAACTATTCTTCTAATTAGTGCTAAATGCACATGCTTTATGCATGAGTATATGCATCTGCATACATATGTAGTTTTTAGGTACTTGCTAGTATAAACAGGGGCGTAGCAATTGAAAATTTATGGGGGTGCTGGAGCAGCTTTAAAGAAGATCAAGTGGTACGGTTGTAAGAAGACCAATGCAATTTGTTATCCAATGGAAGGACTTACGCCCCTTGAACTGCACCCCCCCTTTTCCTACGCTACTGCTACAAGTGGCGTAACAGAATAAAACGAACGATCCATAACATTGGTGATGGTAAGCATTTTTAATCCTGAATTACAGATCAGAAAGAGTCCTGATTTTTTTTTTTTGCATTTAGAAATGATGTACAGTGAAAATCAGTTATAACGACCCCAAAGGGACGGTGCAAATTAGGTCGTTATAACTGATATTCGTTATAAACGATCTTTTTAAAACCTTAGTAGCCCATAGTAATGCACTCTAGAGTTTTATATATTATTTTGATAGTAAAAAGTATTAAACTTTTTGGTTTCAAAATTAAATAAAAATATACTTAATTATAATGAATTTAATTTCCGTTTATATTATGTAGCCGTTACTCAATACATAGTACTTTCTAGTTTTCACCAAAAAATTAAAAACACTTGCAAGTATATAGTCGCAGAAACAAAATGTAAATGAAGATGGCCATGTATTAATGACTTCAAACAGTACAGGTTTAAGAGTTTTATGGGCCCTACAAGCCGAAAAAGTAGAATTGTATCATTACGTCCCTAAGTATTCTAATTAATAACTCTTAAATCATTGTCTTTAATATTCAATTAATAACTCTTTTTTTAAATCATTGTCTTAATATTCAATTAATAACTTTTTTTAAATCATTGTCTTCAATATTCAATTAATAACTCTTTTTAAATCATTGTCTTTAATATTCAATTGATAACTCTCTTTTTTAAACTTTCATTGTTCCTAATATTCAATTAATAACTCTTTTTTAAATCATTGTCTTTAATATTCAGGTTTAGCATTAATAAAAATTTCTCTTACATTTGTAAATAAACAAGATTAGAATAAAGCTTAAATTTTGATAACTAACTTTAAATTTTAATAATTAACCTATGTGGTTCTGCTTTATGACTGTCAAGTCGCGTCGTTATATCCGATACGAATTTCCCTACTTAGAATCTACGTAGACTACAAAATCGCCGTCGTTATAGCAGGTTTCGTCGTTATATACGATGTCGTTATAACCGATATATTTAGTATGGAGTAGAATAGCAAACCAAACTTCTTGTAAAAATTCCATCGTTATATGCGGTTGGTCGTTATAACCTGCGTCGTTATAAACGATTTTCACTGTACGTTCTTTTATTTGGGAAAATCCAACAATTACATCAAAGAAATTACGCAATTTTGCCTTATCATGGTTGATGTTCGAAATAGCTAATCCTGTATTTTATTTGATTTAATCTTTTATGAATCTTCCACTGAAAACATTTAAATATTTCGTTCAAATTTCAATTAACTTTAAAAAAATAAGTTTCAGTTTAAAAATATTTAAAAGATAATTGAAGCTAATCAAATTTTAACTAGCATATTAATATTTATGTTTGCTTATCTTGTGCTTTCCCCTGAAGTGCTTACACTTTACAATAGCAATATATTTTTGCCAGACCCAGTATTATCAGCTGAATGTATGTCCCCTAAAAATAATATATATGTAAAATAACAGCACACTAAAGTCATTTGGTCCGTCTGACCATCTCTGATTCTGGTCTACATACTGGTAAGTGCTACAGGAATGTCCCTTCATCTGCCTCGGGCAGAAAAACTTCTGCCAGAGTTACCGTAAAGGTCTCGTCGACGAGATCGATTGGGATGCTCCAGCTAGCCCAGAAACGAACAGAACGCCGAATGTGATTTCGACTGGCAAGACCTTCCTCTTCGCAACCCTGGCAAAAATATTGTAAAGTGAACGTCGAACAGAGGGCATTCGAAAACCGTGAATAAATCTTGGAAAAAACATCTGATTGAAAAAATTTACCAATTAGTTAATGAATTGAAAATTTTCACAACCTGAAATTAAATGATTAATTGCATATTTTATGATTAATGCAGTAAATTTATTTGTTTGGTTTTCCAAGTGTCTTGTTCTGATCTTACGGTTGGCTTCTAAATATTTCAACTTTAAAAGAAAATACGTATTTTTGATAAATCAAATTGGTTTGATAATTACAAATTAAAAAAGTCTGCTTCGGAAAAATATCAATCATAAGTTTCTAAAGGCCACCTGTCTTCTTATAATAGTATAATTAAACAGGTTGTTTGGTGTTCAGCTACGTATTACAGAAAGAAAAATTGAAAATATATACACAGTGGAATCTCTATAACCCGAAACTCGAAGAAAAAGTGTTTTTACTTCGAATTATTTACTTTTCAGGTTATCGAGATCCAAGGAGAATGAGAAACACTTCGATTTACCGCGAAATTCGAGTTATTGAAGCTCTACCAGGAGCGAACGGGGCTTGTGGACCATCATGGGCGATAGGACTCGCGCCCTCCGAAAATCCAGGGGCGCCCTTTGAGAGGACACAGTCCGCCCCTGAATTCTACTGTAGATGGTTATGAAATATTGGGTTGCTCATAAACCAGTGATGGGTAACACTTTTCGTTTCAGGGGCCAGTGCTTGTTGTTGGAGTCTCACAGATTGATTCAATAAAAATTTAGTGTGATTTTATTAAACTTCAACGCTCTCACATATTCAATATAAGAAGCCTTAGCTTTATTAATTTTTAATTATTATTTAAATTAATTATTATTTAATTTTTTTATTAATTATTTTCACATCTTTCAGTACAAATATACTGAACTAATTTATAAAATGCAAAGATTTTTTTGTTCGCACTCCGCGGGCCATAAAAAAAATATTTGGAAGCCGGATTGGACCAGAAGGTCGAAAACAGTGTCTTAAACGATCGCGTACCAGTCCAATGGTATTATTTCATTGTCTGCAATAGTTACGCAAAAAAATTGTACAGACGTAAGAGAAGTGGTAGAAGAAAAGGGAAAAAGAGGACGACACCAATGACTCAGTTACCCTGAAAAAAGCGCGGGAACATTTTAAATCAGGCAACACTATACTAATGGAACTCTTGTTAAGTAAGGGTCGTCTTCACTCAGCCCGTGGCGGTGATTTGGAGGAAAAAGTCGTTGTGACAAGACTTTCCTCGTTTCAGAACCCAAACATAGTTTCGCGTAAAACTCTTCTCTGTTTTTCTGGATCAAATGTTCAAACGAGGAAAGAGAGAATCAAAACTATTCTTGCAGATATCACGGATTACGTTACCAAAACTAATCTAAAAAATATGGGGCAGAGGAACAGCACAAGTACTATCTCCGTGGGAATCGCATTCTCATCCTAATTATTTCTCGCAATTCAAGGTTGGCTTCAGTAAAAGTTCGGCGTGATTTGGTGTAAGAGTTGGACCGTAGTGTTTTTAGGTTGTTTCAGAACTGGGACTTTGAGTATCTTCCCACGTATGTCTTTCATTAAAATGTGCAGTTTATCCCTGGGCTTTAGCTTCGAATGCGAATATGGATTCGGTAAAATTTTCAAAGGAGAATGATTAAAATATTTGTTTTTCTTACTGTAAGGAAAAGTTGCTACAAGTGAACTTGTTCCACTTGTTCCTGAGTATGCTATACAAAAAGTTTGCTACTGAAGTTGAATTTACAAGTAACATGGCTCATAGATTAAGTTCCTGAATTCAGGAACGTATCAATTAAAAAATTATTGGGCCTCAATCGGCTTTAAAAATGATCATGAGACTTAGAACTAAAGAGAAAAATACGTTTGGTATCCGAGGGGGGCGGCTTGAGTCCCCTAAACCCCATTTTCTACATCACTGTACGAATCTTTTCAATTCTAACGATGATACTGTCAATAAACAGACAGAGAAATATAGTAGAACCTGACAAAAGTGACCGTCTTTTGGATTGGACTGCAATTGTCACCATAGACAGGTGGTCACTGTACAAGACAAACAGTGGTATAAGCATCACTAAGTCCCTACCAGTTCTCTCTTATAAAAAACTGGTCACTTTATGCAGGTGGTCAATTTACAAAGGTGATCACTTTACCAGGTTCCACTGTATAATCCATGTCACATTCAAATAAGCCTGGTTTCTTTCAAAGTGCAGAGCCATAAAGCTTGGAAAAGCCAGCCGCCAATAAATGGAACAGATTGGTAAAGTCAGAAATTGATTAATGACAAGATCGGACTCCAAAAATCGTTGAAGTGAACCTGTTAAATTGACCACCTGAATAAAGTGACCACTTTTTATAAGAGAGAGAACTGGTAGAGACTTAGTTAGGCCTATATACTAAAGTCTGTCGTATTTAGTGATCACCTGCCTATGATGACCATTGCGGTCCCGTCCCAAAGGTGGTCACTCTAGACACGTTCTGCTACTGTATATCCCTTTGAGAAAATAATATTATATGGATATTATATGGATATGCCACCTTTAATGCTTTTTTCATATGCGTTATTATATACCGATGGTGTATTACCGACAGTTTAACTACAGTAGGCCCCCACGTGTAGCGAACTTATATGTAGCCAGTTTTCGGAACCAGTGAAGAAATTGTTGATTTTGTTCGATACAATGAGCAAGTGCAATACAATTTAATCGTTTTTAAAAAATACCTTTGCGGACCCCGAATTTAACGAGAAAAAACATCGCGAGATTTTTAAACAAAATGTAGAAAATTTAAAAAAGAAAAATCACAACTTAAAAGTTAAAAAAAAATAGTGATCGAGGATGACTTTTTCAACCAAAGCAAAAATGACAAAATAAACTTTCCAGCACTAAAACTGGAGAATTTCTGAGAACACTCATCTCTTTCACAATACAAAGTGAGACACAGGACATGGATACTATAAAACGAAGGAAATGACTACAGACCATTTTTTTAGCATCTCCAAGCATATCTTGTTTTGGAAGAGGTAGTTCGAGTACTACGTAAGTATTTTGGGGGCAGGGGTAGAGATTTGCTTATTTTTTGCTTATTTTTTACGTAAGTAACTTGGGAGGATAAGCGTCTGAACCATGCTTACGTAGGACACAGAAAATAATCAAGCTGTCACATAGTTGCAAAGTGACAACCGCCCCGGTAGAAGCGAAGTGCTTGGATATACGACACATTGCGAGTAGGAGGTATAAAATTTAAAACACACGTAATAGCAGTTAAATATATAATTATGATACAGTGCCTTTCAACCTTTTTTCGCTCAAAGGCCCCTTCTGGGATCATTGTAGCCCCCCCCAGACACTTTTAAATTAGAACGAATGTATTATTTTTAATAAATATATTTTATCCTAACCTTATTTATTACACATTATTTGCTTACAAAAGAAATATTAATGACAAAAATGTAACAAAATACTTCATAATAAAATATTCTATTATTATTGTTCCTTGTAGGCTTCCCCAATAGAAATGCTTCTTCTTCACTTTGAGGACTTCCGTAGTTGTTGCCACTTAAAGTTCTAAAAAGATTGCAAAGGCGCTATTGAATGTTTTACCTAATCGAATTATTAATTTCTTAGAAATGTTTTCTAGCTGCAGAAATTCGGCACTATTTCTCGGTCAGCAGGGCCATTTATTTAAATGAAAATGGGTGGTGAATAGGTCGGTCTTTTATCTGGAGGAACCATCACAACCGCAAACAAGTTGGAAATAAAGAAAAGGGGATTAATGCAGGGCGCCACGTATCGTCTGAACGTAGCTTGGGTCATTAAAAGCCACTTCAAATTTTACGGACTATTTTAAGACGTAATTAGTCCCAGATTTTGTAAAACTAAACCAGTGAATTAATCAACCCCCACACACACAGCTGAGGCCTTTGTCCACACCCCTGTTCTGAACGTCGTTCGAATTTGAAATATCCGCTTGGTGCATCAAATTAAGAATTTCGCAAAGGCGCCAAAACCTCAGTTTTGTCCAGGTCATATATTTTATATTGGGTAAGATTATGCGGCACAATATGCTAGCCTATATATAGCAAAGTATGTCCTATAGGCCGAGTAGCGTAGCTAGGAGGGGCGGCCGCCCAAGGCGCCGCAATTCCGGGGCCTGCAATTAGCCTTTAAAAAAAAACGTGAAAAGTGAAGTTAATAAAAAATAAAAGTACCAGAATAACTGACGTCCATCTTAGAAATATTCTTAGGGTTTTGTAAGATATTATTACCCTTCACAGGGATAACACAATTGCCAAATAATGGTCAACACAGAAAAGCCTCCGGGGCGAGATTTTTGTGAGTTTTTCGTGGGGGAATTTATTATACAATAATTTTTGCCATCCATGTTTATGTAGCTCAAACTGGAGCTTTTTATTTATATTTGGAGAAAAAAAGGCGCGGTCCTCATCCTGGATTCGAACCAGGGTCCCCGCATTGAGCACGCGGTGTCTTGACCTACTAGACGAATGTAGACAAGAACAAACGCATTTTTCTCCGTATATGAAGATGTAATAATATCTTACATCCGTATATTAGGATGTAAGATATTAATACATCCTAATATATGCCTCTTTTTCTCCAAATATAGAAAAAAAGGCAGTCTTGTTTTGACTGATAACTTAAAAGTAAAAAACACTCTTGTGTTTAATATTTGGTTGGATAGCCACTGGAATCAATAACAGCCGTGCATCTTTTCGGCGTTGTGACGATTAAATGTATAATGCGCTCTTAAGGAGTATTTCTTTGCTCACGGCACAGTGCATCAAAAAACGTGTCCTTATTTTCCTGTAAATCATCTTTTATGTCTATAGTAGTTAGACGGGGATTAGCTACAGATTCCCTTCTGAGTATTTTATCAGTCCTTCTGAACGTTTTTCGTAACCTTCTGGACATAGAATTCTTGGATACAGTTCCCCTGTTATTGAAAACTTTATTCCACACACTTACAATTTGTCTGGATAGATTAAAATCACGAGCTACACTTGCCTTAGAGCAAACTTCTCTTAAAGCTGCAATTACGGATTTTTTTTTTAAAGTCTTCAAAGTAGTTCTTTTCTTTTGGCATGTCATCACAATCACAAATGACTAATGGAAGGCTGTTTGCAAAATATAACACATTATTTAATTAAGTATATCTACGAAAACAAATTACTAATTAGCATGTAAAAACACTTTTGAACGAATTTTCTTATTTGAACTGAAAGAAAAGGCAATTACTTACCCAGTGCTAGTTCGTTATTATTGTAGAATGTGCAGCTCTGCAATGAATTACGACATATCACTATACAAGTGAATGCTTTATTATAGATTGCGCTGGCGAACAAAAACTGTTTGTCAAAATACTTATGAGCGCTACTGAGTATACATATATAATATACATGTATACTCAGTCACAGAGGCGAATCTTGAAAATGTTTTTGGGTGGGTACGCAAAACTAATATAGAGACTTAAGGAAAAAATATTAAC
>QLNU02014802.1:103869001-103885249 GCA_006491805.2 Dysdera silvatica
TGTATTGTGCACTACTTACATAATATGCAATTGTGATGCAATAGTATTAAAATCCACAAAATTTACTGATTAATACTATTAATAAAGGAAAATTTTAATGCACGAAAGAAAGTTAAAATTCTTTAATTCGAAAACATAGTGTTCAATAGATGATAATGATATTCCAAACGCCAGAGGGAGTTTAGAAGGCCAGACGTGTGAAAGTTAAGCTCTTAAAAAATGCATGTAAGTGCTATTATGGGTCGTAATCGAGATTGAATTAGCGTTATTGTAAATTATTGAACCGAGATATTGTGATAAGTGGCAAAAAGATATCGTATTTTATATTTATTGTGGAGAAATTTGCGGATCTTCAAGACACTACAGTTGACTGCCACGTGGCATTAACTAGTGCTTGGTAATCATGCAAATTTGGGGATACAACATCGATTTTGCTGTAGTGCATTTACAGAATTACTGATGTATACGAAGTTATTAAGTCGGCAAATGGCAAGTGACTTTACTGATACAGTCGACTAAATGTACGAGACATTACTGCAAAAAAAATTAATGGACTGGTAAGGTAGTGCAGTGAAACATGAATTGCAACATTTAAAATTTACTTCACATAACTAGTAACTGTAACTCCAGATGAGTTTACTCGGAAATGATAATGGGTTATGATCATAATAACTCAATTTGAGTCCTGTGAATAATAATGCAAAAGTAATTCCGTTAAAATCTGTTATATTTTGATATAATTGAGACTATATATAAAAATGGTAAAGAACCGAAGAAGAAAGGAGAAGTGTAGAGAGGATGATATATCAGATAAGAGTGATAGGGGGAGAAGATTGGAAATGGAAGGAGATGGAAATGAAAGCATAGAAATAAGTCCAATAGATCTAGACCAAGGAGAATCGGAAATATGTGGAATAATAAGGGAATTGAGAGAGAGAGAGAGATATGAGGGGAAAGTGAAGAAAGACAGGCTTAAAGAGATACAGAATTACATAAAAGGATAGAGAAAATGAAAAATAAATATGAGGAAATGAGATTTACATTTATGGATATGTCCAGGGAATTTGGAAGAGTTTTGGAAGAAAGCAGTGCATTAAAAGGAGTTAACAGAGTGGAGAAATGGAAGTGAAAATAGGGGAAGAGAAAGAGATAGAACAAACGATGAATTAAGAGAAAGAGTACAATCATTAGAAAATGAGATGGATAAGATCATAAACGGCCAAATCGAGATTGAACAATACAATAGGAGATTACAATGTGGAAATTACTGGACTTACATATAAGGACAATGAAAACTGTGAAGATTTGGTATTAAAGTGATGTAAAAAATTGGACATGAATATAAATTTAGATAAAATAGAGACAGCCAACAGAACAGGCATGGGACTCAAGAAAAATAATAAAATTGTAGTGAGATTTTTAAACAGAAAAACAAAAAATGAATTGATATTAAAAAAGAAAAGAATTAAAATAAGAGCACGTGGAACTATCGAAAATGAAACTGATGAAAGTGGTAATAACATTATTTATATTAATGAACATCTTTGCCCCTTCAGGAGAAGATTATTTACAAAGGTATGGAGAAAGAAAAAGGAATACGATTGAAAATACCTCTGGAGAAAAAATGGCAAAATAAAAATAAGAAAAAATGATAACAGTGATGTTATCATAATTAATAACTACTCTGATACCGACAAACTACAATGACAATTTATAACTGGAAATAATGGGACTATTATTGAGAGTGGTTTTGGGGTTGATACTGATGGTATTACTAATTTGTGATTTAAAAATATCGGTGATAAAAACATTGTTGATTATGTCGACTTGGAGTCAAATAATAAAAGCAATTATGTAATGTTGTTAAATGATGTTAATAATATTGATAATGAACGTGCTAGTAATTTTGATAATAACATTGTAAGAAATTTCGATTTGATGTTAAATTTTGTTAATGAATATTCCCATGATAATGACATTAACCGTAGAATAGATAAAATTAACGAGACACAAAGAAGTATGGAAAATTATGTAAATAATTTGTGTAATTCAATTAATAGCAATCAAAATAATGTGAGCACAATGGAAAATTTATTTAATGTGGATGAAAATACTGGATTTGATACTGCTTGCAAAGTTATGGATATTCATGATGAATTCATGATGAATTCAAGATGAATTAATTGATGATGGTTTAACTAAAGGTCTGATAAATTATGAGATAGGTACGGAATATAATAATGTAAACACAAATGGTCAATCTGTAGACAGTATAAGTGATATAGATAATTGGAGTGATGATATTGATGATGCTATTATACAGATGTTAGAAAATACAAAGTGTAATAAATGTAATAATGATAATGATGAATCAAATAATGCAAGCAATATATATGTAAAATGTGTTATATCTAAAAAATGTAATATGTGTGAAAAATGTGATATGTATAAAAAATGTAATATCTGTAAAAAATTTAATAAGTGTAAAATATGTAATATATGTAAAGAATGCTTTAATAGGGATGAATTAAATAACATAAGTAACGTTTTTAATAGTGGGAATATTGAGTGGCTAAAAGATAATGATAAAGATTTACCAAGAATATTACACATCAATGCCAGGAGTATAAATAACAAAATGGATGAAATAGAGTTACTAATGGATAACAAATATTATAAAATAGATTTATTAGCAATTACAGAAACTTGGCCAAAAGCACGTGATCATATGGAGTTTCCAGGTTGGTATGAGTATCATGTAATGCGAAAAAAAAAGAGGAGGTGGAGTACCCATTTACATTAATTACAAACCTGAAAATTTTGTAAAATGGAATGGAATTATTTAATTAAATGAGGATTGGGAAATAATAGGAGTAAAAAGAGGGAATTAAGAATAGGAGTCATATACAGAAAACCTGGTAGTAATGTAAACAGTTTAACCAAGTGGTTATATGAGAAATTGAAGAAATTCCAAAATGAAAACATTTTATTAATTGGAGATTTAAATATATTGACAAAGAATCAAGTATAAAAAACAATTTACTACATACAATGAAAATAATGGGACTAAAAAATGTAATAAAAGATTCCACGAGTGAATAACTACAAATTCATCTACAATAATTGATGTGTGTTTTACAAATATTAGGGAATATAAATCTTGTGTCTTAGATTATCAAATAAGCGATCATAGGGCTATTATAGTAGGGATATATGAAAAGTTTGTAAACAAATGATAATAAAATGAGAATTAGAAACCTGAGTACAAGAAATATTAATAAATTTAAGGAAGATTTGAGATCAATTGATTGGGACATAGAATTAAATCATAATAACAAATATGATATACATTTAAGAAAAATTAAAGAATTATATGAAAAAATTTTAATTGGAAATATATTAAAGATAAAATAAATAATAAGGGCTGGATAAACAACAGAATCAAAAACAATATAAAGAAAAGGAATGATTTATTCAAGAGATTTATGAGAACAAAAAAATTGATTCAGTTAGAAAGATTCAAAAAATTAAGAAACTATAACTAAATCGTTTGGCACAAAAAAAGATATTTAGATGAAAACTTGATTAATGTAGATAATAAAAATAATTGAAAGTTTATAAATAAATTATTGTGTAGAGATAATAAAAATAAAGAAATAAAATTAATAAAAAGATGATAATAAAATTATAACGGAAAAAGGGGAAACGACAAATTGCTTCAACTAATTTTTCATTGAAATATCTGAAGCAATAATAGATAGAGAAAGATATATGGAGAATGGATTTAAAGAATATATGAGCCAAAATTATAATAAAACTATGTATGTTTAGCAAACAACGTATTTTGAGTTATTAAATGAAATAAGAGACTTTAATAGTAAAAAAAGAGCAGGTGTTGATGAGAATCACCCAAAAATTGTGAAGGAAAGTGCGAAATTGTTGATTGTACCCTTATTGATTGTATTTAATAACATTATAGATAAGGAAAAAACTTCTGATGAAGATATCAAAAATTATACCCATTTATAAAAAGGGTAAAATAGACTGTAAAGGCAATTGTTGACCAATAGCAGTGACATCAGTTTTTGCGAAATTATTTGAAAAACTACTCCTTACAATTGAATAAAAAAATTTATTGATAAAAGTATAATTTAATGAATATATATTAATATGGATTTAGAAAATAAAAATCAACGGAAGAAGCATTACTTTGAACAATTAATAAAATACATTAAGCAATCGAAAATAGGGAATATAGTATAGGGATATTCTGTGATTTGAGTAAGGTGTTCAATGTATTAAACAGAAATATATTAATAAAAAAATTGAATAATTATGGATTAAGAGGCAAAATTAATAAATTATCAAGCATTTATTTAAATAATAGAAAACAAATAGTGTGTGTTGGAGGCAAAACATCAAAAATGATGAGTAGCAATAACTATGGAGGCTGCAGGGGTCCAATTTGGGACCACTGTTGTACCCCATATATGTAAATGATATATTTAATGTTTCAGATATGGGTCATATAACATTTTTTGCAGATGACATAAGTATCATAGTTACAGGTAAAGACCTAAAAAGATTAATGGAAATACGTATCAGTGAAATAAAAAAAATATGAGAAATGGTTTTATGTAAATCAAATGAAATTAAATGTAGATATATCTAAAGTAATGATTTTCTGAAGTAGAAGCAAAAATATTAATATCGACATATACAATAATTCAGTCTTAATTAGTAACAATAAACAAATTGAAGTGGTACAACAATTAGAATTTTTAGGAATTCAACTAACAGATATATTAAATTGGAATGAATAAATAAATACTGTGTTAAAAAATGCAAGTAAAAGTATAGGAATACTAAGAAGAATAGGTAATATATTGACAGATAAAATTAATATTGACCTTTATTACCCCATGATATAGAATCATCTTATGTATTGCAACTGTATATGGCGAGATGTTGGCATAGTTAATGGAAATATATTGAAAAATATACAGAAAAAAGCAATGGAAATAATTAACAAGAATAATAGAATGAACTGGAAAAATATATTAATTAAATACAATATCGTACCATTTGAATTAATACATGAATACTGTATTTTAATTAAAATGTCTGAAAGAATTAAGGAAAACAAGCACATGGAGTTAATGAAAATTAAATATAATGAAAGAGAAAGAAATATTTGCCGAAAATATAATGACTTGATCTTACCGAAACTAAGAACTGAAACAGGAAGAAGTAACATTAATTTGAAGGGTCCTAACCTCTGGAATAAATTACCCGAGGATATAAATAAAATTAAACGGAATTAATACATTTAAAAATAAATTAAGAGAGCACTTAATCTCATCATTGTTCTCGTCACAAATTAAATTTATAATGTACTAATGACCTGGTGGATTGTGGTGAACTAATATCAAAAAGATAACTTTTTGTATTTAACTTGGTGCTATTAACACGATTGTCTTTGATTAATCTATTCGAGGTCCCAGGTTTATTATATCCAAAAAATATATTTTCCTGGGACCCTTCCTCGTATGGTCAAATTATTTCCACACACATTGAAAGAAGAAATAATATAATGTATATTATTTGTACCGTACAAGTGAAAAATAAATAATATTTATTATTATTAAATATAAATGAATCATATTTATTTTTGCATGCCAATTTAGACAGTGGGTCCGCATGTGTCACTGTGTTACGATGTTCACAAAAAGCATCCCATAGAACCAGGGCGGACACAAACTTTTATTTGTGGGGGAGGTGAAGGTCAGAATTTTGCCAGGGTCTTGGAATAACCCCTTCATTTATCATGAAAGTTGGAATTTTTTACAGTGAATTTTTTTTTGGGGGGGGGGAGGGGGTTTATGACCCCTGTGTTCTCGTTTGCATAGAACTGATGTTAAGTTCCATTTACGAACTTCCGATATTACGTACTATTTGAAGTACGTATAACTTCGTAAAATAGAAAGGTGACTGGATAAAGCTTTCTTTAATTTGCGCAAATATTATTTATTGTATATAGATATATAGTATCTAAACATTTAATAACGGCAATAATTTTTTAACTTTTACCACAGTTTCATGTTTATTACCATTGTTGAAATCCCTTCGGCGCAGAATTACCCTGGTTTTCCTTGCGCACAGTATTATCAACGCAGAGCTTTCAAAATTATTGGGGGGTCGGGACCCACGTTCCCATATAATTCTACGCCTATGGTTTACATCCAACCAACTAACTAACCGTTGTTTATGCAACTTCGTTTTCTTTTATTTCGTAGGCCTTTTTTTTTTTTAAATAATTTTAGTTTGCACCGAACTTTTGCATCATAAATTTTAATGCTGAGTGTGTCTTTGTTTAGGATAAGCGGCATAGTATCGGCACTTCCACTGTTTCCAGTCTAATGCATCTCTGGGTGTCAAACCAAGGCCAGTTATATCCTTAATGAACGTTGCTTCTATTGTTGGCTTTGGTCTTCCCATTGATTTCTCATTGATTTTGTCAATCGTTCTAACCTTTTGTAATAGATGGTTCTCCTCTCAAAATATGCGCTCACCACCCACCCAAGCCTTCATTTACAAAATGGAGGTGTAAACAATATGAGAGACCATCTTGATTTCACAAAATGAAAGTGTTCGTAACATGAACTTCTTGAATCTTAATTTCACAAAATGCAGATGTTGTGGCAATAGTAATATGAGCCACTATTTTGATTCCACAAAATGGAGGTGGAAGCAATATGAGAGGCCATCTTGATTTCACAAAATGAAGATGGAAGTAATATGAGCCGTCATCTTGACATAGACCAGCTGGATGCGCAGTTCTGATGTGCTGGAGTACCTGCTAGTCATTCATTTGACACCAAATTTTAATCATTTGCATGTTCGGTCAAAATGTCTTTGCATACGAAATTTCATTACAATCGGACAACTCCTTCTTGGTGCGTCGATTTTTGTTTTTTATTATCGAGTGTATGAACCACTCACTACCTAAATTGCGCAGGATGAAGACGATAGTAATATAAGCCACCATCTTGATTTCACGAAGTCGAAATAGCCATGTATATATAGGTCGCAAGCGTCTGACTCGTCATCTTCAGAAAGTGATGATGATTTAAATGGCCATAGCTTGATTTCACAAATTAAAGGTGCCTGTATACGAACCGCCATCTTGAATTCACAGAATCAAGATGCAGGTGCATGAGCAGCTAGAGATAAAATCTTAGATAGCAGTTATCAGGGGGCGCCAAAGCTAAGGGGCTTCGGTGCCTTCGGCCCTCCCAAAATCGATGAACAATAAATAAAGAAATGCAGAATGTAACTGAAGCTGAAAGAATTTATATATGAAATAAATTTATTGTTATTGTTCATGTTCTTCCTGTCTCTGTTAAGACGTGACCTGTTGCGTAGGCAGGGGGGGGGGAGACGGGTTCGGGGTCACGTCTCCTTATTAGCTATCAAAACACATTGTTTTCTCCAAGACCGCATCGCATGATTGTCTTTAAAGCTACATGAGTGTCTCCACACCCCCCACCACTATAATTTTTGAATCGGTACTGGATACGACCGAATTTCATTGAGGGAAAAAAGCACAGGTCGCTTTACTTTATTACTTATTGTTATTATTACTTTATTACGAGCTCAAGTCTGCAGTGTTACAACAATTATCAAAAATTGAAATAAATGAAACTTTTTATTTATTGCTCATTAGTCTTTAGGTGTTTCCTTTTAATAAAAATTATGGAGGGGAAGTCCAAAGCCCCCCAATATTTTCTTGGAGTTGTCAGTCCTGGCAGTTACTACAACGTCCTTAGCGATATTCGAACTATTACAATGTCAACCAGGGCCGTCCTTAAGCAGGGGTGAGCGGGGCCCATGCCCCGCAAAGCGAAATTCTCAAATTTAAAATTTTTGTAATATTGAAAATTTCCCCAAAAATATTTTTACTTCAGATCTCGCATTTCGTGCTCACATATTATTCCATTTTTTTTCTTATTCATATATGTACGGGCCCCCAAAATATGTTTGGCCCCGCATTAGCTAAGGACGGCCCTACTGCCAACTCCTTAATTTAATAATGGAGAAACTCCAACATTATTGTTGTTTTGGAATAAACACTGCTGTTGCAATGGAATAAACACTGTAAACCCCTACATACAGCGCCACATAGATAATCTCACAAATCGACTGCGATTATATCGATACAGCGTCATTCTTCACCGATACCCCGCTTTTTCCAGCGCCGACCTTGACCGTGAAAAACGAAGGTTTAACGGCCATCTTTAAAAGTCCCGCAATTGGGTCTACGAGATGCTGCGAGAGAGAGAAACGCAATTAGACTGCATCTAATGCCGCCATCAACCCGTTCGAAACCAGGTCTCAACCCATTTTTCGCGGAAGTCAAAACCGTCCGATGCCGTCTCTCGATAAAAATAATGGGCAAAAGAAAACCGCCAATGGAAAAAAGGAGAGGAATCCGTCATCGTTACATGAATCAGAAAGGAAAATACAAGGGAAAAAAAAAATACTTTGCCCTCTTTCTTGTCCGATGGTGTTTTCCCCGCTCTGACAGGTAGAGAGGCACTGACACTGATTAAGGGTGACGCCATTTTTTTCTTTTTATGAGACCTTCCTCCTCCTTTGCATGTAGTATTTGGGAAGATACATCCTCAAGCAATTAAGCAAATAACGTAGATTCGGGATTACAGGTCCAATTAAAACGGGAGCTTATTAAAGTCGTTTGGTATGTATAAATTAGATCCGGGACCCAATTAAGGTTTTGTGGGGCCTTTTTGCCCAGCCCCCCCCGGAAGTAAAAATTGAGCATGAAGCTGGAAGAGAATCTGTGATAAGCCACGGTTTTATATTCTTCCACTCTAACCCAAAGCTAAAATTTAATAAAGAACTCCTCTTGCATTGCTATAACTTTTGTACTGATCATGTTATGTATTATTAAATATTATATATCGGGGTTGAATATAATCATTTTATGGGAAAGAAAACTCTTATTACATCAATCTTTTATTAAGATTTACTTTTACAGGAGTTTAAAAAATTCTGCCGTTTTCTGTGAATAATTTAGGTTAAAAATTTTGTTTTTACCTAAAGTATTTCAGAAGTTACGTTTGAATTTGTGAAACCGATCTTAACTTCTTTTGGCGCAGTATAGCCCAGATGCTCTTGCGCCATAAAAAAGCCAAACAATCAATCATCTTAACTTCAATCTTTAACCGCGTTTTTCTCATTTCGCTGATTTTTGCATTCGTCCGTAAGATTGAAAAAAAAAAAAACTATGTGACATACAAACACGAAACTTTCCACATATCTTTAGAACTTTAACGACTATAAAATGAATTAAGCTTAGCTCATTTAATTAAAAATTTCTAGTATTTGGTCCCAAGTATATATGTGAGTTTATGGCATTTTTAGGTATTTCATATTTATTCATTTAAAAAAAGGTATAATTAAACTTTGATTATGGCAATAATGTAAATTTATTTTACAGACATACTTATTGTTATCAATTTTATTTAATAAATTAATGTATACATTGTTTCCTTTTCAAGTTATCTTACGGATGCTGGCAAGCTGTGTTTTTCAAAAAGAATTTCTTTGTGATATATATGTAAGTTAATATAAAAAAATATAAAGTATAAGCAATAGTATATGCATTTTTATACTAAGCATAAGTATGTTTATCAGATCACAAAATTTTTTTACGGTAATGTACTTTTTCTGTAATTGATGATGTAATAAAGGGCAAATTTTACGTTAAATCAGGAGTTTAAAACTATGTTCCCTTAAACAAAATACTCATACGTATTAAAAAAAATTTAACTATATGAAAATTTTGTTTATAATATACAGATTACAAAATTTATATTAAAAACTTTTTCCCTTGCTCTTTTTCCAGAGAAATTATCAATTATGTCCTTACAATTGACTATCTAGAGCAGTGGTTGCCAATCGGCGGTCCGCAGAAAACTATGGATCTAATTTGCATTTTTAATGTTTTATCAGTAATAAAACAAAAATAATATTCTAAGAAATTCTTACATTCTGAATGACAATTTTTGCCTTTATATTGCACTAAATTCACGAAATGTGGTCCGCGGGATTTAAAATTATGAATTTAGTGGTCCGAAAGGTTCGCGACCGCTGATCTAGAATAGTGAAGAATCAATTCACGGTAAGAATGACACACGGTAACCAACAACGCGTGGTTTGTATATTAATTTTATTATATTAATATTTCATACATTTATTTATAATATTTTTAATTATATCAATATTTTGGGCGGGCAAATAAAATTTTGAAAGCGCTACATAAAAAGCAACGTAAATAAAGCATCACGAAGAAACAAATTTAAAATTTTTATTTCCAAAAAATTTGAACATCGAGGTACGAACTCAAATTTAACAAAACTTTAAATACTGTCACGTACTATAATAATACGCCACAAAAGACTACAATGTGCGATTTCAAATGAAACGAATGTGCGCACATGTGTGCCAGGTTTGATTGGCATACTCACAACAAGCAATCGAGGATATGACAACATAGTTCATACATATTTCCAATATAACACATCGGTCTTTAAAATGCAACTTAACATCTTAAGGCAATTTAATTACAGATATACCAAATCATTCATTAAAAGAATGAATTTGTCCATTTATTATAAACGAGTCGATTCGTGGTTCAGTGAACCATTTGGCACACCGCCAAATCGAACAGACCTTACAGTAGGAGAGGATTTAGTGGGGCGAGGGTCGCGATCGTCATCACCTTGAATGAAAATTTAACATTGAAAAGATACAAGGTAAAGGTCCAATGAGGTATCATTTTCAAAAATCAAGTCATTAATCGCCACCCTTGAATGACCTCTAAATCCGCCCCTGCATTAGAGATATTTCCCACGAACGGTTTATTTCAAATATATTTTGTATTAAAAAATTCTCTTCCACGAAAATTAACACGTAGTTGTAGATGTCAGTGAGTGTTTGAGAAACGTAATTAAGTCTACAGCGGTTTCCACGGGCCGTTGTTAGTCTTCGTCGGGAACGATGATGACTAGCAACAACTCAGTCGAAACAAATGTTAAAAATTATAAAGGGGAAAAATAACTTGCTTCAAATAAAGCCCTGATCAAAACTGTAAAGAACATTGTACGCAGAGGTATAAGGCGAATTTCAGCACATCAAATAAATTATTTGATAATTATATGTCAGCTGGTTAGCGAAAAGTGGGTGAAATGGCCAATTAACACACATCAATTTATTATAATTAATATACGAAACCGCCAAAACAATTTACAATTAAGTTTTATAGTTCTATACAATGGTTTCAAATTTTAGAGTTACGAGACAGCACTGACGAGTTACTTCAGGTATTTGTATCATTACGTCCCGAAATATAAGAAGAGTTACGTCACAGGACCATTGAAATTTCAAAAAATTGATTTTTTTAAACACTTTTAAAAATCACGAGGATTCTTATGACGTTTTAAGACCACCCGCATTTAAATCCGTCCGTTATTTCGCGAGAAATTATAGGAAACGTAGCCCTTTAAATTGTATATTTTAGAGTCAATTTTCTCAAAATGAAGATCTTTCAAGTTTGCGCGCACAACTTTTGGAGAACCACTTGTTATGCGAGTAAGAAATTTGGCATGCATATTAAACTTTCCATTAAGCCTGACGTAAACCTAATACTTTGAAAATATATTGTGCATATTTTTTTAAAATTCATTTTTGATGACGAATATTTTCTTAAAATCAGTAATTCAAAAATAAAAATTTTGAAATTTTTTTTTAATGTTAAATGTTATTTTTTTAGATTTATAATCCTAAAACACTTATTTTCGTTATATTTTTATTCTTTTTATTTATTTATGCGACTTTATTGATCTTACATCTTCCGCGCGCTATATACATGTTGAAATTTTTACATTTTAACCTTGACTTACATAATTAAATGCCTAAAATGGAAAATCTTGTCAAATATTGATTAAAAATTGTACACAAAGACAAAATTACATTTAATACATGGTTAAAATCATTAAAGTTTCTATTGGATATCTTCAACGTTATAAATTCTTAAAAACGTTGCAGTTTCGTGTTGGCCAAATACATTCAAAGTGCCCGCATAAGGTATTTGTATCTTTACGTCTCGAAATACTCGAAGAAATATGCGGGAAGAGATCAGCAGCAACGTGAGCTCGGAACTACGATAAGTTTACACACTCAGGGGAAGACTGGGCCGCCGGCTCATAGGCCCCCGGGCCGGGGCGTCCACATGGGCGATAGGACTCTCGCCCTCCGAAAATCCAAGGTATGCGCCCTTTGAGAGGACCCAGTCCGCCCCTGTATACACTACCAACAGGTAACCGAACCCAGATTACTGAATCCAACGCCCAGGAAGGTTGCCGCTGACCACGTGTGGAGATAGTTGGAGAGATTTTGTTACGTAGAGGTGGATAGTCAATAATTGAATACAGGGGCGTAGTTACTGTATAGCAGAAGTAAGTAAGGCCATGGGCGCCCATGTGAGTATTTCTAGGGGGCGGGGGGGATGAGAAAAATTATTACCACTACATGTTTCCACTCATTAATTAGTCACTTCATGTTTCCACTCATGATTTAGGAAAACATTCCCCGAGTTTTCCAGGTTTTCTTTGACCTTTTCGGGCAAAATTCGTTGACTGACCACAAACAACTTTCAACTGAACTTCGGTTGCGGGAAAATTTGTTCACGTTCATGAGAGATTTAGCTATTTAAAACAAGTTAAGAATTCTTTTCCTGACTTTTCTAGGCTTGACCAAACACACCGTTGGCCCCTGACATTTAGGGACGATTTCAAATTCCCAAACAACTCCAGCTGTGGGGGACCCTATCTGCTATACCGAGGTTTTTCCAAGTCTTTATAGAAAACTTCTGAATTTCGGGTCCCTATGAATATACACTTCAAAACATTTTTTACCGCTTTGAGCCGTGTTTTGAGTTTTTGGGTAACAACGGAGCTGTGTTTTGAGATGGCGGGTTGCAATACAGGCGTGTTTCTAGACTTTAGGTTGTCATGCAAACGCAAGTCAGATTTTTGATTTTGAGCGTTTCAAGTTAGGAATGGCTGCTCCGTAAAATTGTCGACAGCAATAGAAATATTCACTTGTTTGATCGTTTGCTTGTGTTTTATAAAGTAAGGACAGCTACCGTTGTGCAGAACCAAGATCAGCAGTTCTCATAGGAATCCACACGCTTGCGTCTTAGGGATCAAAACCCGGATCCCCCGCGACAGATACGAAGTCTTGGGTTTGACTAATTAGGCAAAAGAAGTTGCGGTTTTCCGAAAAACTGTAAACTCTGTTGCCGAAGCACCTTAGCCATGCAGTATTCAAAGGGGGGGATCTTAGGGACCGGTTCCCCCCGAAATTAAATTTTTAATGGGACTTGGCTACGGACTTGCATGCTGTAATTGTATCGATACATGCTGTAAAAATTTATGAACCCCCGAAATTAAATCTTGGCTACGGTCTTGACCTTAGCTGTGCAGGAACACAGGTGCGGATTTAGAAGAGGGCGGAGGTGACGATCGCCCCCTCCTTGTATGAAAATTTAACATTGAAAATATACAAGGTAAAGTTCTAAAGCGGCATCATTTCCAAAAATCGTCATTAATCAAACCCTCCCTCGAATTACCGCTAAATCCTCCCCTGTAGGAACAGCACCCTAGCTGTGCAGAAGCATCTTGGCTAAAAAAACACATACAAAGGTGGTGATTATTTTATTGCTCAATTCGAACATTGGTAGCCCCTTTCCATTAGTTTCGGCGGCTTACGGTCCTGCGGTTTCCCGACGAATTTGAATCTATGCAGTCAATGGCACCAAACCCGGGTTGACGGCACGATACATGAATGCGTTACTTTCACGCAGGGCAGTGGAGCTACATTTTTCTGAGGAATCCTATTTTTTTAAGGCTTAGGGAACCAAGCAGTTAATTGGTAGCGCGTGCCGCGCCTTCCCCACAACCGTTGTGATTCCGATTAATGGAATACTAGGTGAACGCGTTGGCACTGCGTCACAACAAGCCCCTCCCCCTTTTCATTACGTCATCACTAAGCAATCAAAAGAAATTCTCGAGTTACGGAACAGAAATGTGTACACATTTTTTCCATGCTAAAACTTAAGTAGTATGGGTAGCGCTTCAGAATCAATAGACAAGATGGCGTCCCGTCCACATCAGACTGGTCGGCGGTTTGTTTGCGCCTTAAGGCGCAAGGGCAGTCACGGCCATGCGGCGCCAAGACTTCCAGTTTTCTGAGGAACCCGAATTTTCGTTGCCCGGGGAACCCAACTCTGGACTACAATGGGCATAACAAACGGCAGGCGTTCTACGGTAACACTGTAATTGAACCCGGGTTTAACGGTACGACGGACGAACGTGTTACTTATATGCAACTGTGCAGTTTATTGTATGGTGAGGCTCAAAAGTTGTAAAGGAATGTGTTATGCTACATTCAGTGTTATTTATACATAGGCGTAGAGTTACATGGAGCCATGTGCGCCCATACGGTGAGGGGGGAAGAGGGGAGCGCAATCCCCCCCCCTAAGCCGTTCAAAAACTTGATTTGGCCGGTTCTGCAATGCATTTATTTTCAAAAGTTTTACGACCACATTTTAAAATTAGGTATTTTTTAACTCATTACTAATTGCCCAGTAGTATCAATTATTTTTGCAGAAATTTAGTGCCTTGTACATTCGCTAACATATTTGACAGCCTTGAGAAGAAGTTAATTTTTCTTAGCCCCATAAGTACTTGTGGGTTACTGTAAGTTTAAAACTACAGATAACACAAATAAGAAGAGAGCAGATTGTAAAAGGTTTTATATAATCACTCAAAAAATTAACAATTAGCAAAAACGTTTTGTTTTATCGAAAAGTTGGAAAGTGAATATTATCAAAAAACACATACATTCTCTTTTTAAAGTCGTGATAATCAAATCAACGCAAAAACAAGATAATATAAAATTTAGTAAAACCGAAAATATTTACTGTTATTCTTATAAGTGATCAGGATACTGTAGTCACATACTCATATAGGTACCCATGTACACAGCCGAGGCCCCTCCTCCAATTGAAATAAATTGCAATTTTAGATATAATGTAATGTAAAATATATACAAAATATGTGCTTGCCCCTCCCGCAGTAATTTTGTTTGTTTGTTTGTTTTGTGGTTTTACGGCTCAAAGACTACAATGGTCATGCTGCGCCGGGACCTACTGTTTTCCGAGGAATCCGAACCTCTTATGGCCTAGGGAACCAAACCCCGGACTACAGTGAGCAGTGCGATCTTTATGAGATCTCTGAGTAAGCGTTCTTTGCACTGTTGGGAGTCGAACCCGGATTAACGGCGCACTAGGCGAACGCGTTACCACACTGCGCCACAGTAATTTTGAAAACTCTACGTTGATGCATTCACACTACTATAATAAGAACTCGGGTGGGGGGGGATTACAAATCTGTCATCTGAAATAAAGATGAATTAGTCACATCATCAGATATTATGTATTGTCATAAAGGTCCTTTATCACGAAATCTTCATTAGTATTCATGAATTAATATTTCTGATGATCATACATTAATAATGCATTTCCGTATCACAGCCAGAGCTTCTGAACAAATAGTGAATCATGAATAAACATGACATTTATACAGAGTATGACTAATGAAGGTTTGCACGTCCAAACCACAGTAATATGGTAAATACAGTGAAACCAAATACAGTAATTTATGCACTAAAAAGCAGTAGAGTTAAACTCGCTATCATTATCATCATCATCAAGCTACAACCCGCATATTACATCAAAACTCTGAAGTCCACACGCACGTCTCATAAGAATAACATTTTTCATCTTTGTGTGTGATTATAACATTATAAAATTTATGAACACCGACATTACGTTAAAATACGTTGTCACTGTGTACTCTAATAGGCAGCCACATTACACTTCAAGTACACATTTCTTGTATATATATATATATATTATATTTGAACACACAATTTCTTCTTGTACATTAGCCCGTTTTCCCCAAAAACATAGAAAATTAGCAGTATTTTAATGGCGCAAGGACAATGAGTGTTACGTTGCCCCAAAAAAATAGAAGGAAAAAAAAATTCAAATTGCACACATATGCTAACAATGCCATTTAAGAAATTTAATACAATTAACCA
>QLNU02014802.1:103885349-103915187 GCA_006491805.2 Dysdera silvatica
AGTATGGTTGTGATTGAGCCGAGGAAAAGAGTTATGAATAATAATTTTGGGTGTTTCCTGGGGAAAAAAGGACACGTAACCATGAAATTGTCAAAATAAGAGAAAGCGTTTAAAGATAACGTTGTAAAAGCAGTGGTGCGCTATGCTTTTGTGGTCCTTACCACTGAATGCACAAGTTGGCAATTCGAGTTTGTTTTTTTCAAAAGATACCTGTATGTAATGGTCCTTTGCGATTACAACATGCAAGTTAACAAGTTTATCCCCTCTGAAAGTGTAGGTACTAGATCCAACTAAGGTGCCATCTAATCAATATTAGTGACCATCTGGCAGGGCGTCAAAGGGATATAGTTTTAACCATCCCCCTTAAGTTGTGATTGGATGTAGTCCAGTTTTTATATTCAATCTTGACTAAACAAATTAAATGATGACACCTATGCGAGTGTACATCTTTGTGTGCCTTGTATGGTCGACTTTCGAATACCCCCCTCGGCTTCCTCAACCCGCCTCAGCGGTTGGGTGCACTGTTTGAGTGTCCTGTCTGGGATTACAGTTCTGCCTTTGGACGGCACCTTTCCCAATCCTCCCCTTGCCCATTCTCTCTTAACTAAACAAACTATTTCAAGATTAGAAGAAGAGAGTGTTGATTAACTTTGGAAAGGAGAATAAGTTTGGATTTGGAAGAGAAAGGAGTCGAGTTGTTGGCTATGGAAGAAAAGGAGGCCCAAAGATGTAGCAGAAAGAAAAAGGACCGTTGTAGCAGAAAGGAAAAGGACCGTTGTAGTAGAAAGGAAAAGGACCGTTGTAGTTCAGTTTGAGGTGCCTAGGGCATACTTAATGGTTTATTGATAGCACTTAATTTAATGAACTTCTAAGGTTTTAAAAGATCTTGTTTAATTAAAAAGAAGAAAACGGAAAAGTGCTAAAAAGGTGTCCAGATGTAAAAATTGAGAGATTAATCTACGGGGAAGTATTGTGAACCAGATATGCACATGTAAGTCCTTAACTTTTCATTGCTTTGACATGTTCTACTTCAGCTTTAAATAACATTTTTAATGGTTATAATAATAAAGTAAATTGCCTAGTATGCTATTTAAGACGTAATTAGACATGTTCACAGCATGTGAAGTAACATGATTTATTGCTCTTGCATGTTATTTAAAGAATTATGATTCTATGATAATCCAAAAGCATTAGTTTATATTAATCGTATCCATGTCTTGAATATCACACACCATTTGGGTTATCAGTAGTTAAGTGAAGAGATTTGTTTTTGGCCTTGTTTGTAGCTTTAGTACCTAATGGATGTTTGGTTTTAAAATGTCTCTTTTCCCAATCTCATTTACTACTTAAGTGTGCACGTTTAGGGTATATGGGTAGGAGCATGAACCACATGCGGTTATTGCTTGAAATTAAACATAATGTGTTGTAAGACAAAATTTCAGCCCATAATTCACACAGGGCTAATAATATATTCATAAAGTAAAATAACATACTAAATTAAAAAACATACTAAATTGAAACAATCTACTAAAAACATACTAAAACGGAACAATGTACACACACAGAAAAAAATATACAAAAACATATTAAAATAAAATAACATATGGAAATATATTAAAATGAAACAATATACAAAAACATATTAAAACGAAACAATATACAGAAATATATTAAAATACAACATACGGAAATAATAAAATGAAAAAATACATGGAAACATATTAAAAAAGTTTTGATAAAATTTTATGATAAAAAAAGTATATTACATTTTGATGAGTTAATATTTATAAAATTCTCCCATTTTTGACTATTTTATTGGAGGAGGAGAGAACTCTTTCTCTTTGGTCAACAAACAACGGTAATGAAAATTAATTTACAAATAACGTACAAAATACATATACATTGGCCTAACTAGACTGAAGGTTTATAGGGAGAGAGAGGGAACTATAGAATCATCCCAAACACTCAGGACACATACTTTTCATTGTACTGAATCTTTTCAAGGAAGTAGTTAAATTTTAATCAAGAAGGCTAAGCTGCACCTTTAATCACACCAATGATAATGTACAGTGTACAGAAAGCAATTTAATTAAATATAGTAAATATGAAAATACAGTCAATTCCGTTCAATTAAGTCACGAATAATTAAGCAGAATTCACGGCCTTGGCTAGTCGCTTAAAGCTGCCAACCAAAGAGGATTATGTCTGGATTTTTATTTACTATTGTCTTCTCCTTATTTATAGGGCCCTGAGGTCATAGATAATTAGTCGATAATATCAACTAATATCAGCCACTTTTTAATTAATCCCCAAATAATTTGCCATGCCTTTGCATGCCTTGTAACAAATGCTTTATACGTCTTTTTTGATTTTTTGGTTGGCCTAACCTACATAAATAGGCATAGCCAGGATTTTGAAATGGGGTTACAACCAAATGGAGGATTTACAGTGTGGACATAGGCATGGAGTAATATGGGCCGGAGCTCCCAAATAATTTGAAATAAATTGCAATTTTACATATACTGTAATATATAACTGGGCTCCCCAATAATTCTGAGAACTCTGTGTTGATGAGTGTGGAATTTCGTTTTCCAATATGGAAGCTTTGAAGAACTAAAATTTTACATTAATTGGGGGTTTATGACACCCCTCCGCCCACCACTGGACTCTGGCTTCATTTTTGCATAACAATGCAGTTGCAAACTTTGTCTAAGGTCACTAAATAAATGTAGTCTGCCCTACAAAAGTGAGAGAACCAACCTAAGCTTTCAGATGTGTCTACAGCAGTCTTTCTTTCTTGCTATTTTACCAGTGTCTAACCTATTTTGCATACAAACCTGCACTTAACAATTATCTACTTGCAAAAGAATGCCATACAGGGTAGGTGCTGATGGGGAAAACTGAAGACTGTTAGAATCATGCATTGGGGAATAATTTCGTGTTTATTCAAAAGATATTGTTTATATTGGCCTTCAAAGTACTGATTACGTTCTAAGAAAGCTGAAATATGGAATGCATCATTATATACCACACAAATCTCATGATTGATGAATAATGAGTACCAAAACACATGTATATGACAAAATACACAACACTTTGGGATGAAAGACAGAATCTTACCTTAAACAGATAGAATTCTGATGAATTATGAGATGTAAGAGATGAATTATGAGATGTAAGAGATGAACTATGAGGTGTATAGAGGATGAATTATGAGAAGTATATATAAAACTCATGCACATTATATGAAACATTAATTTTCCAATAAGATCGAAACTAAAGAAATTTTATCTTGGTTCCTACTTCAGAAAGAAAAAAATCTCACCTTAAAAAGTAGGAATTTCATCTTAAAAGCAAGAAACACCTTAAAATCAAGAACCTCATACATATTATAAATGCATTACAATTTTCAATGATGTTGAAACTAAGAACTTTATTTCAGAAAGAAAGAATTGTGCCTTATCACAATGTCATCAAGTAGTCAGAAATCTATGCATGACAGAAAGTCCATCTAAAATGCATACCTTTGTGCAAATAAATGATAATACAGAACAAATATATTCCAAAACTATTTACATTGCCCAAAAAATTATATTACAACTTTTTTAAAATTATAACAAAAGGTGTTTCTTGTTTATTAAATTACTTCATTCTATGATGAGATTTGTAAAATGTAAACCCGAGCTACAGAATGATTAATATAAATTATCTCCTTATCTCAAATATTCAACTATACCTGAATAAATATACTATCTCATTCCGCTCTTTCTATTTTTTTTTGGTGAGCTTTTTAATTTCTCTATCTCCTTTCAACACCCTGCCCTTCAGTTTATTTCTTAAAATTTTCTTCCACACTTTTCTTCGCATACCTCCTCTTCTCATTGCTTGAGGGTTCCTGTCATATTATTAGCCAAATTCCAGGCTTCTTAGTCATTGAGGATCAAGAAAAGCCCCAAAGAATATAATGGGTCAACTGAGGCTTAATATGGCCTCTAGATCGTAACTTCTTTACGTGAATGATTTTCTAGAAAAGCACAAATATGCAGAATAAAGGGTTTGCCTTTAAGTCACGTGCTCCCTACATGCAAAAAAGGGGAACAATAATGGCCATGCCGAGAAATTGCCATACTTGAGGCAAAAATTTAAAATCACGATCCTCCTCCTGCCTATAAAAAAATATTAATTTTTAAATACTTGTTATTTCAAATTACTAATTATATATGTATATATATTCTTAATTTTAACACATAAAGGACTACCCAGAACCATAATACTCACCCACTGAACCTCATTTGGCGCCCCCTTAAGCTTTTAACCTGCACAACTGCCTTATTCGTCACAGTCCTGGCAGCCACAGAAATGATATTGACATTTGGCATATGCTCAAAAAATCCGCCAAGACAAGACCAGTAGCTTAAAGTGACCTACGCAAATCCTGATAGTATAGCTGAAGTTTATTATGATTTATATTTGGAATTCTGCATTATGCTGTTACTGTTTTCGAACATCACGGCCCCAATACTTCTTAACATCACTGAGGATGTGATTGCAGGCTCAAAGCAATCTTTGAATCAAATCATACGGCAGTTTCCTTTCAGAAACCGAAAGTGGGACTACAGGATAAAAACAAATTACGCTTTTGTAGCAGCTGAACAATAAACTAAGCTTTATCCAATATTTCTCATCACTGCCATGTGGTGAAAATACGCCTGTGTTCTGTGGTACAACTACATTTAAGGATATATTGAACCAGGACCTATAATTTCCAAAACTCCTACTTTTTAAAAAAAAAAAAATTCCCGGAAGAGACAAAATGAAATTCCCGGAATTTATGGAAATCCCGGAACATAATCACCTCTGTAAATAGAAAAACACTCTATACAGGGTTTACACTTATATTGGAGAACAAAATTCCCTGACTTTTCCAGCAAAATTGCTTGACTAATCACAAAACTTTCAACTAAATTTCGCTTGTGGGAAAATTGGTTTCACGTTCTTGGGAGATTCAGCTATTCAAAATAGAAGTTAAGAAAGTTTTCCCCGACTTTTCCAGTTTTTGATCAAAAAACCTTGCTTTTCTCTGACCTTCAAGGATGATTTTAAATTCCCTGACATTTCCAGGTTCACTAGATTTGGTGAAAACCCTGCAATCAATGGCGAATGCAGGGGTCGTAACCCCTCCCCAAATTATATTTTTTCACTGCAAAAAATTTCAACACGTGATAAATGAAGGGCGTTATTCCGAGACCATGGCAAATTCTGTCCGTGCCCCCCCCCAAAATGAAAGTCTACGTCCGCCATTACCTGGAATATTATTATAAACAGCAAACCTTGATTACGTCAATAATTCTTTGCTTATACAGAGAAGTTTGAATATACATAGACCGACAATAAATCCTGGGATCAAAAAGTGTTATCACAAAACCCACAGGATCAAAATTCGTAAAATTAGAAATCTCCATGAGTTAAAATTAAAACACCAAAGTCTCCAATATGCTAAAATCTCACTTTTGTAACTGAACCTGTTTTGGTTCATCTTTAACAATTCTTTGCTGAATCCAATTGAGCACAGCACACACAACATTACAAATAGAGCACAACATTTTGAACAGAGCACTCACACATATTTTTTAAACATAAATCACTGCTAAATTAATTACATTGAATGTGTTCATGTAATTTAACTAGAGTTTCATCTAGAAAAAAATTAGGGCAGGGTGCATGGCCTGTCAAAAGGACATTTTTTTGGCATTCTAAATACATA
This sequence comes from Dysdera silvatica, assembly GCA_006491805.2. Lineage (NCBI taxonomy): Eukaryota > Metazoa > Arthropoda > Arachnida > Araneae > Dysderidae > Dysdera > Dysdera silvatica. The sequence continues at coordinate 103,891,114 of QLNU02014802.1, forward strand.
AATACCCATGATGATTATTCGAGGTTACGTCAGCTTTACCAATTCCTTTAAACAACGTCTTAATTTGTTTAGTTCCTATAGTTGCTTTCTTTAAATTGCTTAGTTTTCATTTGCAGGTAACCATTTTTTGGAGGTTTTTTTTAGTTTAGTTCCGAGTTAAGTATATGCGAAAGGCGAGCGGAAGGTGTGCGTGATTATTGCAATCTAACTGCAATGTTGCCAGATGGATAGATTAAAAAATCTCAACTTCATACAAAATAATAATTAAATTAATACGGTAAAACCTCTCCACAACAATATTATACGGACCGAGAAAAATTATCGTTGTAGACAGAGTTATTGTTATAGGGAGGGTTCATTATACAGTAAAACCTCTCTACAACACTATTATACGGACCGAGAAAAATTATCGTTGTAGAGGGATTTATCGTTATATCGGATATCGTTGTAGGGAGGTTTTACTGCATAGCTATAATTTAGTTAAACAATATCTTATAATATTTCATTTATTCAAATATCCTATACTATATGACAAGCTTCATAAAATAGGGATGTAAAACATGCTTAATTTAGTGCTTAAAGACAAACAAATTGATTTTAACAAAAATTTGATCTCAAAAATACGTGGAACCGCTAACGTTTGTCGGAGTAGTCCGTGGTTGAAAGTCTGCAAACCTGGCAACAGTGCTTTGTTTACAAATATTCGTCAGCAATTTCATTTTGCCAAAACCATCAGTGTTATTACGAAAATGAAATGCTGGAGTACAAAATTTTTATAAATCAACAAATTTCGTCACGCGTTTTGGATTCTAACGTGAGAATTTGAATTATCATCGGGGACGGATGATGTGTTATTTTCTGAGGGCTAGATGGGACATATGGGCACAAGGGTGAACAAGTTGAAGGGCATGGCACTTAATAGGTTCAGCAGGGCATTGCGCCCTTCTATTTCGCTTTAGATGAAACAGTAATTTAACGATACAGCGATTTAAAATTGTCCTGCTTTATTCAATCCTCATGTTTTATTGGTTTCTTATTTACATGAATTTATCGCTCTTAATATATGTGCAACTTCACATTAACATCTCATGTGTGTATATACATGTGAGCGTTGTATAAATGCAGACATGTTGTCACAAAGACTTGTTTATAGACATATTAACAGGCCATCAAATTAAAATTTAAGTCGTTAAAACAGATACAAAAACAGTACATCAGTAGGTAAAATCTAATATATATGTTTTAAAAACGACCAGACTTTAGCCAAGGTCAGCCACATTTGCTAAAATATGATTAAAAATAGCTAAAATGTGGAAAACAATGATGTTGTTCAAACACCATCAACTTCATAGTTGAAGTTCCTCGAAGATATATAAAAGTTAAATCTTTGGATTTTAAAAACAGCCACTTTTGGCCAACGACGATGGATAAAATGGTTGAAAGGTGACTTCGCAAGAAAATTTTGAGGGACACAGTAACACCTTCGTTACATTGGTCGATTAAAAATTACATGTCACTTCGAAGATCAAACGTGTATTTCTTGATTGGCATCCACCACACGCATGCGTGGTCTCCTATTGTAGCCCTGAACCAATTTATATGCATTATGAATCTTTCCGACCAAGCTACTTTCAAACTGAAAGAGAAACAGTTAAGCATTACTACATAATAAACTGAAAATAACTTTTCAGTCATTTTCTACTATTTACAATGGATGAAGTGGTCAAGAAAGTAGCATTTATTGACCACATCATTCACTATGAATTCAAAGTAGAAACTGGGACCATGTCAAATTGACCACTGTTTAAAATGAATTGAGCAGCTGTTTTGAATTCTGCATTTCAAGACTGTTTAAAGAGCACCGTGAATAATGAATTTTTCACCGTGAACAAATAGTTAACATCAAATTTGATCACTATTTGTAACTAGTGAATAGTAAGTAATCCCTGTGTATAACGAATAAAAGAACTCAGTGGCATAGGAAAAGGAGGGGCTTGGGGGGCGCTTAAGACCCCCAATGGATATAAAAACATATTTTCCCTAAGATCGCATCACATAATCTCTTTTAAAGCCACTTGGGCTCCTTCAGGAGTTTTGAATTGTTATGCTATTGGCAGAATACCACTAATAATTATGGATGAAAACTGGGGATCTAAATCATCACCTATTATAAACTGAAGAGTGGGAGATATGACCGCTACTGGAATTCGCTGTGAATAGTTAGTGTGGTCTGACCACTATTTATGACTAATAGTCCCCAATAGTAGTAGTGACCAATAGTCTCTCTCTGTGTCATGAACTAACAAACAGATAGGAAGTTGTTGATCTCTTACCTTAGAGGATTTATTAAGTCAGGCGTTGATAGTTGATCAAGGTCACAGTGAGAGGCTGAAAAGCAAGTATCATCAGCATAGATTGTAGGACTACCATGGGTGAAGACCTAGAAAATATCATTAATGTAAACAAGGAACAAGAGTGGACCAAGCGTAGAAGCCTGTGGAACTTCCAAAGAATTAACCATGTCAGACTTAATTCCATTCAGAAAAACATAGGATACAATAAAATAAAAATAGTGATACAATAATAATTAAAAAGTATAGTGAACTTGATAGTTTATATCAGTATTATATAAAGAATTCCCTGCTAATGGCAGTAAATTCCGTCGTTACTACGTTTTCGCTTGACTACTGATAAAGTGAAATCCAAGCACATGACATTAGCAGAAGGCAGAGCCCGGCTGCCCTGTCACTTGTACCCTAGTGACATTAAAATGAAACAAGCCGAAGTGCAACACGCAAATGTGGACCCCATGGAAAAGTAACCCCACAGAATGGCACACACAAGGGGTGGGGGTTGTAACCCCCCCATCGATTGAGATGCTCTTGCGCCATAAAACATCCAAACAAACCATTGCAATGAAATTTTGTATATTTAATATAGGAATATGTGAGTTGTAGCTCTGCACCCGGCCCTTCATGATGTTGCTGCATTCCTCCATGGAATAGCGCATTAAGTAAAATATTTCATCCTCACATCTAGAATTAACAAGGCGAAGACCATACCGCAGGTACAACTCGCCCATTCATACAAGCATGGTTGTATTAAAAGTACAGCAATTTCTCTGTAATACCATTTATCCAAAATTTTAAAATATTTGCACTGTTTGCTTATTAAAAACTGAAAGTCACATGATTTCTTTCATATTTCGTTTGTGCTGAATAAAAATTTATTAAAAAACTTTATTATTTTTAATTAAAATTTTTTTTTCTAATTATTGTTATTAATCAATGAATTTCTTAATGAAATTTATTATAGTTTGCATTTCCTTTTATAGATGGCGCTACATACTCAAATCTTAAATTCGCGTTGGTTGGTCATATTCGTTCCATAAATTGAATTTTTAACCCTAATTTTGTTCAAATTGCAAGCCCCAGTTTCGAAAATTTACTGCACACTTTGTGGATTGTAAAGTATCTAACAAAATTTACGTTCTGGTCACTAGTTTAAAAAAATTCCGGTAGATGGCATCACCATCACATTTCGATTTTTTTGGGGGGGCCTTGAAACCAACAAAAAGTTTACATTAAATAAAAACTTACGAAAGTATCATACAATTTCAAACACGCTAACGCTTGTTGATTTTTGGTAGATTTAGAATAGACTACACCAGAGAAATCTCTAGCATATTCATCTTGTCCATAAGGATAAATTGCCTTTACACACATTTTTTCCGGGTCTTGGTCTTTTGAGTACGTTAGATTTCACTTTATAATATGGTATAATAGTAGACCCCTCGTTTGAAAATCGAATTCTAAAAAACTTCGATGGATGGCGCCACATGTTCCAAAACGGAGAGTTGAATCAATATAAAGTTAATAAAGAACAATAAAATTTATACAAAGAAGTTAAATAAAACATAGAATTGTAAACACGCTATTAGCACATAGTTTTGAATCCATTTTGTAAAATCAAATTTTACAATTAAATACTAGAAGACTAACTGCTCCCAAATATCTAATTATAGAAACATCTGGTAGATGGCCCCACGTGTACTATACAGGTTTCATTACACATAGTTCAGTGATTCCCAACCGGGGGGGTCGCGAACAGGTTTCCACGGGTCGCCGCAACCAATTTTAGCTGCAATTATTTTGTAAGGAATTTCATACCAAACGTTTCCAACGCTTTTATGCGTATTTAAACATGACTACACAATTTGCAAATTTTTATTAATAGTTAACTTTATATCTATAATATATATAATTAATGTAATATATATATATATATATATATATATAATGGCCAAACCTAGTGTCCTACCCCGCCTTCAAGTGGTGCAGGCTGAGCTTTCTATTTATGTGGCAAATTAATATTTGCTGCACGGATAGAAAGGCGGAAGGGGAGGGCTAATTCACCAACCCGTCTAGCCAGCGTGGTGAAATTATGGCTAATTCCTCCATTATGTTGACACACCAGAAACCATGGCCCCTAGTCTCCAGGTGCTGGAGTGCTCCTGATCAAGGCAGCGGTCAGTGTGGCATGAAAGCAGGGGGTGCTAAGAATCACTGGAATGGCCCAGGCTGCCGTTTGTTATTGACCTTGGCTACGTTTAATGGACGATCCCTTGCTTCTGAAGCAAAACTTCAGGAATTGGAAGAAGAACTTGACAAGATCAAATGGGACATTGTAGGACTCAGTGAAGTTAGAAGAAAAGGTGAAGAGTTGGTGGAACTTAAAAGTGGACATTTGTTTTATTATAGAGGAACGGAAACTGGAAGAACAAGTGGTGTTGGCTTCTTAATCAACAAAAGAATTAAAGACTACCTTCTTGAAGTCGAAAGCACGTCAGATCGAGCAGCGAGGCTCGTTGTTCAACTAACCCAGCGATACCAACTTCAAATAGTACAGGTATATGCACCAACATCAAGCCATACCGACGAAGAGGTTGAAGAATTTTATGAAGAAATCAAAGAGTTACACACCAAAGGGAAACAACATATCAAGCTCATCATGGGGGATTTCAATGCAAGAATTGGACAACAGGAACAAGGAGAGACATCGGTTGGTAAATACGGATATGGGGAAAGGAATGAACGTGGCGATCAACTCATCGAATTTGCAGAAGCTGAAAATCTTAGCATCATGAATTCATTTTTTAAGAAGAAACCGCAAAGAAAATGGACATGGAAACACCCAAATGGGGGAACTAGTGAAATTGACTATATCCTGGCAAACAAGAAATCAATTATTGAAGATTGCAGTGTACTGAACAGATTTAATACTGGAAGTGATCATCGAATGGTGAGATGTAAAGTGCACTTAAATACTAAATTAGAACGACAGAAGCTCATTAGGAAACAAGTAAGTAAGAGGGTGGATTTAAAGAAATTAAAAGAAAATACCGAGGCATTCAAGTTGGAATTAAAAAATCGCTTTTCTGCACTGGAAGGACTTATTGATGAAAGTGATATCTCGAATATAGAGATAGAGTTGAATGCTTTGGTGATGTCCAAAAAAACTTTGATGGTAAACAGATGACGGCAGAGTATAGAGGAGATCAATTCAAGAGCATGTAAAAGTGCAGCTTCAACAGAAACACCAGTTCTGAAGCCAAATTAATGTGAATGACGACTGTCAAAGCGAAGAAGAAATCTAGAAAGTCCAACATTAATAAGAGACTCTAAAATTTTGGCAAAAACTGAAAGAACCGATATTCCTCTCTAATTCCCAGGATCAGCACAGTCTCCCCTTTTTATAAATCATCGGAACTCTGATTACTTTAAGGGAGTCTGGAAGAGAGCCCTGGAAAAAACAATTATTAAATAAGTAAGAGTTTCTCTCGATAACATACCCCTCTCACCATAAAGACGTCATCTCAGCTTCAATTTCACGAAAATACTCCCTCCTACTAGACTCAATAGTCTCAGAAAGTGAACAGATAATATCTAGCAAAGGCGAAAGTCTAGAAACATCCCTTCTAATCGCGTTAATCTGCGATCCAATACTAATTGATGAGGCATCCCCAGGAACCAGGGCAACTGGATCCAAATCTGGAGTAATAGAAGACAGGGCCAAACAGGTGGCACATTTCGATTTATATCTCCTTTGCTTAGTCAATATTCTAAAAGCTAGTTCCAAGAATCCAACACAATACAAATGGCCGATTCGGTTACACTGAGAACATTTTATTAAGTCCTCATCGCTATATCTTCATAAAAAAAAGTTACAAATCGCCATGATTATTATTTAGAATCAGTTCCAAGAATTTAAGGGCAATAAAAAAAAGTAAAGTACAAAGCAGAGAAGCACTAGATCTAGTTAAAAAAAACAAAAAAACCCCACGATGAGATCAGCTCAAAAATTACAAAAAGGACAATTGGGGAAACGCTCAGCAGAAGAGCCCAAAATGGCAGTTGTTCTTGCAAAAAAAAAGAAGAAAAAAAAAATTATGATAAAAAATCCAAGCACATCCACAAAGGAGTTCGGTTGCATAATTGTAACAGCAACAAAGTCACTTTTTATGAAGTCTAACGAGCACTAAGGTAAGAAAATCACTTAAAAAACAGTATTTTTTCAGGAGTGATGTTTTGTTTATGCTCACTTACAGCCAGTCAGGTTCTAATAATATTAATTAATATAATTATAATATTTGTATCTTGCTTATATTCAATATATATGTACATCTTTCGTATATGAACATGCCAGCCCCACCAGAAGAGAGAGAGTATGAAGATCGTCACAAGAAATCCTGTATGAGTGATACAACTCAACTGAGACGATTCCATTCTTTAGATTGGGGGTCTTGTCCTCATACAAATTTCTATAACCGATCTTTTAATCCTACTACTGCAGTTTACCTATATCGCCAAGAGCTGTCCAGCTCACTCCCACAAGATCAACAACCTAGTTCCACAGAAGCGGCAGGTCCAATTAAAGATGAAGACTCAGAGATATTCAAACCCACGAAAATATCAAATGTCCTTAAAACATAACAAACAGTTATTTCGACACTGGCGTAAGGTTTAAAAACACGACGTTTCGGGAGCCAACTGCTCCCTTTGTCAAGTGAAGGCAGTCTGTGTTGAAATAACTGTTTGTTATGGAATCTCCTGGTGAAACTCTGTATTGTCCTTAAAACAACTGCAGAAACCAAACCTTTTTGTCATGGCAGTAATCTGCATTGTCTATATACACTACCGTCGGGTCTATGTTGAGTCTGCTTTAAAACAAACTTGAGATGAATCTTGATATCTACAAGCATTCACTCAAATTACTGTACCACATATAGCAACGATTCTCAACATGAGGAGAGGGAAAAAGGGGGGGGGGGAAATATTGTGTACCTAAGTTCATAGACTCAAATTGTAGCAATGCTAATCCTTCTAGTTAAAAAAAATCTTAGAAGGCGATGGGGAGATGGTATTCTTAAATACGATGGAACGAGTGCATGTGCAAAAGAAGGTTGAAAATGGCTGATTTATAGAATGGAATAAGCACACATAAGAACAACCAAGTTAGCAAAATTAAAATTGCAGAGTAACATTTTTCACATTCAAATGAAAATACAAAAATAACAACATACTTGAAACAACTGGAAAAGGGAATGTTTCACTTCTTCGTCTGTACAGTGATCATGGAACTTCAAATCTGTAATTGAATCATCATCTCTTGCCAGTACTTTTGCTCGCTGCTTAACTAGAATCAAATAATTTCAATGACAATAAAGAAATCACAGACATTAAAAAACCAGTATGTGCAATACTTTCTAATTTGCACACCCCCATAAATACCTTGGGAAGAAATCTAAGACTCATGCAATTCAATCAAGATATCCCATGCAAGAGATACCTTCACAACAGCAGTGGATCCTTGTCCATTCATCAGAGTTAAAAGCAAAAAGTTTGTCACAAGCCCACCATCTTGTATATTTGTATTTCTTGGTATTGTAATGTCCGTTTTTTCGCTTCTGGGTGGCCCTCCTCACCCTTTTCACTTCCCTCTCTTTGGAATCTCCAGAAACTCTAAATGCAGCTTCAGTTTTGGTTAACGTCTTTCACAGCAATAGCCATTAATTGAATTCATACCCTGACACTGGAACAAGTATGAGCTAATTTTCCAAGCCAAGCAGTATAAAACTAAAATTATGGTACAACAACCATGCACTTTGAATTCTTCAGACCACTGGATGTCAAAGGCTCCTGCAAATCGCAACATGGACGATGTGCGAGAAACATCAAGCGGACATTTCACACCAAAGCTGTGAACATTCTTTCGAACACTTTATTTTAGTTTATGTGTTTTTTCTTCTCCCCTTAAGGAAAAATTATATTAGTTTACCAGAGTATGGAAGATCCCGGTGAGGACAGGACCTCATGTTTATGGAGTGTTCTCCAGGCAGGGTTGGCCAGTTTTTGTCAAGGTGGTTAAAACCACTGGTTATAACCGGTCAAAACGGGAATGGCAGAAACTAGTTTCTGCCACAAAAGTGGCAATAACCAGCAGAAACCCAGAAAATAATTATTTTGCCTATTAAAATTTAACAAAAGACAGTGAATTGCGAAAGGGAATGTATTTTAAAGTAAAAAAGATTCAGTTACAACGTTAATAGCGATTATTCAAAGGTTACATCATAGCAAATTCACTAACATTCAAGTTCAGGCTGACCTTTTCAATGAAGCAGTCTATAGCAAAAGATCAGTTTTGCTGCTATTTCCTAATTCAAACAATTTCTTAATTTGTTATGAATAAATGAAAAGCTTGAAAGAAATATTTTTTCAAGCCTAACAGAACATGCAGGCAATATCATTGTGTAAGAAATGAGTTACAAAATCTTCATTCATAGTTTTCTTTAAACGGGACCACTACATAAAACCTGAGACATTTTTTACGATTTCATTAGAATAAGATGCTTCAGGAAAAGGAGCTTGATTTTGTTTAAAAAGCTACAACACAATGCATAAAATATGAGTTAATAACATTATAAAGAATTTTCTAGCATTTCCTTTCTGCTCATGTGACAATTCAGATCTCACATACTTTCGACGGAACATATAAGCTAGCATATGATGGTTCGTTGACTGAATTTTTATTGTTTAAGGGTACTGAGGATCATTTTACACCAAACAAGTTGAGCTATTACATAGTGTAAAGCTAGCATATGATGTTGAGTTATTACCTGATTAAGTTTGTACCTTTCTTTGATTAATTTTTATTGATTTGATTAATTATCATCATCCATTCGGGTCAACTCAATTTCATAAGCATCTGCAATAGAACACACTCATCTTTTTGAAACTTATACAGGGAAACAGCAATGGGTTTTAATAGTTGCAACAAGTTTATTTTTTTAAATCTTCATTAATCATCTGATTATTTATGACTTGAACAGCTCCTTTATCACCCATATCATTTTCATGATTTGCAAGTAACATGGATGATTCTTTATGAATGATTCCGAGCAATCTACCTGACTTTTCACCACCTTATACTGCTGGGTATTTGTGGCTTCACGGTGTTTGGGTATTCTTTCAGACAAGCAGTTTGCATGTAATGAGTTCTGCAATATTCTTAAACAGAAAATTCATGTTTTAAAACAGACTTAGAAGAAAGTGTTATTCCTTGGCTGTAATACAGCTTATCTGATTGGTCATAAACTATTGAGATTTTGCTTCCAGCTAGACAGAGAGTATGCTAATGTTGTTGCTTTTTATTGCATAGCCAAAGGTCTAACGAGGTGGAAAAGGTAAATAAGACTAAATAGGCCAAGTAATTTAAATAATGTGGACAGCACGACAATGCATTATCAATACACTATCATAGGGCAGTGAACATACATTTCCGAAACACACATCTGAGGAATCTAAACCTCTCCAGGTTTAGGGAACCGAACTCTGGACAACGGTGCTAGTTAGTAAGTATTCCCGCACTTTTTTTTTCACCGTTGGAAATTAAACATGGACTAACGGTAAATAGAACGAAGTGGTTAATCGGAAATACATTAAGTTTAGGCAGCATTTACCGTGACCACAAAGTACCACTGTTAAAAGGAAATGGTTATTAATTAGAACGAAGTTACTGAGCGAGAGATTACTGCATTATAAATACTAAAATATATTTACCCATGGCATACGATTCTGGAGGGCAAACACCGTTAGGAACATCTTGGACTTGTGAGAATGAAGGCAAGCCCTACGAGAAACAGATGGTCAGGCATATGCATACATAACTTGGCATACATTATTTGGCTGTTGCTGAATGTAAAATCAAGTTTTAAATTACAACAAAACAAGAAACATGTTCCTTATACTTCATTATCCGTTTTAAATGCAATATCAGACTATCTCTCTCTCTCTCGTTTTTCAATACTCGCAACATGACATATCAGAAAGATCTCGATACATTACGTACATTGTCCATAAATCCATCTTCTGATATTTTCTCATCAGGGTTGGAAGGAGAATTTGTAAAGTAGTGTTCTTCCCTTTCAACGGTAACATGGTGGGTTCGAAGCTGTGTGGAATCATGACCATTAATTAAGCCGTTAGATATAGTTCGAAAACCAGTTTTCAATAAGATGTCCTTGATGTGATCGCATTGTTCCCTAGATGGAGCGTTTTTGGTGTGTGGCTTTGGCATTGGAATATTATTGTTTGAGCGAGTTTGGACACCATTATATATTGGAGATTGCATCAATACGTCATCATCGGCGACACAATGACTAGACAGAGAGGTTTCGCCCTGTTTTGGGGTTCCCCGGTCAACAAGAAACGTGGGTTGACCAGTAACATCTTCATCAGTAATGACAGGCATGGTTTCATGTCCAGAAGAACATCTGCGTCGAGACGCTGGATTAAGCTCTTTACCAATACTACTCTGTTGAAAAGAAGGATCTGTAGGCATCGCCAGCTTAGTTTCCGAAGATAAAGGAGTACTGTCATTTCTGAATTCGGCAGATAATTGGTCATTCCATGGTGCAGTATGTTTACCATTTCGCTAAAAACAAAATTATAAACAATTACTTCCGGAAATTATCAAGCAACTTTATTTTCCTTCACTTTACATGCAATTAAGAACGGAGAATATAATGTTTACCTTATCATATTCATGCTGTGCTTGAGTTAATAGAGATATTACGTCGTCCTCTTGTGTAATGCCATTACATGGGTTATCGACAAATCCATTGCAAAGATTGAATGTCGATGCACTTTCAGACGAACTTCGTTTTCTTTCCGAGATTGCTTTTCCTTTCTTAGCATGAATGATCCTATAATGCAAAAGAATAGTAAATTGATTGGTTTGATGAAGGAACAAAACACATAGAGTGGAACCTGATGAAGCGACCGCTTTTTATAAGAGAGAACTGTCAGGGACTTAGTCATGCCTATATTAAAGTCTGTCATATATAGTGACCACCTGCCTTTGATGACCATTGCAATCCAGTCCCATAAGTGGTCATTTTAGGCAGGTTCTACTGTATTAGAAAAATTTACATATTGCATATATAGAATATAATAAAGGGAAATTCAATTTGAGACATGTTTCACGAGTCCAGTTTATGATAGTGGATATTTTACTAACTAAAATATATAAATTAATTACTTGCTGAAAATCAAACATCTCTCTCTCTCTATTTTCCCCTTTTACCGAATTCTTCGATTAATAAAACTTTAGCTTGAACCATAATACATTGAATTGAACAACGATAATGAACCAAATGAATAGTCTGTTTGGACCTAATAATCAGTCATGGGTGCTAGAGCCCACTAGCTGTTTAAAAATTTCATTTGCCCGAAACTGCTATGCATTTACTTTCAAAAGTCTTACAGTCACATTTTAAAATAAGGTACTTTTTAGCTCATGGTTAATTGTCAAGCAGTATCAATTATTTTTGTAGCATTTTAGTATCTTGTACATTCACTAAAATGTTTGACAGCCTTGAGAAGAAGGTAATAATTTTTCTCAGTCCTCTCCCACTAGAAGTACTCATATTGGCACCCGTGTAATCAGTTGAGATTCCCTGTTTTCATTATTGTTTATATTCATGAATCATAACAGACAAAAAAAATGACCGAGGGTAAACAGAATTATTGGTTTGTATTTAACATTACAGGACAGCTAAGGTTACATTGCACTGGAATAGGCGGATTTACCATTTTTCCATCCCTAGGCTACTTTTCTTTGCTGTCCCTTCATACCCATCTGTCGCCCCTAATCAGTAATAGAAACATAACAATTGATACATTCAACATACACCAAATGTGATGCGATCTACCAAAATCCATCCCGCGATCGACCAGTCGATTGCAATCGACCTGTTGACTGACCCTGCATTAAATATACATATGCCGCCAACAGGAAAAAATAATTTATCTGCATTAATGAAAGGTCCATCGTAAGCAAGGCCAGATTAATGGGATTTCACTGTATATAAAAATTGATGCCATCAGGAAACACCTTTCAGCACATATATACAATTGCCACTACCTGTTACCTTAAAACAGCAATGAAAATTTTTCACACACATAGCCATTCTAAATGTCTGAATACCTTTGTCCCATTGCTGATCATTATTAGGAAAGATTTAGAACATAGATATTGCTGATCATTAGTATGCAGGTTTACATCATAAATAATGCTGATCATTAGTACACATACTTACACCATAAATATTGCTGATCATTAGTTTGCATGTTTACACCATAGATATTGCTGATCATTAGAATGCATGTTTACACCATAAACATTGCTGATCATTAGTATGAACATTTACACCATAAATATTGCTGATCATTAGTATCCATGCTTACACCACAAATATTGCTGATCATTAGTATGCGTGTTCACACCATAAATACTGCTGATCATTAGTATGAAGGTTTACACCATAAATATTGCTGATCACTAGTATGCATGTTCACACCATAAATACTGCTGATCATTAGTACGAAGGTTTACACCATAAATATTGCTGATCATCATTAGAGTATTTATTGTTTGTATGAGTTTTATGGTGCAAGGGTTATTCGTGCTGGGACCTAGTGTTTTCCACGGAATCCAAATCTCTTATGGCCTATGGCAGTGGTCAACAACCTTTCAGATTTCACGGACCACTAAATTCATAATTTTAAATCCTGCGGACCACATTTCATGAATTTAATTGAGAATTTCTTAGAATATTATTTTTGTTTTATTACTAATAAAACATTAAAAATGCAAATAATGTCCAGATTTTTCTGCGGACCACCAAAATTTTCTCGTATACCACTTGAGGTCTGCGAACCACCGGTTAGCGACTGCTGGCCTATGAAACCAATCCTCAGACTGCGGTGAGAAATTAGATAGTAAGTGTTCTTTCTTTTTACACAATTGGGAGTTGAATCTAGGATAACTTCATGCTAGGTGAAGACATTACCACTGACTACCACAGCATCATTAGAGGATTTACGATGCAAATATTGCTTGATAATTACATAATTTACTCAAATATCGGAACAATTTTATCAGGTCTTGGGAAAGCTCTATCTAAAAAATTCTTACATATATATAGTTAATGGGATATTAGTGCAATCTGTGAGTACGGTTTATCGCCTGCTCACAAGCATCATTGTGGGTGGCAGCTGGCATACACACTGCTGAAGAACAGAGCATTCTGCTAAAATTATACGATACTTTAGATGAGCAAATTTTCAATATAATGTGTTATAAAGTAGTGACACATAATTATGGTATTTGAAACTTCTTTTTCCACAAGGAGGTGTATAGCAGGTCACAAATCTGGACACTGAACCATGGTTTTGAGGAAAAGTCCACAAATAGATGGGATAAGCAGTTAGAACAACAATAGTGGAGAGATAGTTGGTTAACATGAAAATGATCACTAACCTTTGAATGCACTTAGAAACTCGTACGTAATCTTTTTGTTCATAAAACCAGGTACAGTAGATGGTACCTAGTAAGGGAACAATGAAAATTAATTTTTATTTAATTTAATACTCTTTTGCCAATTTCTAAAATAATACTGAGTAGATGAAAAAGACATTTTAAATGGAGACCATAATTAATATACTTATTAATAAGATGCAAGTTTTTCTTGAATCATAAATATAATTATCCAAAACAAAAAAATATTAATGAATTTAAAATATAATTTTTAATTAAGAAAGTATGTAAATCCCCATTTTCATTCAAAGGCTTTCTTATACAAGATATACAGATTGTTTGTGACTTCTCCTTTCACAGCCATATCTAGAACTAAAGAAAGCCATGGCCTGTTTGATTAAACCTGCGGCTCATGCAAGAAGAGAACAACACCATCTACCTTATGCCGATTAAAACACCAAAATCATCCGATGATCATTTTCAGCTAATAAAGAATACATCCAAGAGGTATCAAATCTGCTAAACTCTCGTCTTTTGCAAAAAGTTTTCAAAATACTTGCAGGGTGAGATTAAACTGCATTTATGTTTCAACCTCCTTTTCAGTTGTGTTTCAACCTCCAGTTTATGTGTACCATGAACCATTTTGTAAGGAATTGAAAAATTCATCAAAATATAAGATAAAGGGGATTATGGGGAATATTCACAATGTCTTGTGTATGTGAGAGCTATTGATTCAAAGAAACTATGCTTGCATTTTATAGTACCAGAACAACTAAAATTATGCTGCATTGGGACCTAGTTTTCAAAATAACCCAAACCTTTGCCTCCTAGGATGTCAAACCCAGTATTAGGGAGATTAGGGGCTATGTGGACTACGATGCCAGTGGAATCGAACACGGGTGAGTGACATGATGTATTACCACAATGCCACAGTAAGGCTCTGATGAAAATAAAAAGCTACTTCCATTCGTTTAATCCATTTTTAACATTTTTCCTGAAAAGGGTTCATATTCATTTTTCAAAATAAAAATTAAGGAGTATTTGAAGACAACAAAACGTTTTTTAAGGAGTTTACTTTTTTTTCGGACTATTGATGTCATTGTTTATAATAATCATTGCTTTCACTAGGTCAGTGCAAAAAACTGAAAAATTAGACATAGTTTGCACTACAAGAAATCTTAGGTTAATACAAGAATTTATATACAACACATTAGGCAAAAATTAACTGCTTCCATCTGATACACAGTTATTAATGATAATCAATTAAAATTGGAAAATTAATTTTTGTTTTAATATACTATGCTCAATAATATCAAAAGCTTTTTATAAACCTAAAAAAATAAAAAATTCTAATACAGGAATATTTTTATCAATATTAGACTGGAGAAAATTTAAAGTCCTCAAAAGTGCAGTCTATGTTGATTTGTCGCTTCCAAAACCAAATTGATCCTTATTTAATAAATTGCAATGTTCCAAATATTTTGATATTTTACGATAAATTAGTTTTCCCAAAAGTTTACTGCAGAATGATAAACTAGAGATAATTAGAAAAATCATTTCGATTTCCTGCTTTATAAATATATGTAACCCTAGCTATTTCTAAGATCTATGGGAATATTCCACAATCAAAAACAGAGTTAATTACATAGGTTAAAACGGGAACTATGAGATTAATTGTGGTAATAAAAATTGAAGCATCAATTTCATTTAATCCCATTGACCTGGTTCTTTTTAATTTAGAAATTGTGGTAAGATCCTCAGTACTAGTCACTGGATGGAGAAAAATTATAACTAATTGATGGAATTATAAATTATAATTGATTAATTTCATTAATCGTGGATATAAAAATTCAATCACCTAATTCATTTTTGTACATTAAATATGGTTCCTGCTTCTTAAACTCCAAGCCTCTGACAAATGGTTCAACCAAATTAGTTGTGTTCATGCGATTCATGATCACAAAACCATGAAACGGAATTTCAGACCTAAAAATAAATATTAAAACAATCAGACATACATAAATAAGGGTTGGGGTTTTGGACGTCCTAAATTGGTTTTGGGCAGGACATGTCCGAAACTGGGTTTTTACCGTACAAAACTGTCTAAAACCTAAAACTGAAAACATGAAAAATGCATGTAAAACAGTAGATTTTCCTAAAATTATATAGATTAAAATAAACAAATAATAATAGACTAATACAAAAACTTTTGCTGTACATCTATATATTACAGAAAGAAAGAATGTATTAGTTTGTTTTCAATTTTAAACACAGTAATCAGGTGGCTGTCGCAAGAAGCTAAATATTTTGTGTTTGAAACCAATAAATATACACCATAAAAATTTCAAAATCAAATTAGAAAGTTGTGTTTTCAATAAGAAAAAAAAGGTAATTTAAAACTATAATGGAAAAATATTCCATTTAGAAAATAAAGTTTCATTTACAGATGATACAAGAATGATACTGTTACTCATATAATAATATATATAATATATAATAACTCATATAATAATCAATAACATTTGAAAACAATATAACATTGATGGTTTTGTTTTAAACAGAAATTCTTCTTTATAGTTGTTTATATAATAATTTCTATGTCTTTAATTGTTGTTTATACAATCATTTCTATGTCTTTAATTTTTGTTTATGTTATCATTTCTATGTCTTTAATTGTTGTTTATATAATCATTTCTACTCAAATGATATTGCATTAATTAAAGATTATCTGACATGGCTTACAGGTTAATCTATAAAATAAGTAGGCAGTAAACAAAAATGCATCTCTTAAAAATTATAGAAAATAATCTGAAAATTCTTCTGTAATTAAACAAATTGTATGTAAAAGTAGGTAGCTGGAAACAGGCAGGGTCTTGCACCTGCTGTTTAGGCAAAAGCTACGGGTGTAGCTTTAAGGGGGAACTGGTTTACATGCTTATCTGTTGTTTTCTTACTCTTACCAGCTCATATTGTATCTTGTTCTGTTGCAGTCATTTGATATTTATGGTGCCTGAAACTCAAGAAGAAAATATTATTTTAGTGCGAAAACTGAATTAAAGTTTGAACTGAAAATGAACAAGGGCGGTAGACCACCAGATAGCGCATGGCAGCATTTTCTCCAAGTACAAAAAGTGGGAAAATTAGGAAGTAATAGTTAGTACGCTAAATGCAAATATCGTGGAAATGTTCAACTTGGAAAAGTAGACAGATTGAAAAAACATGTTTTATCTTACAAAGCCAAAAAGACATATAAAGATGAAACTGTAAGTAATACAGATTCTCAAGAAACTGTAGATCATCCTTCATCAAACCTAGAACTGCAAGAAGAGAATAAAAATGGATTTATGGTATCACCAAAATAGTTGAAAACTCAACACATTTTTAGATTCACATATTTTAAAAACGTCACAGAACTGCAGAAAATTTGAATTTACTCATTGCCAATTTTTTTGTTCAAATAATATTGCCTTTACTGCAGTAAAACATCATAATTTCAAAGAATTGGTTTCAGCTCTGCGCCCAGAATATAGTCCACCAAGTCGTCAAGCTTTAGGAGAACTTTTGGACATAGTGTCTGCAGAAGTTACACATAGAACCAAGACCCTTATCGAAGGTAAACAAGTCGCCCTGGTTGAAGATGGCAGGAGTGACATACACAACGATCCAGTTATTGCAACTTGCATTCAGAGTGAGGGGGGACATCTTAGTTTTTGGATGCAGTGGAACCAGGTGCACAAACAAAAAATACCCAATGTCATAGAGATGTTCTGCAGTCTGCTGTTGCAAAAGCAAAGAAAGAATATAATTGTGATGTAATGGTTGTGGTCACTGATAATACTACAGTTATGGAGAAAGTAAAGGAACTTCTGTGCAAGGAAGACAATAGCTTGGTGATGTATAGATGCAGTGCTCATTATTTAAACCTACTAGGACAGGATATGACAGCAGTTTCAGTGCTAAAGAACATTGTGAGGATTTAAAAGTTTTTCTGCAACTACCATATACCTAGTGCATTGCATAATGCAATTAATAATTCACTGAAGCCCCAGTTGCCAAATGATATAAGACGGAAGAGACAACTGACTTGTATTGAAACCTTTCTGCGCAATAGAGAAGCATATCAAAAAATAGTTGAGGAACATGAAAATGACATTGTTATATAAAAGTCACTTAGCAGGAAATAGATGGAAAAACAATTGTTACAATTAATGAAGCATGGATTTATTTAAATGATTGTAATAAAAAAGATCGTTTTATTATCGAAAAAGAGGCCCGACAGCCTCAAAAATTTGGTCCAAAGAGAGAAAAGAAACTTCCAGTTAAGGATTTATGGTTATCGCTGGTATCTCTTATAACGGAAAACTAAAATTAAGAAAAATTGAAAAATAAAAAATTAACTCTATACATTATCAAAATAATGTTCTGACTCCTATTTTTAAAGGAGATATTCCAAAATTGTATTCTACTGATTTTTAAAATGTGGAACTCCATCAGGACAAAGCGAGCAGCCACACCTCCAAAAGTACAACCGCATTTCTAGAAAAAATGAGACAAGAAACTGGAACCAGTTAGCCATATTCCTACCAATTCTTCAGATGTTGTACCAATGGATTACTATGCATCTGGACTTTTAAAACAAGTTCTTCTAAAATGCCAACCCACTACCTTGGATGGACTGTGGAGGAGGAATTGGAGAAAATCCCGCTTGTGACTTTACGAAATGTCCTATTATCGTAGAAATCTAGATGTAATATGATAATTCAAAAACAGGGCTATCAGATAGAAGACATTAGAAGACAATTTTTTATTGTATGTATGTTATTTATGCTGTCAAAGTCATAAATATGTGTAAACACCCTCTGCATATTACTGATATTTTTTATATTTATTCCTGTAAAAGATCCCTTTTAATTGTTTGCTGGTTTCATATGATTCTTACAATTGAACACAATATGCAAATGCTTCAGGAAGAGGAGAAAGGGGTTTAATGCATAAATCTTATATCGGGTTCGCATTCATGATTTGGGTGTTCCATCTGAAGGGACACATCTTTAACCCCTTTTTAGATTGACATAGAGATATTACTGCATGTTGAATTTTAAGCATGCC
This sequence comes from Dysdera silvatica, assembly GCA_006491805.2. NCBI lineage: Eukaryota > Metazoa > Arthropoda > Arachnida > Araneae > Dysderidae > Dysdera > Dysdera silvatica. Next base: position 103,910,101 of record QLNU02014802.1, read on the forward strand.
ACTGGTTTAAAACCACAAAGTGGGGGGTGGGGGGGTGCAATCACATGGTAAATTAGTTAGCAGGAGATTGTTATTCTTTATCGTAAGTCACCCCTACTCTTCAATTTTTTATGTGTACGTGTATGAAGTGCAAACTGGCATGTTTATGACATCGATATAGACAATATTTTAAAATATTTCGATCATTTTATATAAACCACTTCTTTTGCCTATAATTACAACGGGAAAGAGTGTTGAAATGAATGCTCTGTTTTCTGGAAAAGTTTTTGTAGTGTGTGTATGATTATAGTCGAATATACAATAATTTTTGCCACCCACGTATTAATTAGCTCAAACTAGAGCTTTATTCGTTTTGGAGAAAAAGAGACGCTTTCCCCATCCTGGATTCGAACCAGGGTCCCTCCGTTTAGCCCGGAGTGTCTTGGACCGCTAGACGAATGAGGACAGGAAACAACGCTCTCTTTCTCCGTATACAAGAATGTACATTACAGTCGAAGGTGGAAATGTCGTCCTTAATTGAATTTTCATACTCACCTATATATTGGTTAATTTAAAAAAATTATATTAAAATACTTTGAATGTAATTATATATTTGTTGCTATGTCACATCGTATACATGAGTATACGAACATGTCTTCTAATTTGGCGCAGTATAGCCCAGATGCTCTTGCGCCATAAAAAGCCAAACAATCAACGTCTTCTAATTATGCCATAATTAATCATTAATATTTATGTTAGTCATATGTGAAGAAAATTATGGAAAGTATTTATGAGTAAATTTGTTGAAACAGGGCCTTCATTTAAAAAACAGGTGAGGGGGCTGTAACTAGACATTTATTACGGGGGAGGGGGGGATCAGAAAGCTAGAGGGCTTAAAATTCGTAAATGTTTTGATGTATTTTATTAATATATTTAATAATACTAAATATATAAGCAGACTAATATATTTAACATTAATGAATAAATTTCTTAACGTAAATTTTGCATTGAAAATTTATAAATTTTAGTATACCTTTAAAGACAAATTCTTTGATAATTGATTGATAAATTCAAACTGGCATTATTATAAAGCATATGAGGACTCAAACCTCTGTAAAAAACATTATGTAAACCAGATCTACCGTAGAAAGCTATTTTGAATACATCTTTATCGTCAAAGAACAATTTCCATTATCATGTACAATTTAATACAAAACAAAAAATTTAAAATAAAAGTCTGCAATATTTTATTTTGAGAAAAAATATTTTCCAGAGAGGCTGAACCCCTGTAGTCCCAGCCTGGCTACGGCTTTGGTGGTGTGTGTGTGTGGGGGTAGCGGCCTCGCAAAGATGGAGAACCATTGAACTATGGGACCTCGGCAGTCGCAGAAAGTCTGAAATGACGCAAATTTCAGAATGGCGAAGATTAGTTGATCCGAGCTGGAGCGACATTGACGCAAAGGGATAACCACTTTCCATCCATTCACGTTCGTTCCCCGACTTCCGAGAATAGCGGCGCTAAATAAACAAAAGTCGAGGCCGACACCCAAGTTTGGGGCATAAACTCCCTAAATAACATGTGGCGCTGTAAAACAACAGTAGTACACGTGAAAACAAACACGACGCGGGAAAACAGGAAGAAACAGGGCAAGGTCTTGGATGCGAGGGATAACAGCCACTGGATCTTCAAGGCACAATCAACTGAGAGAAGGCGGGATTATCATCTGCATTGGGAAGGGGATAGGGAAAATCCAGATCGTAGCCACCCCATTTCAAGGGATATTTTGGGGAACTGTTCTTTATTTTCCCCACCCTGTGTCCCTGGATATCAACCGGGCCATTTATACATCCACTTGATAACGACTAGCGGTGTCAGCACGGTGGTGATGGCCGCCGCTTTAATGACCAATATTGAAATCGAATGTTGAGGATCACCCGACCAATATTAATTTCGCCACGACTAACCCATGAGCATTGCAACGATTATATTGGAATGTACGATCGTTGGTGAAGTGGTATCTTTCTCAGCCATACAACCGGTGAATAGGTGTAGCAGTTCCATATTTTACCACGGGATTAGGTGAGTGCAGTGTCGACTGCGATACGGTGATTAAGTGCAGCTGTTCGTGTCAGCAGGAATCGCTGGGCCGTTTGTTTTTGTGTTTTGGTTCATCACAAGCGCCTTACGTTGGATTACATAAAATCATGAAGGGGAAGAATATCACACGAAGACCAAACGGTGCTCCTCTGCAATGGTAAGTCACGCATTCTTTTCATATTCTTGGTATAGAATAGGGGGGAACAGCAGGTGGTTCGACCTACCGATTGACCGACAGCGTTTTCTGGCGCAAGGTCGATGGTAATAGTCAAATCACGCCACTCGATGTCGCAGCGTACTTTAAACTGCCCGTGGTAAATACTTTATAACCGCAGAACAAGAAAATTTTGCTACAGTCGCGGATATAACGGACGGACAAGAGCGCAAACGTCGATTTTAGGTACAGATTGTACAGGGGTGTAGCAATTAAAAAATTATAGGGGCTCAAAAAAGCTCAAGTGATTTCGTATTAAGGGAACAATACAATCTGTTTTCCAATGGGGGTGGAGGGGGTTGAGCCCCATGTGCACGCTGCCAAGGTTATATATATATATATATATATATAAATAATTCAGTGGCGGCTCATGGCAAGATTTTCGGGCGTACGCATGAAGCCAATTCGCCAAAAACCAAAGTTACCGTAAATTTCTTGCTTATTTACTAAATGAGGTAAAAACCAATTTCTTGGCGAGAATAGGCCGTAAACTGCTGTTTTTTGGTGAATTAGCCTTGTTCGCACACCCTAAAAACTCGCCACGAGCCACTACTGATATCTATCAATCGTAGCTGTTCCTCTTGCGAAGAGTAAGATTAAATCCGTGCGTGAATACAAAAGGATGCTGATTATGCTGCATGTAATCCATGTGCATGAATATAATGATTGCAAGTGGGCGCGTATAGTCCGTTCACCGAAAATTGACCGCTGGTACCATTAGAATTCACGGGAGCTGACGTCACAAACGGGTTGGTTCATTGCAGTAAAGGGAAGGGCGTCATTTCATAACTGGTTTTTCGCGCAGATCAGTGGTCAATTTTCCGCGAACGGACTATAGATAGATCTCAGCTGTGTGGAAGGTACGGCTAAGGTTAATTCACTAGTTTAGTTTCAAAAGATTTGGGGCTAAACTTCTGAAAATAGTCTGCAATTTTTTTGGGGGGAAGGGGGGGGGCTAGAACTCTTTAGCTCCCCTAGCTAAGCTCATAAATGTACGTATATACACTAGGGCAGTGTTTCTCAACCTTTGGTCGCTCATGGACCACTTGAAGCTTTCCTTTATTGATCGCAGACCAGGGGGGGGGGATCTCTCCCCCATTAAAAAAATATATTGCCTGAAATTAAGGTTGCCAACTATGGTTAATAATATTAAGCCCTACTTAGCCACCATCGCATTGATCCCCTCCTCGCCTCTCCCAAGGGAAGACATAATCAAAATAAGCCTCGATTTATATGATTTATTGGCAGGCTTATACATGTACGTATATATAAGAGCTTCGGTAGGACAGATGCATTCATCCCTTGAAAGATTGCAGTTAATTTCAATTGCTTTTGTGGTAATTTTTAAACATTTTTAGTTTTTTACTTTAAAAAAGCACTAGCTTTTGGCAGAAAATCTCTAAAATCTCCGACCATGTTCTTCAAATATTGATTGGTTGCCAAACACACCTGAAACAAAATAATTTTTTCAGTCTCTGATTCTACCATGTTTGGCGCAGTATAGCCCAGATGCTCTTGCGCCATAAAAATCCAAACAAACAAAATTTTTAAAGTAACGCTCTTTGATAAAGAGAATGCTAGTTACAATCTTATTTTTTTCAAATTTACAATGTAAAGGACATCCTTAATAAAATAATAATAAGCAATGTAGACAGCACGGGTGTATTCAGAGGATTCAAACCTTTCACGAAATGCCGAAAAGTAAGTTTTATAACAAGTAATATTTATGAGAAATTCCTTAAATCTCACCCGAACCTAAATTGTATTGACGCCGGCAATTTTTAGTTGATTTTTTTGTTATGAAATTTGGTGATAATCCTGCGGACCACTTGACAAGCCGCCGCGGACCAGAAGTGGTCCACGGACCACACTTTGAGAAACACTGCACTAGGGTATTTCACTTTATTAGGTAGAAACTAAAATATTACATTGCTGTTGACTTTGTTCACGTTCTCAGTCCTATTAATATAAAAATGATATCTGACAAATTTGAGGAAGATTGGGTAATAGTTAGAGGTTGCACACTTTTATATATATATATATATAAGCTAAAGGAACAAGATTTCCAACGATTATTATTTTTATTTTCTTATTTTCAAATCCATTCAACAAAACTGAACTGCAAACAAGACTTTTATGGAACAACTTAATAACATTCATGTTATTTATATTAAATTTGCAGGATGCAACTTTTGCTTTGGTTTGATCGGTGACCAGATTTCTGCGGTGCCCAACCATCTTCAACAGAAATTGTTTCTGTTATTCATCCCTGGCTGACTTATTGAATTTCTTTATTGGAGCAATACTCCTTTCTGTATGTCATTTACCACTTTTAAAGGCATTCATGAAGCTTTTTAGCCCATCGCTGCAATATTCCTCCATTTCATTGACCCCAAATAATTCAAAGGATGTCTTTGTATGGCTGGTAACAAAATCGTTCAAGTCTTTCCCTTGAAAAACTGTTTTTGTTTTGTTTTACATCTAATCGTTTCATTCCGCTTTCGTGAATTTGAGGAATGTCTTATCTTTTTGAAATACACTCTTCATTATCATCACACCTTGCCGAGCGATATCAAATAGTTCCACAAGATCACCTTTCCAAATCTGCCACTTCATATTCGCAGTTTCCGTGTTTCTTGATTTCTCTTCACACAAATTTGGGTATTCCTTGTATAATTTCTGAATACTAGCTCTAATATTCTCTTCCGTCATTACAGGGATGTTTGCTTTGCTTCCACACTTCCTGAAGTTTGATACTTGTGGACTTTGCAGCATTTGAGAGCGTTTTCTTCATCT